>VXAB01006852.1:311656-378677 GCA_013399175.1 Odontophorus gujanensis | reverse complement strand
AGGTAGACTACATCAACAGCCTTTCCCTCATCTACCAGTCTGGTTACCCAGTCATAGAAGGAGATGAGGTTGGACAAGCACAACCTGCCCTTTGTGAACCCATGCGGGTTGGTTCTGATCCCCTGGTTACCGTGCACGTGCCGTGTGATCTCCCTCAAGATCATCTGCTCCATAACTTTCCCTGATATCGAGGTCAGGCTGACAGGCCTGTAGTTCCCTGGATCTTCCTTACGTCCTTTCCTGTAGATGGTTCTACACTTGGTTCTACACTTGCTCTTGTTAGACCTCATCTGGTTCCTCTCTGCCCAACTCTTCAGCCTGTCTAGGTCTCGCTGAATGGCAGCACAACCTTTCAGCTCGTCAGCCATTTCTCCCAGCTTCGTATCATCAGCAAACTTGCTGAGGGTGGACTCCATCCCCTCATCAGAGTCACTGATGAAGATGTTGAACAGGACCAGACCCAGCACTGATCCCTGAGGAACACCACTAAGTACAGCCCTATAACTGGACTCGCACCACTGATCACAATCCTCCGAGCCCTGAAAGTCAGCCAGTTCTCAACCCACCTCACCGTCCACTCATCTATTCCACACCTCCTCAGCTTTGTTATAAGAATGCTGTGGGAGACAGTATCAAATGCCATTGCTGAAATCAAGATACACAACATCCACTGCTCTCCCCCCACCCACCCATCCAGTAATGACATCGTAGAAGACCACCAGTTTGATCAAGCACAACCTCCACCTGGTGAACCTTTTCCAGCAAACATCTGGATAATTGAAGTCCTCCATACGAACCAGCACTTGAGATTGTGAGGCTACTTCCGGCTGCTTATAGAAGGCCTCATCAGCTTCCTCCTCCTAAACAGGGGACCTATAATACACCCCCCCCAACAGTGTACCTCACACTAATCTGCCATTAATTCTCAATCACAAGCTCTCCACTGGTACACCACCCTCCCCCAGGTGACGTTCAGTACATTCCAGTTGCTCTCTCACTGAAAGAACACCACCACCCTGCCTCTCCATCCTGTTTTTCCTAAAAAGCACATAGCCATCCATGGCAGCATTCCAGTCATGCAAACCATCCCACCACATCTCTGTGATCATTATGAGATTGTGGCCTTACAACTGCACACATACCTCTAACTCCTCCTGTTTATTTCCCGTGCTGCGTGAATTTCTATTTCTAATTTCCAAACAAAGAAACCTTACTGATTTTCCTAATTTCTACCTTTTTATTCTTCAGTAGCTTTCAGATTTACATTTATTCCCATGATCTCACAAACTTATCAGTTTAAAGATCTTTGCCTATAACCATTTTCTCTGAACATCATTGTCAGTTTCTAGTTACTTATTTCATTTAAAATTTCAGTTGTTTCTCCAATATCAACATCTCTTTCAGATTTTCCATAATGTTAAATTATCATCAGGTAACTAGTAGGTATTCCTAAGGTAGCTAGTACAAATTCTAATGTGTATGCACAAAATTTCTAAAAGATCATTTCCTGGTCTCTTACAATTTTAAAGGTTTTTTCTTATGTGTACTTCTGGAAGTAATTATTGTTAACTAGAGTCTCAGTAATGATCTTTTCAAATTTCTTTTTGGTATGATAGATTTTAATGAATAGTCTACTACTTTGAAGTGCATTTTTCAGTTCAGAGAGAATATAAATTTGACCTCTGTTCTGAAAAGTAATGTCCTCTCTAACCTGTAAATATTCCAGTGAGCATGGAGATTTCATTCCTCTACTCGTGTGTTTGTTTTGAAGAAGTGTCTTTGATCCAGCAGGATTAGTATTCTTAGCTCATTCCAATGCCAAATTACACATAATTTCCACACTCCTTCATATAATGTAAAGGTCTAGCAGCAGCACTTGAGAGTTCAACATAAAAAAACCCTTAGAGAAACTAGCTCTCAAGAAGTATAGCCAATAGCTTAACTGACGAAGAAAGTTAAAACATTTTTTCTTGAATACTTTCAGGTGGAGCTTCTATGGGAATTTCAGCTGCCAAAGGCAGCCTTTTACATGATAAAGTTCAAATTCTTTTTAAAACACCCTTGTATATTTTTAAATACCCAAAGGCAATCTTGTCCTATCAGTGTCCATTATCAAAATTTTGACCATGCAGTCCTTTTGTGAAGCTTAATCCAGTAGCATACAGAGTACACTTTTCAGGTTGTTAATGGGAAAAAAAAAATGTAATTATTTTTTCATAATCGGCAATGCAATATTTTAACCTTTGCAACATTCACATTCTGTTAGTAAAATAGGAATTTTAGAAGTCTCACTTCCTAAAAAACTCTTGATGTTATCCAGTTAGGTAAAATGCAGACCTTCTTGAAAAAGAAAAAATGTCTGGACAAATGCATTCTATTACAATCTTCTTCCTGTCTGATATATGTTTTTCTAAATTATTCTGGGCCAGTAAGGACAGCAGATCCTAAATAGGAGCAGTTTGGCAGTGATATTCCCTTTTCCTTAGCCAGGCCCCTATCTTCTATTCTCTTTTATGAGCAGAACATGTCATAGCATTAGCTCTCCAGTTAGTGCAGATTTAGTACTTCTTTGGGTGATCCTCTCTGGACTTCAAAAATGTCCTTTATGAGGAGGTCATTTGGGCAGTACAGCAGCTGCAGGAAAGAAAATTAAATCAATTGGAACTCCAAGTTAAAGGTGAATATAACTTTAAATAATGTATAGAGAAAAAAAAAAAAGAAGAGTGTGTGCAATTTGGAAGCCAGCTGCTATTCATACTATTTCACTTTTTTTAATTGGTCTGAAAAAAATTGACTGCATTGTCTTTCATTATTCTCTCAGAGGATACTCTTCTCTGTCATTGCCTTGGAGATCAAAGGAAAAAGTACACTGCTGGTTTTTAAATCTTGGTCTCTATCTGTAGCTAAACCAACAGTGTCTCTTGGATGCCAGTTTATAGTTACTAGAAGCATACATCTCAAAAGATGAGTGTTTGGTTTAAATTACCCACAGGATGGATATTTCCGTTCAGACAACACTTCAGAAGTTCAGACAGTTTTCTGGAGGCTCTCTCTTCCCTACTCCACTTCCCTCACTTTCTGGGGCCTCCAACATAGGAAAGATGCAGGATCATTGGAGAGGGCCCAGAGAAAGGCCACAAAGATGATCAGAGGCCTGGAGCACCTCCAGTATGATGATAGGCTGAGGTAGCTGAGAGAGAGAGCCTTCTCTTGTTCAGGAGGAGAGAAGGCTGCAAGGAAACCTAATTACTGCCCACCAGTATTTAAAAGGGGATTATAAATAGGAGGGGAATCAACTTTTTACAAGGGTAGACAGTGTTAGGACAAGGGGGAAATGGTTTTAAGCTCAAGGAGGGAAGGTCTGCATTGGATGTTCTTTACAGAGAGAGGAAGGTGAGGTGCTGAAACAGGCTGCCCTGAGAGGCTTCGGATGCTCCATCAAGACCAGGTTGGATGGGTCCCTGGTACTAGATCTAGAGGCTGCTGGCCCTGCCTGTGGCAGATAGGCTGGAACTTGATGATCCTTGGGGTCCTTTCCAACCCCAAGTCACTCTGTGATCCTCTGATTCCCCTTCTCCCAGCCTGCCTCCCAGCTTCATCTCTTTTACTGTCAACTCTTAAATCTCTTGGCTAGTTTTTTGAGTAGCTGTTGCTTCCAAACCTCAGCCAAACTGCAGCTACTGATGTGTTGAAGCTACTTGTTATGGTACACTTCTGCATTGTCTCAATTTTTTGCCTATAGCAAGCCAGTTTGTTTAGTTAGCTGCATTGTGGCTAGAGATAAATACATTGCCTGGAAATCCCTTTGGAAGCATTTTTAATTCAGAACACCAGATGACACCTTGTGGTGCTTAAATGTAAATATTTCCCTTACAGAAAAACATCTGGGAAGCAGCTGCTATATATACTTCAGGTTTAAAATAAAATCTAGTTGCTGTGTTCAGACCTAGTTCTTACCTGACACTTTAACTAGACACTACTGTCTCCTACTACCATGGGAGAAATTCTATTGTCTGGCAGTTTCTTTCATTGAGTTTCAATGTCCTAGTGTCTTAGCAAAAAAAAGATAGAGATCTACAACAATTTTCATTTCTGCGAGGGTCATTTTCAGTAGCACTGAGACATTCTGAGTGTGGAATGGAGAAGAAATATTTACATTGCAGCAATCTCTTTTCAAAACAAGTAATTTAATTTATAAAGTCATTACCTAGGGGATGCTTGCAGTTCTACTGGTGTTTTATTTTAGCATAGATGCCAGATTCCAGCAGTTTTACAGGTGGTTAATGACAAATGTGAGAAGCTAAAAGGAGGAAGGTTAAGCCCAAACACCTACCTCCTTACTAGACTACAGGAAATGTTCAGTCCAGAGGTAAATATTGGTATATATAATGTGAGAAAATAGTATTATCACGAAAAAAAAATCATGATTATTTACATATATTGAAAAAAAAAGTATCTGAACAGTTGTTTTTGATGTAGAATTTTGTTCAGTTAATTTTACTGATGATCATCTGAGCACTTGAGACGTTACATTTATTTGAACACTTATAAAGGTCCCTTCTAATTGGGTTACAGAATTCTTGTATATGGAAACACAGTAAAACATGTGGGAGATCCATCTGTGTGCCCCAGCCATGTAGCTGTTCCAGAACAGAACAAGATTCAGGATTTCAGTAACCCATCCCCTTTTCACCATGGTTCAAGTGAAAGGAGAACTTGGTTTCCATGAAACAGTCTATGCAACTAAGCTGAGGATGGTAGCAGCCCCAGAGAATGATCAGTACAACCAAAAGGGACTGGTATGTGATACAGAGAATATGTCTTTTGTAGCAACAAGAGGGAAGGGTCACTACATACCTTTCAGGCCTCTATACTTATTTTAAATTAAAAAAAAGGTGTAAACTCTGTGTTCTCTTTTGTACAGTGATATTTAAAATCTGGCATGTACATTAGCTGGCTTGACTGTTCCCCCATTTTATCTAAGTAATTTTGATAACGTGCACTCAAATAGTAGCTACTTTGATTCAGCAATATCTGTTTGGCTTTGTATCAGGCAAAATGGAGTCCTGCAAGTCCAGTCATATCAACTGCAATTTCTTGTGATCTGAGTTTTTAATTCCTTCAACTCAGAGAAAGATGTCTCATTTATAGCTATCATATATTTGACAGAAGACCAGGAAGATTTCATTTCTATAGAAAACAATGTCTCTATCATACATCTTATTTATAGAAAGTTGAATAAAAACATTAAATATATATAAATCTAAGTGCAATATGAAGTTAAGCACAGAAGCTTATTCCTTACACATGTATAATCAATGCTCAGCTCTGTGATTCTTTTCAGTTCAAAACCTCTTCATTGTTAAGAAATTTAATGGTACCTCAGGATTTACAGCATGCTATAATGCTAATGTTCACTGATTATTTTACTGGAAAAAGCATGTCTTTATATGATTTATCATCTTTTTCTAATAAGAATACATAATCGATATTTCTTCTGTTTCACATAAAATTATTACGGGATACTAAAACAAGTCACCAGTATGGGCATTTTAAAGAGAGCCATGTTTATAAAGTGTTTGTCTTTCTGTATCAATGACCAGAAAGTTTATTAATTGTGTCTAAGATATTTATCATAAAAACATCCATGAATATTTATTGTGATAATTAGCAACAGTAACACCTGCACACATAGATTTCATATATTTTTATGTTATATTGTTTAAATTGACATGCATTTAGAAAAGCCCACAAGAAACAATGTGCAGCACCCTACCCTGTGTCCTAAATGCTGAAAACTAATTATCTTGAAAAAAAAGTCTCTCAAAAACTTTTGACTCATTCTTCAGTGAGCTGATAAAACTACATTAAATTCTACACTGATTCACTAAATCCTACTAAAATTAGAACAAACAAATTCGCATCAAGTTCATGATAGCTTTCTAACCATTTACTTTCTAAGATCCCTTATGATATAATTGTAGTAGATCTCTAAAACAGATTTTAAAGGGTGAGTTTACTGCGATCAGAAGTAAAATTAAGCTAGATGCCATTTGGTCCTAGCCCCTTTGGTCTAGGAACCTGGTGCACCCTGTTTGTGCACAGGTGAGTAATAGTGGAAGCACAGTGAGCAGAATCTGGCCTCCCTGATGCCCATAATCTAGGCAGCTATTCCAAAAATGCCTGGTTGGGAGTGAAAATTTGTTTTTCCCATGATCATCTAGATTTTATGAGACTGAGGGCCTCTCCTCCACTAATGATTTTAAAATGATCATGCTGTTTAAATGTTTCCCACAGTACACTAAGTTTTCATTAACAGAGAATTTCAAAGTAGTGGGCATAAAGGCAAGGTATGGTCCTTATGGAGTGAGGAGTATGTTACTCTTTTAACGCACACAGGAAAATATTCAATAGCTCAAGTTCAAAAATGGATTTTTCAAAATGTGATTGAGAGGGCCTAGTGGGAGAAAGCTTTATCACTGTATAAGGGCATAATGTAGTAAGTCTGTGGAAGGCATTTTTGCTGGGGGTAGACTGAATTCAGTATTGTAATCCAGCAGTTGGTGGTACTAGAGTTTAAAAATGTAGGCATGAAAAAATAATATAGAAGCCTGTAGAAGTACAGGCAGTGTGATGGTTTAGAACATATTGATTTTATAAAAGGTGGAAGGATACGGGCATAAAAGAAGTGAGCAAGAAAAGGAAAATGGTATGTTAATAACTAGAGAGAAGCAGAGGAAGAAGATATTGTTTGTCCTGTTTGAAAAACATGAAAAAACAGCAAGTGCAGAACAGGTCAGTATGAATGGAAGACAAAGGTAGCTGCGGTGCAAGCAAAGCATCAGTCAACAGCAGATGAGACCTAAGTTTGATGCAGGAAGGAACAGAGGGTGGGAAAGGGAAAGACCTGCTGTAGAAGGGCAAAAGTGGCACCAGCCACTAGTTCAAAGGAACTAGTAGAAATAGACCTAGTGGGGAATATCAACTTGAAAGATGAAAAGCAAGATATGTTTCTGGCAAGGGAAAAGGAATGGATTCAAAGGCCCAGGGTAGAGACAAGTCAACAAGAACATTCTCCATGTCATCCTTTTGAAAGTAACTAGATGACTCATGCTTCTCTGCCCATTCACAGCTTATGAACCTTCATGATTGTAAAGGAATTGTTACTGCAAATCTGACTGAAAAAGACAGAAAGATAGGTGGGAGGAACAGATCAAAGAGAAAGAAGCTGCTGCCAATGTGGAAGGATTGTACTATGCCTTATAAGAGAAGTATGCCAGTGTAATAGGTGGTGGGCAGAGAGCAGTAGAGTTTCCTCTCAGAAAAATAGCTGGACTGATGCAACCTGTAACTTGCCCAGTGCCCCACATTTTAGAATTCGGACACAGCTGTTGAGGGGAGAGCATGCTGCTACTGTAATAAAATAGCCTGCATTTGCTGCTATTCTTTGAAGAATAGATCTCTGCTGAGCACAGAGGGGCAGTGGTGACTGAGGGTAATCTGTAATAAAAAGATAACTTCCCTAAGTGTCCCTAGATTTCAGTATAAAAATGTTCTTAATACATCTTTCCTTGACAAATTAGAGGTGATGTTTCCATGGACCAATGTAGGATAATCTTCTGCATCAGACTTTTTTGGAGGCTCAGTCCACCCATCAGCAACAAGTGCCTAAAGGATAAATTTCAGGTTCATCTCTCTGATCCCATTGTTTCCCTCCACAGGCAAGTCACAAAGGAGCGAAAAGAGTAGCAGCAGTGCACCAACTCTGTACTTTTACTCTTCTCTTCCACAGTGAATTGCTAGGAGGGGAGAAAATTATAATGCAGTGGTCCTTGTCTCAGTGATCAACAATCAGAGTACATTATCCTGGGGTCTGTCACCAGTTGCTACTCCCCAAACATTACGGAGAATCTCAGAGACAAGTTTCTCAGTGGGGCAGTGGAAAGTCATGGATTGGCTTGTTCCTGACTTCACACACTTTACTGAACATCATGTGAAATTCAACTCTGAGCAGAACAAGGCTTTGGATCCTGGTATAAACCTAGCTCACCATAATGAGCTGTGTTATTAGCTAAAAGGGTAAGTGTGCCAAACAGCTGAATGGGTTGTTCAAGAAAAGAAATTCCTAAAATGTTTGGCTGCAGTTTTTGTCAGATACCACGCTGAACAAACTACTCATGCAAAACCAGTCTTCTTTCACCTGAGTTTATTTGAAATCCTAAAAAAATAAAAGAAATAAAGAAATGAAACAAAAAAAAAGCTTAATAATGATATAAAGTTCTGCCAAGATATAACTAGTCATTTGAATACTTTCCTGTGCTAAGAACCTGAAGCAATATTAGCAACAACTCTAAAAGACAGTATTATCACTACCCCTGTCCCAGCTCAAGCACCCAGAAACAGTGCTGGAACACCTGCAAATTCTGCTGTCCTTTAAAGATCTCTTGATTTGAGGACAAAGCCACTGACTGTTCTCCGAACCATATTCCTGTATACGTGCTCCATAGAATATAAGCTCAATAACTCTTAGGGAAGAGCACTCTGCGTGGCTCTCCTGTAAACAAGCCTACTTGGTCTCACCAAGACAGCAGTCATCTCACACACTTGTGGAGCTGTAGAGAGCTCTGAATAGGGACGTAGGATTCTATGTAAAAATCACCTCTCCTGAGCCATCAACTACTGATATGTTTTTCAGTGTATTCAGAGCATAAGGCTAGGGTCATATTTTCATAATGGCTGCTTATATTTAAGTCCTAAGAGAAGGTACTTATAACTGTACATCACCTGACAGCTGCCACTGTGGTACTTAGAGAAGAATTTAGAAAGAGGTCAGTATTAAAGCTTGCTAAAACCTTATGAAAAATATAGAAAATTTTCCCTTTACCTTTCTTCTGGGGAAGTTTTTAAAGGGCATTTGGAAGAACTCTTGAATCTTTGTTTCTGTCTCTCCTTTCTCTATATTCGTTTACCAGTTTCCCGTCTTATGGTCTACAAATAAATGACCCATGGAACTATGTTCACAGAACTGTAGAGATTGGAGGGGACTTCTGGAGATCGTCTAATCCAACCCCCTACTAAAGCAAGTTCCCCTACAGCAGACTGCATGGGAAAGTGTCCTGGAGTGTTCTGACTATCTCCAGAGAATGAGATTCAACAACCTCTCCGGGCAGCCTGTTTCAGTGCTCTGTTACCCTTGCATTAAATATTTTTAAAAATGAAACAATCAATTCTGGAATAATTCTAGGTTTTGATGTTTTATTTTATTTTATTTTATTTTATTTCTGAACTTGAATTATTTGAAAAATTTCAATGTGAGGTGTTCCAATGAGCTTTGCACACTCTTGCATTTATCTCTACATTCAAACTGGCAGTTCTTGACATGACAAAGACCTTTCCTCTTTTCTAATTACAGAATAAAATTAACATACCCCAAATAGTATCTGTTTCATAAACATATGAGCTGAGAGCAAGTTCTAGAACTTTTTTTTCCATGATGCTGATTCACTCATAGAATCTATTTACTTTCACTATGAAAAATAATGCTCAAAACAAAATGCAAAAAAAAACCAAAGGTCCTCAATTTAATTTTTATGTATCATGAAAGTTTTTCTCCGTTATAAGATTTGTGTAAAAGAGATAAAATGAAACATTTGTAACAACTGACCTCCCACTGATAAGAATTTAAGCTGTTTCTAAGCTCAAATATATCCAGGGAGCAATGAATAAGAGACAGGTTTGTATGATGCTGTACATACTCAGCCAATATCAACAGCTATACATATTTTTAGGGTAAGAAAGCAGATAATACATAAGCACATTATTAACTGTGCTTCACTGCAATGCCATTTAAAGATTTTAAATATTTTGGGGGTTTTCTTTTTCCTCTTAAATCTTAGATAGAGCTGCTACATTTCAACCTCTCCGGGCAGCTTGAGACTGATATGAATAACTTGAGAAGTCTAAGGAAATTATCTTCTGACAATTCATGTTCAATTTTCTCATTCAAATTTGAAATACAGTTCGCAGAAATCTGTGTTGTGGGAACAGACAGGAAACTCAGAAATGAAATTCTCATCACAGCATGGGGGCCTAGAACCAGAAAATACTGTCCTTAGTTCATTTCTATGGGGATATGAAAGTATTTGATACAGTTCTGTTTCAGCAAATTTATCTTGTCTTCTCTTTCCTGGTATCTCTTGTCCTCCAAGTGTCTTTTCACAGGTGTGACAGGATTTTAACTCTAAAATCATAAATTGCTGGGAGAGGAGGAAAGAGAGAATAGGGAGATCCCCTGTGGCATATTGTTGGTCCAGCAGTAATGAAGGTATCCCTGAGGGGAAACTTCTGTTGGCAATTACAAAAGAGCTTTTCAGATTAATATTCGAGAGGTACTTATAAAAGTTACAGTGAAATTACACAATCTTTCAAATTTTTAGTCCATTTAACAAAGTGCTTCCAGTTTCCATTTTATAACAGGTGAAACAATGTATATTGAACAAAATGTTAATCTCTATCCTGAGCTTTTTATTAATCTCAGTGTTCAGAGCAGACCATTTATTAAATAAAGGAGTTAGAAGAACAAAAAGCAGTGTAGAGCCATTGGCTTTTGGCAGTTCTTGTTCATTTAATTATTTTTCTCTACTGGGTATATTTCAAGATATTGCTGTGCATTAAGAAAACAAATTTTTATCTTCAGCTTTCAATTTTCTCATTTCAGTAAATATTCTTCATCTCCTAAATGTGTATAAATTCCTTTTATGAATAATTTCTTTTTATCGCCTCATACAATATAGCTCTTTATGTCACAAAAGTGACATAGTACAAAATAAAGGAAAATGTAGAAGAGATGCTGAGAAGTAGAACGGAGGAAGCAATGCAGATCTGATTTTGCTGGATTAAGGAAGAATAAGTCACTGTATGCCAACGCTTTGTTTTACTTTTTCTCCAGTTGTCTGGGATTCAGTCTTTGGGATTTTTGTAGTAACAATTATTCTGTTTGTCAGCAAACCACCTGAGGCTACTTTTTGTTGGATGTGGTTGCAAGCCATTCAGAGATACAAGACCATACTGCCAGCTAGTATGACTCAGCACAGCTTTAGCAGAGCTATGCTTTCTCCACTTTTCAGCTTTTTCATAAAATTTCTCAGTAGAAAAGTTTGAGCTTTCTTCAAAACTTCAATAAAACATAACAAATAAAATCCCTCTAACTTTGCAAAAGAATGCAAAATATTGTCACTGATGGGCCTATAAATACTGCATTAAAACCAGAGGCATGCATACGTGACTTAATTACCCACCTTATGAAAATACAAGTCCTGGGATCATATTGGCCTCTCTTGTTATCCACAGCCTCAGTTTAATGAGATGTAAGTCTAAGCATGCAAGATTTAGGTAGATGTGGCATACATACCAGTTTCCTAGTCTGGATAACAGGGGCAATCACTGCACCACTGTAGAGAATATTTCACCAACATTTACCACTGTAAATCTGTTCTCTCACATATATTAATGGAGCATACAAGCTGGGTGCACTAGGTGAGCCAAGAGATCATAATGAGAAACTAGTGCACTGTCTGCAATGTTTTGCACATTAAAACAATTTGAAGTATATGTGAGTTCATTCTTGTTTGCTGTTTATTTGACAGTTAAAGTTAGAAAACCAAAGCTCATATGCCATATATTTCATTTTAGGTGCTCTGTGTGGGTACAGACTTACATGCACCCACAGAACAGACACACAATCACAGAAAAAAAAGAAAATTGTGAGACTGATGAAGATTCAAAGAACAAAGAGTAGAGTATTGAGAAATGAAAACTCTCTCCTAAGATATATCTTACCATCTCCAATATTAACTGATAATCAAACACAAATATATTTGAAACCAAAGCTTTAAGCCGTACCGGGATTATAAGAGGCCCAAAGACTGGCCCTTAAGGAGAAGACATACTCTCATGTTCAGAACAGGAAGAACAGTGGCCATTAATGTTTTTGTCTCATTCTTTATTGCAGGATCTATATTTCTCTAGAAGAAAGAGTTGCTAACTTTAGTTAATGCTCTCTTCTCCACTTTCTTCATCTTCAAAAGTAGTTCTCTATACTATCAGGCAAAGTGAGAGAAAAGAAAGTACATCATCTCATTTGGAGTGGGAATATACAAGCTTGTATGGATTGGAAACTGCTAGACAGATACTTCCTTAATGGACTTGAAATTGCACAAAAGTATATTTTAACAGCAAGAGGTCAAACCACTTGGAGCAGTAACTAAAAGCAAGTTGCTATACAGGAGCACAGATCTGCAGAGCCAAAGAGCAATGGCACAGACCTGTAAAGACTCACTAGTCTCCATTGCACCTGAAATTCAGCAAAGGGATCTGGCTTGAGCAGTGAGCCCAGGTAAATCTCATGAGGTTCAACAAATCCAAGTGCAAGGTCTTACAACTGGATTGAGGCAACCCCTATTACCAACACATACTAGGGGATGGAAGGATTGAGCGCAACCCTGCGGAAAAAGACTTGAGGGTGCTGGTGGATGGGAAGTTGGAAATGAGCCAGCAATGTGCCCTCACAGCCCAGAAAGCCAACTGTATAATGGGCTGTATCAAAAGAAGCATGTCCACCAGGTCGGGGAAGGTGATACTGACCCTCTACTCTGCTCTGGTGAGGTCTCACCTGGAGTACTCCATCCAGATGTGGAGTCCTCAGTACAGGAGACACATAGACCTGTTGGAGAGCATCCAGAGAAGGGCCACAAAATGTTCCACATAATGGAACACCTCTTCTATGAGAACAGGCTGAGAACTGGGGCTGTTCAACCTGGAGAAGTCTCTGAGGTGCCCTGATAGTGGCCTTTCTGTTTCTAAAATGGAGCTATAGAAAAGATGGGACGGACTCTTTAGCAGTGCCTGTAGTTATAGAGCAAGGGGAAATGATTTCAAGCTCAAAGACAGTAGATTTAGTTTAGATACAAGGAAAAAACCTTTTACAGTGAGGGTAGTGATGTACTGGAACAGGTTACCTAGTGTTGTGGTTGGTGCCTAATCCCTGGAGACTTTCAAGGTGAGTCTGGATAAGGCCCTGGGCAACGTGATCTAGCTGTAGTGTCTCTGTTCATGGCAGGGGAGCTGAACTAGATGGCCTTCAGAAGTCTCTTCCAACTCTAAGAATTCTATGATTCTGTGCATCTTCAGAGAACAATGTTTTTCCAGTTGTGTGCATGAGAAAGTTCTATTATGTCGGAGATAAGAACAAAGCTTAATTCTCCGCGTATCAGGGGAAATTTCAATTAATCCTAGTATGAGAGCCTGTAGAAAAGGGAACCATATGCTTCACAGACAGTTTATCCAAATCATATTACAGTAACTAAGACCACAGAATTATTGACAACAGAAAGGCAGTAGGAAAAGTAAATATTTTGCTAAACGAAATGTAACACTTCAAAGATCTTATATTGCTAGTAACATCACTCCAGGTGTGTCTGCTAAACCCCATTTAATGAACTGTTAGTGGAAAAGTACTGTCTGCAGGCAAAAAGATATAAGAAGAGATCCTGTTCATAGTAAAAGAAACTTCTTTCTCTCTGGCTCCTTGTCTGAACCCAGCCATCTGTGTGGTCTCCCTGCCACATTTTCCTTCCTGCTATCCTGCTTTCTTTACCAGGAGGCAAACTGCGTTTCTGCAAAAAGAAGCCACCTGCATTCCTTGCTCTCTTATACTCTTACACGATCCGTCCACAACAGACTGCCCTTTCCCCTCACTTCAGGTACAACTAGCTACATCTATTACCATCAATGAAGAACCCTCACTGTGAACATATCTCAACACTTTAAAACATTCATCAGTAGCAAGAACCCACTTCTAGGGAACCTCCATGCTCTCCATCCATCTGCACTCCCTTGTGCTTCACTGCTATAATCCACAGTTTCTATCTCTTCCTTCAGCATTCAGCCCAGCCTTCTGCTTGCCAAATAAATGCTGGACAGAGTATCTGCTCTTTCAGCAGCCTGGGTTTTTCACAGGTCAAAAAACAGTATTTATAGTGGAACAGTTTGATCAGCAGCTTGCTGGAAGCACTATGGGGAATATCTGTAATGTACTCAATTAAATGTATTACCTGTGTTTAAAATCAGCTTTTAACATTTGCTGCACAAGTCACTCTGGCCTTTCTTGAGGCCTAAAGCAAGCACTGGGGAAACTGCAGAAGGCAGAAAGACAAAATTAATAGACTCTAAAATCAAACTGTCACAACAGTTTTGCCTCAGAAGTGCCCTTTTGGCAATCACAGCAGAGAATTCAGCTAAAATGAAATATCTGTAGGTGTCTAGCTTCTCCATAATGGTATCGTCTATTCAGGTAGTCTGAGAAGGCAGCCTTTGCTACCTGACTTTGAATAGAGAATATGTATGCCACTCAAATCAGTGGCTTTCTTGACATATACATCATATTCATCTGTATGCACTTCCTATATAGAAATATAGAATCATAGAATCATAGAAAGGCCTAGGTTGGAAGGCTCCCAAAAGGTCACCCAGTTCCAACCCCCAGCTGTGGGCAGAGCTGCCCCTCACCAGCTCAGGTTGCCCAGGGTCCCATCCAACCTGGCCTTGAGTGCCTCCAGGGATGGGGCTCCACAGCTTCTTCGGGCAGCTGTGCCAGCGCCTTACCACTCTGAATAAAGAATTCCTTCCTAATGTCTAACATAAATCTTTCCTCTTTAAGTCTGAAGCCATTTCCTCTTTTCCTATCACTATCAGGCTGAAAAAAAATGAATCTCCCTCCTGCTTATTAGCTCCCCTCTGATACTGCAAGTCTCCCTGGACCTTTCTCATCTCCAATCTAAATAAGCCCATCTCCATCAAGCATTCTTCATAGGAGAGGTGCTCCAGACCTCTGATCATCTTTGTGGCCTTCCTCTGGACTCACTCCAACATTCTAGACACACCAGCTTCTATATCCTTCATGTACTGGGTGCCACAGGCCTAGACACGGTAGCCAGATGAGGCCACATGAGCGTAGAAATAGAGGGGAACATTCTCCTACCTCATCCTACTGGTCACCTCTCATTTGATACAACCATGATATAGTTGGCCATCTGGACTTCAAGCACACATACTTGTAGGTGTGCAACCAAACACATACGTAAAGGAGAGAAAGCTTGAGAGAGAAAGATGTGGGCTGAGGCAAGCTGTGAAACTGAAATGATAAGTCCTCACCCTATTTCTGTCTGTCATACTAAAAAGCATCCAATTTTCACAATTACTAGAAGAAACCTAAACCTCATACAGAAAACTTAATTCAAAAATCCTGATTTTGACTGATAAGATACTCAAACAAGAAGCTAATTTCATTTGTTTAATTTTAATTCTCCAGAATTTCACGTTTATATGATGTCAAAATTTATCTTTGATGTACTCTTGGTTAACGTATTTATTTAAAATACAGTGAGTCCTATGGAGATCTTAAGGTATGGAATTAAAAATGAGTCACAATGACGTCTGACACGGAAGTGTGCATACAGCAAAGGTGTGGAACTGTATTCCTCCATGTGTTAAAAATAACCCCTATTGATATTCAGTGACAATTGCTGAACATTCGTGGAGACCAACCAATGGATGTGAACACAGTGAGGTAGTGGGTGGTATGTTTCCGCAGTGGCAATTGCAACGTGAGAGACAAGCCACATACAGCTGTCACACTATGAAATGAAGAGTGTCTCAATCAGCAGATTCATGTTAATCAGCTCATTGTAGTGACTATGTTGAAAAACATTGTTTTGTAGCTGATAATTTGCTCCACCAAATAGTGTTACTGTGCTTCCAATCTGTTGTAGTTTCTGTGGCAACAAATAGAGGGCATTACTTTCTCAGACACCCACACGTTTATAGACGCAGAGCAATAGGAAAAGATTTTCATCCTCTGTTTTCTGTGTTTTGTACTTTCATTTAAAAAAATAAAATAAAATAAAATAAAATAAAATAAAATAAACTAAAATAAAATAAAATAAAATAAAATAAAATAAAATAAAATAAAATAAAATAAAATAAAATANAAATAAAATAAAATAAAGGCTGCTTTTAGACAGGAAAATGTTCATGCTTACTTCTTAGTTTCTGCTAAAACCAAACTGCGGCCTTCTTGTTACAATTTCAGAGGAACTTAAGGCTGGTGAATCTAGCAAATTAAGAAGTGTTAAACCTGGTCTTATTTGAAATTCAACACAATTCTGGTCTTTCTTCCTATTTTTTCAGCAAATAATGCTTAATATAAAAATTCAACCCCAAGACAAATCCTAAGACAGAGCACAGTTGTCAGACCGTAAAAAGTTCTAAGACCTCAAATATGATTCCTATTAATCTAGTTACATATGAAAATGAATTGGAATTACTTGTGAGAATTTAAAAGTCCAGATGTAAGCCCTCTGCCAAATATTAGAACTTTTTAAATGGCTGAGGAGGAAATATGTGAAAATTTGCTAAGATCCAATGGGGAAGCAGTTATGAGAGTAAAAAAAATAGCTGTAGGAAAGGAAAGGAAATGTTTAAGTGTCCAAGAGGTGACATAGTAGAAACTACCATTTCTCCTTCTAAAGTAGACATCTGTGGCCTCACAGCTCAGTGAATAAGATGTTGCTGTTGCTTATAGCAGGCCACAGATTTCATGTCAAGATTTCATGTCAAGATTTCATGTCAAGATAATAGTACAGGTGTTGGGACCTCAGAGGCTTTGCTTTACCATGTTTGGATTTCTTTTTTTTTTTTTAACTTGTTAACAACAATAATTTATCTCTGGAAAATTACCTACTGTTTTTATCCTTTGCTTTGTACCATTTTTTGAGGTAAAATGTCTATAATTATATATAGTTTTGTAACAATATTAAGAACACAGAGTTATTATCTGTATACAGATTGAGATATGAAGTAATCTTACATACGAAGACAGTAATAACTTTGATTATCAACATAGTTTTCCAAAGTCTGTGATTGACAGTAGTGGCATTATTTGAAACTCATGGATATGTTGTCAAACAACTGTACTTGAGAGATCCAGTTCTAACCTATGTCCCTCTATATTGATACCAGATAAACAATAGCAGAATTTTTTGCAATGGATCATCCACTGATGTTCTCTGACAGATGTGTGCAAGACTGAATTTAAACCATTCTTCATTAAAAAAAAAAAAAGCAAATTACTCATTCTTCACAGCTGCTATGATTAAAAAGCTCTCAGAATTGTTTGACATTTTCAAAAAAGAAAGACAACTCTGAAAAATACCCTTTTTTTTTTTTTGTCTGTTGTTCGAGTATTACATATATGCTTTTATAACATTTACATCAATTTTCCTTAGATCAAGTGGGAATCTAAGGAAGTTGTAACACAATAATGCTAAAATGCACAAAAAACAGTTCAAAAAGAATTAAACATTCCACTGCAGTCTAAAATGGCAGTGACTATACATTGTAAAGTGATGGGGCTTGCATGAATGAGCACCCACTGCCTAGAACAATGACTGTGTATCATGTATGGCACTGTACAATCTGTACACAGTTTTTGAGCTGAGTTTTATTAAAGAAACAGTTGCATTTTGTATGGGGCAATTAAATGTCTAGAATGTGCAGAACTTTTAATCTGAATTAAAATGTAATTTTTCTACCTTTTCCTACTGGCATGGAGCCACAGTAGCAGGTCACTCCAAGAAAAAAAAAAAATGCAGTGGAATGGGAGTTCAAGGAGTGCTAGTTTCACCAACAAGATACATCCCCAAACCGTCCAGATTTCTGTAATTGGGGAATGGAATAATGATCCAAGGGGTAATTAATGGTCTGCTGAAAACATTTGAAGTTAAATACTGCACAGTGCAGTGTAGGGAGCAAAGGAAGTAGAGTCACACAGATTGTTGTGCTGCCTGATTATTTGGATCATATGGGAAAAAATGCTGTCTAAGGAAGTGGAACGACAGCAAGCAGTGTGACTCTTCAATTTTAGTGGCGAAACAGCAGATTCTACAATGTTCTCAAGGAAGCTTGCACACACAGAATTGTTTTCAAATAATGTTTTTCTTCTGCAATCAATAAAAATCTCAAACACCTCTAAGTGAGATAAAATATCTGTGGAGAATGCAGAGTCTGATCAATGATAGAAAGGGGAAAAAAAGCAAATATTTGAGCTAAAATCTTGAAAAAAATTGAAATAATACTAATCGAAAACCTATAGGCTGTTTCTGAGGCTTTTAAATCACCTCCATGTCAGCAGGAGCTACTGGATGACTTTTTTTAAGCAATCATTCTGTGGGCTCCAGGCAATCAATTCAAGTACTGCTTAGCTGGAGAGCTTACTGTCCAAGCTTTAAATAGATCAATCATGTTTGGAAAGCTTTTCAGTAACAGCAAACACAGGACCAAGGAAACTTCTTCCCTCAAATTCAGGTCATTCATTTCTGATTCAGTTTGTATACAGTAGCATAGCTTCTGATCTTCTTTCTTACAAGACTTAGAGTAATCCAAGCTCTTTAATGGCACTACTTCAGATTGATATTGTTGGCAGTAAACCTGAGAGAAAACAGTCTTATCTGTATTCTTTCCTTCATACTGAGACAGTAAATTATGAGAATGTACTTACACCAAAGCTTGTTGATCCTGTTACAGACCCTGAACACAAATTTGTACCTATTATTCCAGTTAAAGGTATTATCCTTCCTATTGCTTTTTCTAAACATATATATATTTTTAAGTTCAGGAATCAACATTGCTTAGCTGTGTAATCATACAACATACTTCAAGATTTTCTTCTATTGTGCTAAAAAATGTAATGGCTTTAACTTTATCACAATATATTACTATACAGGCAATGAAAATCTTTTCTCCCCAGATTTTGTCTGAACAACTTCATTATAGTATTACTCTGAGAACTCAGCAGGCAGTGTATTTTAATGAGAAGGAAACCAAAATAACGTTAACAGAATTCTGTGTAGCTGTGAGACAACTTATTAAAGCACCCAGAACTTAGTAGATGTATGCAAGAACATTTTAGATATTTATATAAATATTAAAAGACAAAAAAACACAATTCTTTTTTCCCTCTCCATATTCAGTAATATTGAAGGCTTTTATCAAAGAATTTTTAACGTAGTTCTTCAGAAATGGTATCTGTAGCAACTTGTCAAGGATGAGGTAGTGTAAAGGTATGATACACAAGGCTGATAACAAGAAACTGTATGTGGCTAAGTCACATCAGATTGATTCTTTACAGCACTAGCTGAAGTTCCCCTATGTCTCATTTTCAGTCTGTGTACAAACTTTGAAGATGTGCACGTGCTAGGTTCTTGCAGCTTTATTCACTGTGAGCTCATGTCTTACAAGAGTGTGCATCATTTCAGTGGAGCCAGAGCCTTGCATGCTCACCATTTTCATCAGCAGGTCTGGTTTGCAGGGATACCTGCAGCTCTTCCTATCAGGTGGATTGCTTTACTGTCATATATATTCAAAATGCATGGATAGAGAACATTTTTGATTGTATTCCAACTTATAATGTTGGACAACAATTTGCCAACTGTAGCACCTTGCTATGGGATTTGCTGGCTATACTGTGTTGCCAGAGAACAAAGACATTTCTCCAGAGAAACATGGCTGCCTTTCCTGCCAAGTCATGAAAACTGTAACTATCAAGTACTAACTGTAATCCAACCAAACAAGATGCTATGTCTTGTGTAGCAAACTGACTTTGAAGCATGCTGACCAAAGTCAATAGCATCAGAACACTGGGCACAATATGTGAAAACAAATCAGATTTTGTTCCTATCCTTGTTGGTGGATAACCTGAGGCAAATGAAGAGGCATTCTTGCACCATTGCACAGGTCACTATGGCTGAGTATTCATGCACTGTATCAAATCTCCCTGTGGAATAAATAGTTTTTAGTAATTGTTAATCCATGGAAACAAGAAAATTGATTTACAGAGAAAATATATTTACAGAGAAGAATAATTTTTAAAGGGTAGGAAAGAAATGAATGTCAACAGAACTGCCAACTGAGAATGCAATACTGTTTGCTATCAAGAACAGCATTTGCATTAATGAGATATTTTGCCATCAGCAGAAAGAGCATCAGCTGCTGCCACAACAGCTAGTCCTTGCCAGCTCCAAGGGCAGGTCAGATGTCCATATCATAGTCCTGTGTAGGGCTACAGCACTGAGCTCCCAGCATGCACTAAAAGGAATGCAGTAATTGATCACAGTGCCAGCAGCTGCTCTGCTTACTCCTGAATGAAGGGTAGAATGAACCATGATTTTCATATAGAATCCTGAGGTCTATGGACTTTTTGCATGAATAAAAGTAAATAGTGTTATTTGCAAAACAAATAGAAGTATAGAAGGCTACATGATATGGGAAGATATTTTTCTTTAGAAAATCTCTATATGATGTGAAAAGAAAAAACTAGTGGGATCAATAAAAACCCATTTCCTGTTTCAACGTAACGACCATTTATCTTCATTAATTGTAGCATCTCAAGTGTCAGCTAGTTCAAAAATTGTGGTAAGTTCTAGGAAGATCTAATTCTAGATACAGATCTTCCTAGAAGTAGAAGTTAAGTGCACAAAAAGCTGTACATAACTGCATAAGTATAAGAGGCCCCCAAAAATCAAGCTTTACAGTACACCTCTGTAAACACACTCTATACCACAAAGTCAAGTTGTGCTTACATGAAGATTAATAACTTCAGACTTACACAAGAACAATCTGTCACTTCTCTATGATTAAGGGATCACAGGTCAAACTGATTGATGTAAAATGTAGTATGATGTATCCTGAAATGCTGTTTCATGCCTCTGATTGAAAATCTTGTTTTCCAGAGAAAGCGTTTACTTCACAACAGTTTCTCTCCCCTTCAGTACCTTTACCCCCAAATAAAATCTCAGAAGCATTCAAATTCTTAACAACTAAGTAGTAATTACCATTCTGCCTTGACACTCTCATAATAATACATAGCGATTCTCTGGAAGAGCTCTAACTATGAGAATCAAAATAGATGCTATATCCAAATTAATTATACTAATTCAAAAGTTCATAATTAGTATGTCCAATTTGATTATGACTCCATATCATCAAGATAAAATAATCAGATATGTAGATCTGCATTCACACATTGCTAGACTCAATATTAATATGTTTATACTTTTAGGTTTCACTCACTGTAAATGAGTAGAATACTAAATATATATTTTTGATCTCCTGCCCAGTATCAAATTAGATTGAATATGCACTATCTGAATTTATTGCAGTATATGTCATCTTCAGCTAGCCAATTATTTCAGTAGTACTTGGCACAATATAATTTAAAAAGACCTTGTATGCAGGCAAAGTTCTTAATAATTCCCTAGCAAATTATTCCCTTTGATGCAATTCTCAAAGACACGATTATATAAATAAATAAATAAGTAAACAAATAGCCTCTTTCAGCTCAGCCCAATTCTGTACTAAATGCCAAGTACTTTTTGCCCTGTTACTATGAGTGACTTGTTTTAAATCAACATTTTCTTTATTGGATAGGAAATAGATTACATTCCCACTGTTTGCACTGTTTGATACTGCTTAACTCTGGCTGTTTGGAAAACCAGACTGTTCGTTAAAAAATATACCTTAGCTACACGGTTCTCTGTGCCATAGGAGGAAATCCAGGAGACACCTGAAAATCTCACACTGATTTGTTCAAAGTCTGCACTGCTGACAGTGTTCCTCTTGTAACAGAAAGTGAAGTGGGTGAGGCAGTGTTTGTGACATAAATCTTAAAATCTGGACAACTTAAATAAGAGGCTTTATGAAACAGGGCATCTAAGAGGGAAAGAAGCAGAAAACAGCAACCCCCACTGAAGAACTCTTGTCTGAATAAGGTTGAGTCAGAGCTGACAATCCCTTCTTAAGCTATCATATAAGTAATCAAATGCCTAGCTAGTAAAATAAATGGAAGAACTGAGTACTCTGGGATTTCTATTAAAACAAATCAATACAGGATTATGGATATAAAATAAGCCTTTGCTGTTTCAGCATGAAGACAGAGATTTCTCAGATGTCTACCGAATAAGACAGAAAGCCTATACAGCACCAGAAATAATTTTGCTTGAAGTAGTCTGTGTATTTAAAGACATGAACAAAAAAGAAATTTGGAAGGCATCTGTGTAAGTGACCAGAATCTAGCATCAGAGAAATGAAATCAGACACAATTATATCTAGATAACCTGAAACTGTGACTTCTACTGTTTGATTCTCCTACAGTATGACTGAAATGGTACATATCAGAAAGAGTTATAAGAAGCCATGAAGATGGCATCCTAAATTTCATCATCTGAGAATCTGGTATAAAAGTGTCTTCAAAAACATATTGCTGAATATTGTATACTATTTCCTTCAGATTCCAAGAGTTCCATGAGGAATTCAGAGAGGGTGGAAGGAGAATGTAAGTTATTTTCGATAGCTGAGCTATATTTCCTATACCAACTTCAACTGGAAACTACAGCTGAAGTTAGGAGATAGTGACAAATTTAGTATCTTTTGATAAGTATCGTAGGCTTTTCTTCTTGAGTGATAGTCTAATTAGTTTCTTAATCACTTCCTAACAGTACATTCTTAATTTGCTTGAAGGTGTGAATATGCATGCCTGATTAAAGATAGCCATTGAATCGCATGACTGATGTCAGCCAGTCTCCAGTTAACTTGTCAAGAAAGAGCTGCTGTTGAGAACTGGAAAAAAATGAGTGTATTGTACTACCACAGCAGGCAGCAAAGTAGAAATACGCTGTATTTTCCATTGATGTCCCTTGACCTTGATATTTAGTGTATTCAGCAGAGAGTAAGGACTTTGCTTTCTGTATTTAATGGAGGTGATATTTCAAATCATCAAGATTTTTTCATGCACACTGCATACCACATTTTGAGAAATCCAGATTTTGGTATTGTTTTTTAATGTACTATTTGAAATAATCCAAATGCAATTTATTATTTGCTTTTTGCAACAACTGTTTTATGAAAGGAAAATCAAATAACATTTCACTGAAGATGCTGTTCATTAGTCAAATGCCAAAATTCCTCAGGAGAAATCTTAGTTATAAATCAGTTACTCATTATGTATCATAGTCTTTTTTTTTTCCCTATGGGAGGAACTAGAAAATAAAAGTAAAGTACAAGAAAAATTTAACTTCACACTAGTGAAATTTCAAAAGTCAGTAAATCAACAGGACTAGCAAAAAGCAATGAAATCTGAGAGATACGTAGATGTTACTGAGACTAATCCCATTATTCTTTCTTGAATTATGCTTTGTTTGTCTAAATGTGAGCTACCTCAATGTAATGTGAATATTTTCCACTGATATTACTCTGCTGTTACAGTTTTTTACTGTTGATATGGAGGGAACAGCAACATTTTGTACCACAGTATAGAAACTGGTAATCTATGCATATTATATATTATAATCTGAAATAATTTGGATTTAGAAATTTTGAAAGATTCTGCATTCAAGGAGTCTGAGGAATGTCACTGAACAAAATATTAGGCATCAGTTTGCAATGCACTGTGACTTCCAGAGGAGCCACTTTGGGTCTGCTGATGTAAATACTTCATGCCAGAAAGCACAGACATAATATTCTGTTTCTAAATGACTCTGTTATAGGAGTTCTCATCATGATGGTCCCAAACGGTCATGACAGACACAACCTCTTTGACCTTCCCATTACTATAAATAAGAGAGAGATAGCAGTTTAGTGTATGTGTGGAATGGGAGTTCAATATATAAAGGACAACGGTGATATAGAAAAGTCTGTGTTATTTCTCAGATAAGTTTACAAGGAATATTAGTAAAATCTCCTTGCCTAAATCAAGAAAGAAAGCACAAAGTGAAGAAGTAACTGATGCTACTGTAAAAGAATCACCATTTAATTTTCAAAATGTAAGAAATACTGCAGAAACAGCTGTGCACTATGTCAACTGTAATAGAAGACATTTTCATTCAGTTTTAATGTACAGTCACAAATCCTGCTACTTAAACCAGATGCCATCAGTATTTCAGGTGTCTCCTAGACCAGGTGATAGTGGCTTCCCTGCTGCCTTTTTAGAGGTTCATTTTTTAAATCTTACATCTGCACTTTTACAATCTTCAAGTGACAAGAGCAAATAAATATACAAACAGGTCAGTTGATTCGCTGAATTTGGACACTCTTTATATACATAATGTACAATAAAGAAACTATAAACTATCAGTTGATGAGATGCACTGGACAGTGTTCAAGAACTAACTGTACAATAGTCAGGTATCACTGACTAAAAATGATACCAGAAGATAAAATCACTCATGAATAAAATATAAAGAACAGCTTTAGGAGACCTTATTCATCACATAGAGAGCACAAGTATTAACGTTGTTGTTACAGACTAATATTTTTAGTGTTTTCTTAAATCCTGCACAGAGACTTACATAGTCAATAAGAAAATCGTTTGTGGAGGGTATTTCTTGCTCACTTTAAGATCCTATCCAAATAATCTTTTCAATAACATATTTTCCTGGAGCAATCCCTTGTAATTAATTCTTATTGTTATATTCTTTTAGCATGTGGGATTTTTATTGTAAAACTTGATTTGGAAGTGGAAGTGCATAATATTTTATTTATGGACAATCATAACATGTGATGCATAAAAATCTGACACAGTAGCTTCTCTTTAAAATACTCTGACTATGTATAACCAGCTACAGTATGTATTTTGGAGTTGCATTTGCTCAACTAAAAAGAAGCATGATCTACTTTAAAAATTAGGGTAAGGAAAAAATCATCCAACAACAGTTTTGAAGTTATATTTGACTTTTCATGTTCTAATACAAAAAACATTTAGGAACTTAAAAACTCCTTCTGAGTTTAACAGGGGAATTGTAGGAGTGAAGTTAATCACATTCCTAAATTTTCTCATCATGAATCACAGATTAATTAGATATGGATTGGAAGCTCATAACCAGTGACAGTCCAAGAAAACTCTAAGTGCAATAAAGATGCTATCAGTTTCTTTGACTTCTTGGTCTAGCAGTATTTTTGAAGGTAAAATTTTGAGGTGTCTCGCTCCAATTTATAGGAGGAAGAGGAGGTTCTTTGATATATATTTACTCTGTGTGAGATTAAGGAACAGTTCAAATGTTGGTCTGACCAGTTTATTACAAATCTTAATCAGAGAGATGAGGAAGGGGAGGATGGACACTATTACCAATTAGGGCGATGGGAAAGGGAAGGTGGGTGATAGAAAAGATAGGAAAGAAGCAAGAATTGCATAAAGCAGGAATAAACACCACCAGGATCCAGCCGCAGTCCCACTGCATGCTGTTCCTGTTGTCTGAGGGAGAAGAGCAGGGTGGGGAGAGCAGCAGTACCAATGGTCGGCCTTGGGCAGCAAGGAAGGAGTTACCAGGAAGGAGTGACAGGGTAAGTCCAGGAGGAAGCAGCAGGTCTCAGGCCCAGGAGGGAGTCCATCAGCATGTAGGAATCAGCTCGTGAGCATTCCGAACAAAATCCTTCATTCTTATTATGCTGTCAATATTTATATAATCATATAAAAGTAAATATTTTTTTCTATAAAATTAAATATTATTTAATTATGCAGAGAAGGACCTAGGTGTCCCACTGCACAACAGTTTGTCTGTGAGCTAGCAGTATGCACTTGTGGCCAAGAAGGCCAATGGTATCCTGGGGAGCACTGAAAAGAGCATGGCCAGCAGGTCAAGGGAAGTGATCTTCCCCCAGGTGAAACTACATCTAGAGTGCTTTGTACAGTTCTTGTCTCCTCAGTTCAAGAAAGGCAGGGAACTTCTAGAGAAGAGTCCAGTGGAGAACCACAGAGATGATGAGGGAAGTGGAGCATCCACCTCATGAGAAAAGGCTAAGGGACTTGTGGCTATTCAACCTGGAGGTGAGAACGCTGAGAGGGGATCATAACAATGTTTATAAATAACTAAAGGATGGGAGTCAAGTGGATGGGGCCAGGCTCTTTTCAGTGGTGCTCTGAGATGAGACAAGGGGAACATGCACAGACTGGAAGTTCTGAAAATGAAGAACAGCTTATTTACTTTGAAAGTGACAGAGCACAGGAATAAGCTTCCCATAGAGGTTGCAGAGTCTCCTCTGAAGATAGTCAAAACCTGTTTGGACATTTTCCTGTATAATCTACTCTTGGGAACATGTTTTAGCAGGGGATTGGACTTGTTGATCTCCAGAAGTTCTTTCCAACCCCTATGATTCTTTGATTCTCTTAAGATTTTATTCTTGCATTCTTCCATATTTTGAAGAAAACGCAATGTCTCACATATCATCAGGAGTAAATGCAAGAGTGTAACTACTCTTCCAATTAACCTATATGTTCTACATAGTTCAGAAGTAGTGCATATTTGACCCACAGGCATAGACTCAGGTCTTTGACCTCTGCTTCAGAGAAAGTAAACTTCTCACACATGCATTTTTGGTGCTTTCAGACAAGAAGTTTTGGGTTTAAGGACTAGGGCATGAGACTGCAAACAAGACAGCCCAGTCTGAACAGCGCATCTGAACAGTTATGAAGAGTCTGGATATTCATAATGTATTCAGGCAGAGAAAAACAAACACTGGACAAAGATAGCTCTAGGTTAGTTAAAATCTGGATTTTTTGGATGCACAGGATTTGCATGTAAGGCCACACACTGATTTCCCTTTTCCTCTTTTCAGGAAATAGCCATTCAATTCTAGCTTCGGGCTTTCCTCCAGGACCATAATGTTTCTTGATCTCCATCCTGGGGGGAAAATAATATTTTCCAAGACATTAAAAGTGCACCACTTACATTCTACCTAAACCACACTCGTTTTATGGTCTGGATGCTGACTCCTGACAAGATGTAGGCACACACAGCTTAAAGAGAGTTTCATCTAAAAAGGACTCTTTCCCATATATCTCAGTGAAAAGATAGCAAAGAAGAGAGGTGTGGGGGAAGGTGGAGGGGAAGGCAATCAGGACCCCTGCACAGAAAAACTATCCCAGAAGAACAATCTAGAGCTGCCTCTGCCTTTCTAAACACTCTTAGCAGAGACTTACAGTAAGTTCCTCTCCACTAAACCACACTCAAGTGATTAGCCTGGGAACAAGAGGTATTTTATCATATCAGGGACATTTAAGAAGGTTAAACTCAGAGGTACTTAAGAAGGTCAATCTCAGAGGTACTTAAGAAGGTCATACACACATTTAACATGTTTAGAACTTATTTAATGTGTACTTTTCTCACAGAAAACTCATTTCCTTTGGATTTACTGAACTGAAAGTAAGGACACATTGTTTGTTAAGTCACATTAACACAAGTTAAAGAATAAAATATTTTTCAGTGATGTAAGTCATAGCCTTGATGTAGTAAGTGGAATTACAGTAACAAATTTGGATAGTACCATGCTGCCCCCACAGCCCCATATGCACCTAATGAAAGATTTGGTAATATGTATGCTTCTGTGAGTAGAAAACATCTGGAAGGGTAAGAGAAGAGAGCAGGAGCAGCAGCTGCAAGAGATACTGTGCTATGAGAGAAGTAATATCTGGAAGGAGCAAAGCTGGGCAATGTGACACAATTGCGGTTAGCTGTTGTGGAACCAAGAGCCTTCATGCTAACCAACCTGGGTGGCCTGCAATAGAGATCACCATTCTGATTTTGGTTCAGTTGTTCAAATGAGTTATGTGCAGGGCATTTTTACCTTGTTAATCAATGTTCCTGAAGACCAAGGGGGAAAGAAATCAATTACTTTGCCCAGTAACAGTTTTCAGGGCAGTTCAGTTAATCTTAGTCACTTCTGTTTCCCAAGACAGCTTCTGTGAGCTCTTTGATTCCCCGTAATGACTTCTGGGACATGACAGTTTTCCCTTCTCTCCTTTTCCTACCTTGACAAAGTAGTTTAAGAAAAAATGTTTCGTCATTATTGATTCTGGGCTAACCAACTATCATCTTTCTATCTCATGGCTGCACAAGGCTTAGAACAATGTTTTACCCTAAAGGGAGGTGTTACTGCTGATATGATCCTGCCATGAATCACAGTGGCATACAGATTCCTTTGGCAGACCTGAAAACAAAACTTCAGATTTTAATTCCAAGAATCTGCAGAATGTATAATGTTACAGTTTCATCCTAATGAGCTCAATGAAAACAACATCCCTTGTTTTTTCCTAGTGCAAGCACTGGGGAATCACTATCTTTCCCAAAACCTAGGGTCAGAATTGCATATGGATTATGTCTCCCAGTCTGTAGAGTTCAGCAATCACAAATTCAAGAGGCTCATCAAAATCCATGTGCCATAGAGCAGACCAGTGTGGGTCAGTCTGTGTAGACTGTGTGACAAGATTATGACTGCCACCAAAACTGTATAGAAAATGTGTACTACATGGGTCACAATTGTTTTCACATTACCTAATGTGGCAATTTTTTATATTATCTTTGTCATCCAAATGTTTAAAGTTCTAATCCTAAAATTGTCATCTATTCCTTTATCATGAAACCATAATTTTATAACTAAAGGAAAAAGTGTCACCATTTTTCTATGTAGGTAATCAATTTTTTAAACAGTCTATATGTTAGTCAGAGACACTATCAGATGCTGAACAATTTTTCCTTCTTCAGGTAAAATAAGTAATAACTAATAAATATCTACAATAGCTAAAAACCAGAAAAGTAGGAGGAAGGGGAAGGAAATTCCAAAGGTATAATCTACTACAGAGACTCAGTTCTGATTTGGCACATTAAAGTTAGTATAGAATGTTAACTTCACCTGAAATTCTCCTCAGAGGCATTTTCATATTTACTTCCACAACAAGCAAACACATGTGGCTGTTCTACTAGGGCTAAAGATTCTGGTCTTTATCCATCCATCTTTCTAGAAATGCTTTCACACAAAAGAAATCTTTAAAATATATTTGCACTAATACAACCTACGCGCAATTTTTATGTCTGCAGTTGCCTTTTTTAATAAATTACCCATCCTCTAGGGTAATCTTTCAACATAATATTGCAGTCAAATCTTATGTTGTATCTCTAATGTCATTGCCTCTTTCATATCTATTCTAGGTTCTCACATGCCCCTTCTGTTATTACTCAGCCTTAAAGCTGCTTCAACAACAGAATGAATTTTTCATGGAATTACTAGAAAAAAAAAAGAAAAACCTGCTGTTATTTGTTGCATTATTTGAACAGCTCCTGAGCTGCACAAATGTCATTGACTGTGGTTCATCCAATAAATCACAAACTTGAAAATATTAAACACTGTTAAATATACTCCAATGTATTTGGAATTACTGTTTCAGTAGATCTACCTTAGTAAGCCACCTGGTGTTTTTTATTATTGTCATACTTTATCTAACAAGGCCTATTTTTTCTCTAGTTTCTAGCAAATGGATGACACCCTCTTAATCCCTCCAAGACCGTTCATTTGTAATTTCTCTTTAGAAAATTTAAAAAAAGAATTTGTTATTATTTAATTTAGTTATGCATTCACTTTTTTATGAACTTAGACCTGCCAAGTTCTTACGCATATCCAAAAATTAGAAAATAGTCATTTAGACAGAAAAATCTACAGTCTTCTGATGAAAAGTGATCTTTTCAGTATCAATCAATCTATCCACTCTCCTACATCAGATTCTTGCTTCAGATGACTAAAAAGATTAAGAAAATCAGCAGAATAGGACAATAACCCTTGCAGGTTTTATTTCTGACCTTGACCTCAATTTTTATTTTTAGTACCATTCTTCACCTTCTGTCACCTTTCTTGCATTCAGTAAGTTCAGTATCTTTAGGAGGTTTGCCTATTATCACCTGAATGGTCATCTTAGAGAAGGTATTTATCTACTTCAGAACAAGATGCTTCTTTTGTTTAGGACCAAACTTAGATCTTCTCTAAGGAAAATTCCTAGTAAAGGATATGTGAATAAGAGTCTGGATACAAAAATAGAAGTTCTTTTCATGGTTCAAGTAGAAGAAAGTAATACATAAGAAGCAACCTCTGTAGCTGCTAGTTCCTACTTTACTCTTTCAGATGCTAGCTTACTATAAAAGTAGTCAGTGCTACCCAAACACAAGCATGTATTTACACAGGCCTGTGGGTGTGTGAGTAGAAGTGGCGGTGAGCACAAGCGAGACCCAGGACAGCCGTAGCTGTTGTTTGAACACCCAGCACTGTATGACACTTATTTGACTCTACCTCTTCTCTTCTAACAGTGAGTCTATTACTCAGTTGGAAACAAGTCCAGACATCTTGACTGGAGCTTCAGAAAAAACAGAGTTATTAGAGATAAAAGTTTACAGAATTTAAGACAAGGAGAGATGTTCACTCACAATTCTTCTCAGCACTGCCACAGACTCCCTCTCCTTCACCACAGCAGAAGTGAAATTTGCTTTTGCTTGTCAAGAAGATAAAAAAGTGTTTTGTTCCTCCTACTTAGTTTTTATAATGGCAAAATCTGGGACAGGCTATTTCAGTTTTGTTCAGCCTTTTTAAGAAACTGCATGTACCTTATGTTCTTTACAACATCTTCCTCTCTAAAACACTTTGATGAAAGGTCAGTAATCAATCAAGTTTACTTCATGTGATCTCAGCTTGCAATTGCAAGAACTCGAACAGACTGTATGGTCCTAAAAGGAGATGGAATGATCAATGACTTGAAGGTCCCACTGACAACTACTTATCTGACCTTATTTGAAAGTCCAAAAGTTAATCTTTATTACAGATCTTTTTTTCATATCCAATTTATAAAAAGTTTTTATATATTGCTCAAGCTTCTCAAAGAAGACTTTTTTTCTAAGAAAAATAAGAATGAAATGAGTGTGTAAATTTCATGCTGATATTTGTGTATCAATTGAAGTTTAAGTATGATCAGTTTCTGTTGTTAAAATATGAGGACAAAATGGAATTCAACATCAAATGAAAGTTTTGAGCCCCCTGACACAATAAATCATATCAGTGATGAACAGTTCAATTGTCATTAACAACTGATCATATCAAAACCCGTTTTCTTTGTGTAAAGAATTTTAGAGGGGTAACATTGAGTAATCTATGTACTTAATATAATAAACTTATTTTGCAGTACATAGACAATGAACTATTTCTGTATCCCAGTGAACTATCACTGCTGCCCTAAATCATGTTGTGTAGGTCTGGGTGTCACCATGGTGTAGCACTTTAAGAACTGCAATACAATATTGCTTTACTATTATCCTCATCGAGACAGATTTAATCTCCCTTTAATAAATACTTCCATTTAAGCTACATGGCATTTCTTTTCCCAGTCTTAAATACTGAGAAAGCAAATCTTTAATGTAAATCAGTTGTCTCAAGAGACTTCACTAAAAGGCAGAAGAATAATAATGTAGCAATCTACTCATTAAAAAGCATATTTTCCCACTTCAAAAAGAGCTAACTTTTAGCAAGCACCTTCTAATTAAACTAGTGACAGGTCAACACTTATTAAATGATACAGAAGAACAGTTGAAACTGCCATGTGTGATAATTAATACATACTTGATATAGAGAGGTATTATTAATAAGTAATTACTATTTAAAGATCACTAGAATTCATTTAGCAAGAGAATTTGTAAATCACATTGCCAATGCATGTAAAATCTTTTAAAGAATAATGTGTCTTGCTTTCATTTTAGATTGCATCAACACAAGAAGAAAAGAATCCAATTTTTCTGATCTTCGTATTAAATGATTTTAAAGGGATCATGGTCATATCCCAAGGTCTATTTCCATATGCAACTTAAGACAAAGGGAAATGTTTCGGTAATCTTAGTATTTTTTTAATCATGTTAGCTCAAATAACTTCAGATATTTTGGATGCAAAAGAATATAAAATAACTCAAACTTCAGAGTTTAAAATAATACTTTCCAACAGTAAATTTTATAAAGTGTTGCAATTGATAATGATTGGCAAATATATATCTCTAGTCCTCTCAAAATTATCTTAAGGAATATTGCAGCTTAATGAATACACTACAAGGAGAAGAAAAACCTTTCAACATTTATGCCAAATTATGTTATGCTCATATATGAATTTTTATATATTTATATATTTCTGCATATACAGAGGGTAAAGTTCTTTTATGGATTCTAGATTCTTAGTAGCTTATGCATCTAATGATTCAACATCACGTCAGTAGTCTAGGTCAACTATGCATAAAAGGAGCAATGCTTTTTGTGACTTGATTTGAAGCAGCTATTAATTTCAAATTAAACCGTGCTTCAGTACCTCCCAAATATCACGAGCTAAGCATATATGAAATCTCATTTTCAGAAGTTACCTGTCATCTATGTATTTGCCAATCAGTAGACGCAGAATTTTATTAAACACATATTCCTACATTTCTGTGTTACGTTTCTTCTTGTCTTCTATTAAATATGTCTTAGATAGTGCAGCTTCTACAATTGAGTTTTTAACTCATCTTTGGCAAGCATACAACTTTTCTTAGATTCAACAAACAATATACCCATATTAGAATTATTATCTTCAATAACATCTGCAGAAGTATTTATAGCATATATTTGTGAAAGACTAAGCAATTTTGAGAATACTGTGCCTTCTTATTTTAAGATTCTTTCTAAAAGTGAAAAAGAAATTGAAACTTTCTTTTTTATCTGCTATCACCTATATTTAATGGATTTATCTTAGTTATGCTGAATTCATGACAGAAGATCTTACTTTTCTGTCATTAAATGTCAAATGTCAATTCAGATTTCTTAGTGATAATTTATTATTTAATATGGGCATTTGTCCCAAAGGTTTGGAAATTCCAGTGCATATTTTAGTACAGTTCAACAAGTAGAAGTTGCTCTTGAGAAGCTTCAGAGGCTGGTGTAATGCAGCCTGAGCTTTAACTTCAAACTGAAGTTCATGTAAAGCAATAAAGCCTTTCTCCTACTTTCTACAAAAAAATATTCAGGTTCCTAACAGGAAACTCATTACAAAATAATTATTGTAGGTCCCTAGCTTCCCCCATGTCCTGTACAGCACCCCAAAAAAGTGTATCTTTACCTGTATAAATCTATAGAGAGAAAAGTAGGTCACTCCAAAAGTTATGCCTCCTATTTATTTCCATGGAAACTACAACAGATGCAAATGATACTATTTTATAAAGCAAATTCTCAGCTACAGAACACTTGTTGCCAACATATTCACCACCACTGGCTATGCATTTTCACCAGCGATGAACAAAAACCTACAAGTTGCAGTCAAAAAATCTGCACAAGAAATAATGTCATTTCTGTCCCTAGATGTCACAGACACATTGACTCTTAGAAACTATATTACACACTAATCTGGAAATGTCATTAAGTAAATACAGAATATTCTGCAGATTTAACTATAAGACTCTTATACTGGGTCATAAAAACATCATACAGACAGTAGTGAAAACTAGCTTTGTTTCACTAGCTTATTTGCATCAAGGGTCCATGGTGTAATTGAATGACAATGATATTAATAATAATAATAATAATAATAATAATAATAATAATATTAGTAGTAGTAGTGGGATAGTGTCATGGTAATAGGATAATATTTGATTAAGATATTATAAATCTTTCAGGACAGCTAAAAAGTGTGCATACTTTCTGAAGATCTGTTCTCACAGTTTGTAATAGTGGCACTGGCTCTGGTTTCAGAATCATCTCATAAGATTGCCTATTCTTGTTTTTCACATGAGTGATGTTATAGTTCTGCTTCTATCGAAGATTACAAAATACAAAGCAGACAATGCTTGGCCAATTTAGTTACCATGTAAGACATGACATTACACTAACTCATTCTTTTCTTTCCCGGAAGACTTTAATGACTCATCTGAAATAAGGTCTTCACCAAACACATCCATCTTTATCCATCCATCTCTCTGAGGCAAACACTCATCCAAAATGATTCTGGAAAACTGTAGCATTTGTGCAAGTAGAACAAGTGTCATGTCTTGACCACAGGGGCTTTCTTTGGTTTTGCTAAACAAACCTAAAATTTATTCTATTGTCTAGGATCAATTATTCCAACTGAGGTTGCATCCCCTAATTTGTCCTTAATTGTGCATACCAGAGTAACTCTGGTGGGAACTATTCCATCTTCCACTCAGACAAAGAACTGACATACAAATACAATAGCACTTTGTTGTGACACTGAAGGAAAACTCATTACTATGAATAAGTTAGAAAATCTAACAAGATGTAACCTACTAATTTTGCGTTAGCATCTAGTTCAATATAAAGGCTTCTTAAGAGTCTTTAAACTTTTGTAAATCCTGCTATAAAAAAAGCTCAAGCTTCAGTAGAGTTATCTAGAAACATTTACTCAGCATGCGGAAGGCCAAGTAGCAGTGTTTGCTACTTTGGAAGATTTAGAGGTCTAGAGCTAGAAGACCTAGAGGTGTGAGTTCAGTTTACCTGTGTGAACAAAGATCAGCTTGTGTGTAAGTCAACTGTAAAGCTGGAACTTCCAGAGACCGCCCCCTACCCCAAAAAATAATAATAATAATGAAATAAAGCAGTATGAAACGAAATTATTGATGCGTATTTTTATTTTAATGTATATGTTGACTGTAAGCAGCCACAGAAGAGGAAAAAGACTGAGGAAATTTTACATAGGTTGAGTAAATTAGCTTTGATGAAAAACTGAGAGGTTTTTTGGCCTTGCAATTTAATCCTGAAAAGTGTGTATTTCATAACCAAGCGGAAATGAAAAGGTCATGCCCTGGAGATGTAAATATTTTCTGCCATAGATCACAGCTGGTTACTTGTGACAAGAAAATGGACAATTAGAGTGGGGAGAGGACTGCTGGGAAGAAAGCCAGCAATGTCACGTATGTTATGACAAACCCTGTTAGATAGCTAGTTTGAGGTTTAGAAACACAAGGTAAATCAAACATAAAGTATAGTGTTCAAGTAACTTTAGGTCAGAAACTTCCTACTGGCAAATAATCGACACTATGGTGTAGGAACTGGCTGCTTATTGTTTCATACTATTTGAACTACCACATATTTATAAGTTATTTAATGAAAGTATATTAATAGATAAAAAGAAAAAGGGAAATGCAATATTCTGTAAACAAAAATCAGAGTTTATCACTTGCTATATTTTTCTGAAAACCTGACACCTATTACACGGAGGAGGATGTGAAATTTCTCTTTTTTACTTTTCTCTTTTTTTTAAGTATCCGCAATATTTTTGATCCTGCTAACATCTCAGCTTTAATATCTAAACCAGACTAGTTCTGACTTCAGTCTAGAAGCAATGAGAACTATCAGTGCTGATAAAAAGGCTACCTAAATAATTTACTAGCTTTCTTACCCACTCTTTACTATCCTCATCACTACCATTGTTGCCTAAACATCTCTCTATTATGCTATGTCACTAGTCCTAAGTCTTTTTACATGTATAACAAAGCAAGTCACCTGGAAAATGCCTGCTACTCTATCACAAATATTCATGTTTTCTCTTTTTTTTCTTTTGCACGTAATTACTTCAGTTCTGATTATAAACAACATAAGCTGAAAATACAATTTTGACTATAAGAAGCCTGTAATTCTGAGGTTCTCATGTCCAGGCTTTTGCAATGGATCACACATGCCCTGGGGAAATGTCTGCAGGTACCTGTTCCCTTGTGTAAAGAATAACTCCATATCTGAGGATTCTGAGAGTTTTTACATTATTGTGGTTCAAAGTACCAGTTCTGTTTACAGGAAGTACCATTGTAATGAATACTCTGAAGAATGCTCTTTAACAACCCATACAGTGTAATAACATAAATTACAGTTAGTCAATCTCTATCCAATGAAAGAATGAAAGTAGATTTTATTCTTCTCTTAACTTCACTTGGAACAAATTACACTTTTTTCACTGAATTTGCCTCCTCTTCACACCAGCAACAGTCAGTAATTAGAGAAAGTGGTTAGGGTTTTTTCCCTTTATTTATTCTCTCAGTGGCAAGAGCTCCAAGGATTACCAGTGTGATTATTTCTATTATACATTATCTCGGTCCCTTCAATAATCAGCAAAGGTAAACTAACCTTATGGTTTGTGGTTTGCATATTTCAAGTGATTTTAAACACATATTGCTTTTAGCAAAATATATATTTATACATATATTTAAAAGTAGGGATCTATTTATTTCTATGGCGTCAGGTCTGAACATGCATAACTACATTCTTGGAAAATATGCTGTTGTGATTTAACCTAGCAAGCCACTCAACATCACACATCTTTTAACTCACTCCCCCACCCTTCCCAGTGGAATGGGGAAAAGAATTGAAAAAAAAAAAAAAAAAGTGGAACTCATAGGTTGAGGTAAAACTATTTCAGACAGAAAAAGAAAAAAAAATAATAGCAAAGATAATATATATATTAAACAAAACAAGTGACTGGTATACAGTGCATTTGCTCACCATCCACTGACCAATGCTCAGACTGTCCCAGGGCAACAGCTGACCCTGGGCCAAATTCCCTTCAGCCTTATAATTTCCTCACATGATGCCAAATGATACAGAACATCTCTTTGGACAGTTTGAGTCAGCTGTCCTGCTTCAGTTCCTCACGTCCCCCAACCCCCTCACTAGCAGGACCATATAGGAATCTGAAAAAATGAGACATCCCTTGCTCTGTGCAGCGCTGCTCCACAACTACTAAAACATTGATGGGCTATCAACATGTTTTTCTTCTGAAACCAAAATACAGTATCATAACAGGCTCTTTGGAGAAAATCAATCCTGTCCCACCTGAAATCAAGACAGAAACAGCATGGATGAAAGTACTGGGTGTCTTTTCTTAACATATCGTCAGAATTAATATGCAAAATAAATCTGTAGCTAAAATTTAATTGCGTATTCTGGATAATTTCCAATAAAACACATAATGTTTAAATCAGATAACACTGTTTGGCATGTTTCTTTACTTAAGACCTCTCCAGACCTTTAGAAATAATGATATGGAAAAGATAACGGCACTTTTTTGAAAGGATATTCCCAGTATACATTTGGAAGGTTCTGTTTTATGGCAGATCTTGAGATGAATTGTTAGGAAAAAAAAGATGACAATCCATAAATAGAAGCTGGTATGCTGCAACAGAATAGTGATTCTTCCATTTACTATTCTGGACAAAGAAGAAAAAGCCAATTCAATCCACTCTGCACTGCATTTTGGCACATTACACTCACTACTTCATACAAGTTGAATTAGAATATAATTATTGTGATAACAGCTTCCAGTAAGTGTGTGATGAATTTCATGTTTTATGTTTACTGATACATTGTTGTTGTCCATAATCTGTACCATAAATGCATTTCGTAAAACTTATTGTATTTATTTCAATTTGTTTCGCTTCCTACTTGTAGCGTTAAGCAGATTTTATGCACTGATCTGCATTATTTGACATCCATCCTTCCTGGCCAGGCTTAGGCAAAAGATGAGGTTACCTTGGCAACACATACTACCACAAAATTTGAAAACGCCCTTCTAAAATACTCAGATCTTTCTTCATTTTGTTACACCTGCTCTTAACAAATTACAAATGGAAAGTAATGTTCTTTGGGAACCCCACATGAACCTTAGTCACTGCTGAGATTTACTCAAAGCAAGCCACAGTGGCACTTACTTTGCACAGGTGTGTTTATACAAGTGTTTCATGGTAAATTCAATCATCAAGTTTTTGTTTAGGATGGAATGCAACTTTTCTGTCTGAATAAAAAATAAGGGTTTACAGCAATGAGAAACTGTAGCTGCTTCAGACAGTACTGGCTTACAGTGTTGAACGGAGTTCTACACAGAACTAATTTTCTATTTATCCTCAGTTGGGACAGAGCATTCATTTCACCCTTTAAAATTCAAATACTAAATGATTTTATATTATTACATCCAAATTTTGGAGGTGAACTGAGACAGGAATATAAAAAATGTCAACCAGTACTGTTCTCACTCTTTATGGTCGGTGTGTCTTCCAGAAGGTACTTTGTGAGAGGAAGGAAATACGTTACCTTATCTAAATATTAGACACCAAAGAAAAATTAACTAATTTTAGGAGTTGTTTCCCTAAATTTCTGGGGAATTTTCCTCCCTGGAAGAAAGCTTGGTGAGATGTTGCACCATCAGCAGATTTAGTAGCTCTGTCTATTATGTGTATGGTTGACTCAGAACACCTTGGTAACTGCCTTTTTCAAAATACTTCAGTGTTATAACATGAAAAAAAATACATTCATTTTTACCTTCATCTGCTTTTCACAGTTGCTAATTTATTTCGCTATGTTAACTATGTGTAATAGTAGTAATTTCAGTATCAATAGTGACTCCTCCTCTTATGTTAATACAAAAATTAGCAGACAGTTTGCTGTAGTTTCTCTGAGCTTTCGATAATTCTCTTGATACAATCAAATAATAGAAAAACACACTGCTTTCTGCATAATACTGCTCGTAATTGATCACTGTGTTGAACTTTCACCGTGTTTTTCCATTGATTTATACAAGAATGAATCATGACATTACAGATACCACAAAACAGTGTTGTTCTACATATATCAAAAGATATAGTCACTGACAGCATCTTACCCCTATATGCAGAACAACTAATATAATAAGTATATCTTCTGTCAAATATAATGGGTATTACAGATTGCTGAGGCCTCCAACACAAGAAAGAAGTGGAGCTGTTGAAGCAGGTCCAGAGGAAAATTATGAAGATGACTGGAGGGCTGGAGCATGTCCCCTGTGGAGAAAGGTTGTCAGAGTTGGGCTTGTTTAGCTTGAAGAGAAAGCTCTGGGGAGATCACACCATGACCTTCCAGGCCATGTTTATAAGCTCTCCACAGGAACTTATAATCAAGAGAGAGACCAGCTTTTTACATGATCTGAAAGTGATAGAACAAGAGGGAACAATCTTAAACTAAAAAAGGGAAGATCTAGGATACATGTTAGGAAGAAATTATTTTCCCAGAGGGTGGTGAAGAACAGGAACAGGCTTCTCAGAGAAGCTGTAGATGCCCTATCCCTGCAGGTGCTCAAGGTCAGGTTAGATGGGGCCCTGAGCCCTGAGCAGCCTGAGCTGGTTGGGGGGCAGCCCTGGCAGGGAGTTGGGACTGCATGAGCTTTAAGGTCCCTTCCAGTCCAAGCCATTCTATGATTCTACGATTATTTTATTTTTGTAGTTCAGAAGCCTGAAGTGGAACATCATTGACGGTTCTCATTTTATTCATGAGAAAGAAGATGCTATGGGAAGTAAATGGTATAGTCTTCTACCTAGGAAAGGAAGACGAGCCTTTCCCCTGCAGCAGCATTATAAAAAACTACAGAACTGAGATCAGGCATGGTCCAGGAACATTCATCATAAAACTGATATATGAAGTTGATGTATATCAAAGTAAGTTCCCGACACAGTGCAATAATGCACTGCCTGAGTGCCATTACTGTGTCAATGAGTACTAAGAATAGCACACACTCTGTGCCACAGGGCACTTGTGATCATACATTAAGGTCTGTCGAAATAAATTATATTTGTCAGATCAGTTTCATAATAAGCAATATACATAATTTAAATGTTACAGATGATAGAAATTAACCCACTTATAAAGTTATGGGGTGGAGAAAAGTAAATAACAAAAGAAAGAAGAATTTAAATACTATCCAGCAGACACGTCACAAATTAGATATCCTTCCATTTCCTTAGCCCTCTGTAGAGCTATTCTATCAAACCCAAGTAAGAAATGTACATAAAGGAGGCACTAGATAAGAGTATAGCAAGTACCTGAGGTTGTTTCTTCCAAATACGATTGTATATTGTCTGTCATTTTGAATTGCCTCAACCATTTCTGTCATGATTATGAAAAACTCTAATGGAATTCAGATTTCTGATTACACATCATTCCTTTACATTGCTCTTCTAAGACTAAAACCACTGTCCTTATGAACATGAAAACTCCTGAACATGTATGCTTCCCTTAGCACAGTCCTTAAAAAAGAAAATATGAACAGTGTGAAAATATGAACTCTGTGTTCATGTGAGTGCAATGAACAAATGAAGAATTGTAATAGTGGTAATATGCTGTATGAAACAGTTGTACAAAGTTCAAATTCTAGAATTGTGGAGGACACAGCTTACTTAATCCTAAGATTACTGTTACTGATAACAAAACATAAACAAACAAAAAGAACAAAAATATGTGGAAATAAATACTTTAAACATTCTTTCTCTCTTTTAGTACTGAGATAAAGCATTACAGTGAGAAAATTTCTGTCAGCCAACCATCTTAGAAGGCTTTAAGCATAACACTAATTGCCCTTTTTGATGGTAAACAGGCCAAGGTATATTGAACTTAATTTCTAGGGTGGATTTTAAATCCTGATTTATGGTATAACCCTTGAAGATAAAAAAAGAAAAGCAAGTCTACTAAGAAGTAGTAACTAGAAAACCAAATGCTAAATGTGATTTTTCTTCTATCCTTCAAGCAGATTGTCCCAGTTCAGTTGCAGTTAGTGAGATCAGATGAGAAGTTGCTTTAACATCTTCATCCAATCTGCAACATGTATGTAGTTTTGTTTCAGTTAAAAGTCAAAACTTCAGTTTCTGTCAGGAAGTTCTGTTTACCGTTCTTTTTGCTGTGTTCACTACACTGATATCCAGGTTTTTTCTTCAACCCAGATATCATAGTTCTTCACTGATGTGAGCTATACCAGTTCTCCCTTTTCCTGACCACAGCTGCCCAATAAGTATAACATAGAAGGAAATGCCCAGGAAGAACCTAAATAGATAAATAAACTTCTCTCCTAAGCTGAGCTACACAAAGGAATGGGAGAAAAAGGATAAAACACATATGTGCATGTGAGAGAAAAAAAACAGAAGAGGTAGAGAAAATAGAAAGAGAAATCCTGCTCTCTGTCATCCTCCATCAACATGTTCTCAGCGCTGCCTTGATACAAGCCTTTAGCCCACTTAACCTATTCTTCATAGCTGTGATGAAATAACTAAATTCCCCTCCTTAGACCACCAATTTTTTTCTGTTTAAACAGCATTTTGAGAGCCAGACAGGATGGCTGCTCCTATCCTCCCTTTTTGGTGTGTGTGTGTATTTCATCTGACAGTTATAGTCTCTAAACGCCTGCAAGCACAACACATCACTTTACATTTCTGGAAGATTTCACGTCATTGTAATGATGCATGGCATCCTGTTAAGTCCTTCATATTAAACACATAACTGAAGGCAATTTGAGTTGAATTCCTGGGGTGACAACAGGGATTGAAGTACTGAAGTTTACTGAAAGCAATGAATCAAAATATCTACAAGCTGTCTGAGTAGAAGAAAAGACATGAATAAAACCAGTGTGCTAGACATTGCACTTTTCAAGCTCTATAGTTATTTACATTCTATTCGAATATAATAGTATTCGGACAATGTGGTCTTCTGAACTACATCTGTTAAAAAGAGATACTAGAAATTATTTGCCACTTCCTCAATTAGAGGTATTCTTATCCAGTAACATACCAGTAACATCAGCTAACTTCACATTTCTTTCTAAGAGTTCTCTCATATAATTCCTTTAGAATGATGGAAAAAAATCTTTAAAGAATGACTCATATGACCTCATTTGATACCTGCCTTAGTATGGGACTAATTATTCTTTAGATATGCTTGTTTCTGTCTTTTGATCATTAAAAGATCTAAGAGTGTCTTGCACCAGCATGGTCATCAATATTTGTCCAGATACATATCTCATTTACAGAATTAATCAATAGTTCCATTTAAAAAAAAAATGGTTAATAAATGCCAGCACTAGGTTTAGCAGATTCTTCATCAGAATTCCACATCCTGAAACACCTCATGTAGATAACAAAGCGAGTACTTCTAGAGAGAAAGTATTTTTACATAAGTAGGATTGACTCGTGTTTTAAACAAGAGATGTAGGAGAATTCTAACAATTAAAAAATAAATAAATAAAAAATTATTCAGCTATATTTAGTAATAAGGAAAGAAAACTCCCACCCAGCCAGGGGGAGGGTAAGGAAACAAAAAAAACACCTCTCAAAATTGGTCCTCTCCCTCTTCTCCTCTCCTCTTTCACTTCCACCTCTAAGTATTCAGGCTAAATAGGCACAGGTATTTATATTCAACCCATAGGAATTTTTACAGAACATGAAAGAATTTCAGACATCAGACGTTTATAAACTTGTGGAATACATCATGGTCCAGCATGATTCTACTTTCTACTTTTTTTTCTTTTTCTTTTTTTTTTAGAAAATGAAGCTTGTAATCCTGCATGTTTATAATTTCATGAGTTTGTTTCATATTTCTTAGGTGTTCTAGATGTGAAAATTATGAGAAAAATAAGCAGTTTTTACCACCATGATATTTCTATAGTCTTAATTTTTATATATGTGTGAGAAGAGGAAATTGTAGGAACCTGAGCTATTTTTTTAAGCAATGTGTTTTTGATTGAGTCATATTCCAAGGCAGATGCTTTTCTGGAGTTCCAACAGAGCTTTCTAGGAGAACTGTTATAAGTAAGAAATAAATATTCCTTTCTGATCTTAATTTGCTCTGGGAGGCAGTGTTTTGATGATGATACTTAATTGCTGACAAGTTATTAGATACCCTGTCTCCAATTTCTAGTTTATGTACCTATATCTACACAATTACAGTCTTTATATCTTTTTATGAGTAGATAGGGTTGAGAAAACAGGCAATGGTTGTACGTAAACAGAGTGCAAACATAGTCTCAACGAATAGAGCACAGTGACTGTTGTGTTCTTGAAACACAAGATACACATTATACTGCTTCAGAGTAAAATGGAAAACAATTTGATTTTCTAAGAGAGATGAAGTGAACATCAGAGCAAGTTAAACAGTACATGCTGTGAGTCTGTACAGAGGAAAAATTGTGTTGAAAACCTTAGTCAGAGGTTAATTGATAATCGGTTGAATTATTCATTTGTTATTAATGATTACTAATGAGCAGCATTAGAATAATCAATGTTCCAGCTCAGTGCTTTGCCAGATGTCATGTTAATTGCAAGTGAAAATAGCAGTGGCTTAGCAAAATGCGGAAACAATTAGTATGATTGACTCCAAGCCACCTCATACCTCTCTGGAGTATTGTTCTAGCAGTACTGCAGAACAGTGTAAAATTCTCTGAGTCTGTGGAGTGGGAAAAGGGAGTTCCTAATATCCTTTGATATAACTGTGTTTTGTCTCTTTAAAGGTAAAATTACAATAAATCTTACATAAGCAAATATATTTGCTGTGAGAGATTGCAATCACAGACTAATAACTAAGGAACACCAGATAATGTTAATAGCGAATTGAAATTAAAATCTACTCTTTCCCTGGTGAAAAATCTGCTGAGTTATAATATTCTCAATAAACTTGTATTTTTAAATTATGCTTTATGACCTGAAATAACAATTAACCACTAACTGCCATGCTGACATTCAAAATATGCAAAGTAGATTTGTAACCTACAGGTATTGCAAAAGGTTGAGGAGTTCAGTTTTATTCCATAAAGGGATAAAATATCATCCTGTGGATGCCTGCGCTGTCTTGCCTGGACCCCTAACACACTTTCTCAAGTGAGGGCTCACATAATGTGCTCTACACTGCAACTGGAACAAATCATAGAATCATGGATTGGAAGAGATCTTAAAGCCCACCCAGTTCCAACCCCAATCCCATGGGTAGGGTTGCCACCAACTAGATCAGGCTGCTCAGGTTCCCATCCAACCTGGCTTTGAACACCTCCAGAGATGGGGTATCCATAGCTTCTCTGGGGAACATCTGGTGCTTCCACCTGACATCTAACTTAAATTTCTCTTTTAGTTTAAAGCCATGAACTCCTGTCCTATCACTATTAGATCATGTAGAAAGTTGGTCTCCCTCCTGTTCATAGTCTCCTCCAGATACTGGAAGGCCATGATGAGATCTCCTTGGATCCTGGTCTGGATGCAATGCTCCACATGGGGCTTCCCAAGGGCAGAACAGAGGAGGACTATAACCTCCTTTTCTCACATCTGCCTCATGAGACAGCTCTGACTTGCTCTGCTCTTAATGTGGGAGGGATTTTGCTCCCCGTCCTAGAGGTTCAGGAATATGAGAGGTGTAGGAAGCCCGACTGAAAATGAAGTTCAAAGCAATGAACCCCTTAAGTATTTCAGTCTTCTACATGTCTGAGGAGGCCAGCTCTTGCTTGTCATTTATCAAAGGGAGTAACATTCTCCTTTGCCTGTTCAATGTACCTGTAAAATTCTTTCTTGTTATTTTTCACATCCCTCACCAAATTCAGTTCCATCTGTACCTTGAAGATCCTCCTACAAATTTCTGTGATATACTGGGTATCTGCTGATCTAAAATCAAGTTTAGAGTTTAAAATTTAAGTTACAATGCTTGATTTAGCTAGGGCCATTTAGGGTTTGTTTGTGCCTTAGCCACATATCAAATTATGCTGTGTTGCTTTCAACAGAGGAACAAGTGAAGCACATCAGTGACCTCAAATAAAGATTTTTGAAGGCTCTGTCTCCATGATATTTTTTGAGTTCTGTAATCATAACACACAATTCTAAGTCCTGGGCTTCAGTGCAAACTGTCCTGATAAAGACAGGAGAGGGACAGGAGTTCACAAAAGTTTTACCGCGAGTAGAAAAATAGAGCTGGTTTGGGGAGATTTTTTGTTTACTTCTGTATTGTTATGTTCTTCCTTATACATACATACACACACATATGTGTATATATATACATATATATAATTGTGGCTTTACTGTGTTTGGTTTTGGATGATTTTTTTTCTGTTTTATTGTTTGTTTGTTTTTGTTTGTTTGTTTGTTTGTTTGGCCAAGACTTTTTCTGCAGTAACTAGGGATTGCTTTTTGTAATCAGTCAGGATTTCTGCAGTGTGGAATACACACATCCTGAGATTTTAAAATAAGAAAATGAAATTGCTGAGTGGAGTCTTGAAGTAATGGAGAGGCTGTTCTGTAGCAATAGCAGAGATCCCTTCAGGCATTTCACTGTACCACAGAGAGCAAAGAAGCACTCAGTCTATGAAACAAAATAAAGCAGCTTTACTTTTTGAATCTTAATTGGGATTTTTTTCCACTATCTATCTTCTACTAGAATTTTATGTACTGCTTCCATTTAGATAAAGAGTTGATATCCTCACCCCCCCAGGATGTCAGGGGATTTTATTTCTTGTTAGTGGTTTGTTGCTTTTTTAATCCTTGAAAGTTAGGAGTATGTCTGTTTGTTCTTTCCTTTACAATGTACTGGCTTTGCAACGTACTGAGAACAAGCACAACCTGGGAGAACACTGACTGCCACTATGATGGATTTGATTTTGTCACATAATTATAAAAGTTTTGCTTTTTTATATGATAACTGTTTTAAATAATTTAACAGTGCTCCAGTTGTAGTATGTAGATTATGGCATTACCAAATTTCCAAAGAATCTTAGTTCATATCTACATGTGATGAAGTGAGGACACTGAAGTCTCCACTTACTTGCTTCTTGACCATATGTAGCTATTTCAGAACTCATGACTGACCTGAATCAATAATCAATGATGTTTACAAACAGGTAGAATTGTAAAATTGTAGCTGGATGTGTGGGACTGATCTGAGAATTATTTGGAAATTTTCTATTTTCTGGTTCACCAAATAACATTAAGAAGGGTCCACAAATTGTGAGGGGATGGAAGGACCTCATATACCAAAAGCAATAATTTTTCCTTTTTTTTTTTTAACAAGAGCTACCCAATTATTTTTTTCTCCCCCCTCTTTATTGATAAGGGAAGAAACAGAATGAGCTTTTTTTCAGTTAATTTTAAATAAATTTATAAATATATATTTTTAAATAATCATACATATGTTAAAAATGAAAGAATGGATCTCAAAAGACTGATAAACATGAGAGGTTAGAGAAAAGGGAAAGATTTCTGGCATCTATATATATGTAGAAGAACGATCTCTCTAGACTGGACTGTGGCTTAAACCACTGTTAATTTCCTGTCAATGAACAGAGGTTAAAGTCTCAGAAATCAGCAAGAAGATATTAGTTCAAAAGATAAAAAATAATTAAGCTGTCTAGGATAGATGCACTACATGTTTGACTAACCTATTTGTTAATGACTTCCAAGAGAGGGAGAGGTACAGTCATTGGGTGCTCCTGTTGTTTCAGTTCTCTGCTAGACATTTGTTTTTTCCTATTAACGGATTTAAATTTCCTTTTATTCTCGCTGAGCATACTTTTTTCATCTTTTTTTTCTTTGTACATGGAGTAATAACTGAAATTTTTTCTTAAAACAACTTCAAAATTTCCATTGGATGTAGACCTCATGCGTCCAAAATCTTGTCCTTTCCAGCAGCTGGTCTGAGAGAAGATATTTTCTTTTCTAAATGTCTTCAGGGGATAAGAAGAAAAATGTTAAATGTTCTTATACCAATTTGAGAAGTCACCAAACCCCTTCAAAGCTCTATTTGTCAAATCTTTTTAATGTAGGAGTACCTATTTTAAACAATGATTAATACTTTTTCTGGAAATAGCCTGGTTTAGGGAGCAATTTGACAACTTCATGCATTATGAATGTGCTGGATTTCACCATCAGTGTACCACTCAATCTGTTAATGACTCATTAGAGTCACAGCAAAAAAACGTATGCCATCTTAAAACAGGGAAGGAGGATACAATTTGCACCATACAGTTTCCCCTTATTTTTCCATATAATTTGCTATCAACAAAATAACTGTTATAAGAGCTTATTGGAAGCTGAAGAAATTAATACAGATTATGATAAATAATAGATTTGTTATAGTCTACCAAGCCATTGTCCATAATATTGGTAGTTCTATTCAATTAGCTCTGCATGTGTATTACGGGAGGCTGCAAGCACAGTGCATAGAAATCAGCATCACCATGCTTACTCTCCAAAATGCAGGGGTAGATATTGCTTCCCTGCCTTGCAGAGACACTAAAAGAAATGGATTAATAGCCACACCTGGGTATAGTCTGTCACTCAGGTCAGTGCAGCTACCCATGTATGGCCTGTGAGGCCAGAAGTGATGTGAGCCAGGTCCACTTCTTGCTCTCCCTCATCTCCTGTGCTCCCCATTCTGAAGCTCGCAGAAGACTGGCACCAGGCTGAGATACAGTACAAAGGAACAAAAGATAGCCTGGGATCTCAAGTTGCAATACCAGCCCAAGGCTACAGCTAATATGAAAACAGCTGCAGCAAGCAATGCCTGGAATTCAAGCTTTCTTACATAGCATTCATCCGGTGTTAGTGTAAAATGATTCATCTGCTCTTTCATCTCTTCTTGTAAGAAACATGTAAGATTGATGTATAGTTCACAACCTAAGAAATAAAAAGAAGGTAAGAACTAAAAGAAAGGTAAAATGAACTATCTATTGTTCTGCAAACCTTTCACTGGTTTCACGTGCATTTAGTCTCAAGTAGTGCATGGGATTCAAACTCTAGACACATTTTAAATTGTATTTAGTGTTGAGTGATGCCATATGTAGTGAAATGTCAAGGCACAGCAGGTAAGAGGGTCAGTCTGCATTGAGCCCTATTGACTCTACCAGTTTCTGCAACAGGGCAATATTCAACAACTGTATTTTATTATTCTTTTTAATACAAAGAAAATGACACGATGATAGATAAGAAAAACAGCTGTATTCTTTTCCCCTGAGCCTAATTATAACAGCAGGTGATACAATGTAAGGGGTCCAGCACTAATTTGTTAAGTGAAAACTACCTCCCTATGTAGCTGTTTTATTTATGAGGGTTGACGGTGAGAAAGAAATCCTGATATAAAAATAGCAATGAAATTTGTGAGCAATAACTGAAAACATAACTGTATATGCAGTTTTATTATATGTGAATAGGAAACTGATGCTTGGTTTGCTATTATTTCTCTATGCAACTTATTTTTATTTACAATAGTGAATGCATTTTTCCCAGAGATTCAGAGCTGCATGATTTATTCTGCGTCTCAATCACAGCATTATGTTATGTATGGCACCAGATGAGTCCTGAGATGAGTCAGCTGCCAAATACCATATTAATACACTACTATCTCATAAGGAATCAACAGGCTTTGAGGTAATTAAATCCCTCATTGTTTAGTTTAATACAAGCTATTTCAGCATGTAATAAAACATACTTAAAAGTGAGACTTCTCAGGTCCCATTATAACTGCATTTAGCTTCTTTCAGTTACCAGCAAGGCATGACTGTCAGTCTAACAGGATTTATAAAAATCCTTTATTTAGTAAGAGGTTATAAGTCCTATTCTTCTGTATGCTGGCTATTTGCAATTGTAACTTAAAACTCAAATTTACTTTTGTTTGATGGACTAAGTATTCTTACTATCATTCACTATTTGCTTCTGCACCCATCCTGCCACAAGTCTACAGGCTAACAGCGTGCTGCAGGAAAGTAGTCAGGATATGAACAGATATAGAAGAAAAATCTGTCCCAAAAGGTGCTCTTGTTCTCTGTATAGACATTTGCAAGTACTCTGTTTAGGAGTCTGCTAACATTTAAATGTTGAATGATGACAGAGCCCAGGCCTGTCCAGCAGACACTTCAGGGAATTGTGGAGAGTGACTGCATCTCTCTTCTTGCAATGGTGATGCTTACACTAGACTGCATAATTCATATGACACTTGTTACATTATTCTCTCAGGATAACAGCATGTACAGAGTGACACCTTGCATGGTTAAGTTGTCTTGTGATGGGGAAAAGTACAATTAATTTTTAATCTACTCTTTTCAATGCATTTATTGTAAAGAAGACAAGGTTAAAGCCAATACCCCATTCTGAGACACAGAATAAAGAATTCGGTGCTAATCCTTAGCAATTAGAAAGAAATTATTCCGTTTTCTCATATCATGGTGCTAGAAGGTGTAAAATTCTCAGCTAGAGTCCTCAAGGACCCTTCTAGGTATCTTCAGATTTGCCTGTAAGTGCTACACAAGCCCTTGCAGACTTTGACCCAAGTTCAATATTCCCTATGCAGAGCTCTGACATGTTCTCAGTAACCACAACTAAGATCTGCTGCTGCAGCCTGTAACTACTGAAACTTCCTGCACATCTAAGTGCTCCTGCTTTGGTAGGGTACATCACTGCAGTATGTTAAATGAGTCACCAGCCAGCAAGAATAAGTTTTAATGTATTCTTTCTTCACCTTTATCAGCTCTCAAATCCAAGGTAGCTGACTGGCTTACCTACAATCAACAAACACAATGGAGAAGATGGAAATGGAAATGTATATTTGCAGGCTCCCACACTCTGGGGATCGATACTGGAGAAAGCCATCAGTTCAACTGCAAAATGTGTACTATGCAACTGAGACTCACAAAAACCAGTTCAGTAAAGTACCAGTTCTTGTGTGTAGGAGTATACCAACTTTTGGGAACACAGGAAAGCTATAGAATCAAAGAATTTGCAAAATATTCATACTGTTTCTGATTTTTTGTAATCTCTAATGTCAGTGTATGGAACCTCTCAGAAAGTCTGAAGACAGAGAGCCAGGAGGCTTTGGCCTTCCTGGTGTATTTACTGTGACACAATCAATGAAGAATGCTGTTTCACACTGTGTCTAGGAAGGCACTGGAGATATCCCATATTATTCTTCCTTCACTGACTAGAACTAAAGATCAGCAAAAAGAACTATGTTATCTCTGATTCCTATGGTTCATGAAACAAAATATTTTGCCTTTCCAGACCCCAGCATGGTTTGCTGTTTGCAGATAGATAAATGAAACCCTGTCTGCCTGTGGTCATGAGTCTGGAATCTGTAACACAACATGCAGGTCTGAGGGATATTACTGTAGTCCACTCTGCCCACTGAGTCATCTGTCCACATCTTTATTTTACAAATAATAGAGTGATTTCACCAATTGTCATAAAACATCTGATGATAGATTTTACACTGATCATTGTCAGCTTTAGTGCAGCCACTCTATTTCCAGCCCATAACTGGGTAATAGTTTCATTCTTATGCAATCTGATAGCTGATATCTTCTGTCTACCTACTTGCTTCTTTAAACAAATCCACTTGTCCAAACTGTGATGGATTAAGCAACAGATTTTTTCACAAGGTAACATGAGTATGATAAAAGTGGTGTGAGATGCACAGAAGACACAGGTTGAACCCATTCTCCATCATAAATTTTGTTACAGTCAATGGAATCCAGAAAACTGAGTCTACTAATGGCGAATTTTCAGTCTACAACAAAAAGCATTATCGTATGAAATCTCATTTTGCAATCACCAGCTAAGGCATTTGCCTTCATGATTGGAATTAATGGAATGCAGTTAATGAAGATATCGCCCTTTCCTCTTCTAAACACATGAACAGTCACCTAATTCTTCTGGGTAATTCTTAATTGTTTATTTTAGGAAACCTGCAGTAGTAGAGAAGTCATTCTCATTCACTGCCACTATCTAACTCTAGAGATTGCAAAACTGTGGCATAGATCAAAAGTCTATTATTATGTGAGTTAATAAGCAGCTGAAGTACAGCCCTAGACATGAAATATCACTATTTATTTAAAATAGTAAAGTCATAACTGAAAGTGTAATTATGTAAGAGGCCTTTTAAGATCTCTGCTTTTTGAAGAATAACGAAGAGCCTGCAGCATGTGAAAAAGGCACAAGGGAGTTGTATAATCAAGGATGTTTGATTTATCATTTCTATATGTGATCCTACAGAATTTTTTTAAAATTTACAGCCAGTATTATACGTGGAATTTCAATTATTTTATAATGAATGTGACATTTCCTGTTAATATTAAGTTTTTGCAAATGCAAGCAAGAACATGAAAGTTCAGTCACTGTTAAATTACAAATTAGTACAATAGCATTATCAATTAGAAGTGTCTTAATTGTGCAAAACCTAAAATAAAGATTCTTTGTTCACAGAGTCATGGAATCATTATGGTTGGAAAAGACCTCTAAGATCATCTAGTCCAAACATCAGCCCATCAAGTTCCTGACTGGATTTCCTAAGTATCACAGATCTGTAAGAAAAATAAAATGTATATATATGAGCCACTAATTGTCGAAGGTAAAAAAGTGAATATCACTCCTTGAATTACACTTTTGATTGTTTGTTTGTTAGAATATGTAGTTTCTGAGATCAAAACTTTTAAAACTTTGAAACCAGCTTAGTCCTATCCACTTAATGGTAGATGACATATTAAGTTACATTCTTGCCACAGAAATTATTAGAAATTAACTTTCCTAGACCAGTTAAGCAAAACATGAGTATTTCTATACCTAATTCTTTTATTTTACCACTAGAAAACTAAACTAATCTTTGTCAAATAGTCAAATAATGAGAAGTAGAAATTACTTTAATTATGTTAGTTCACCCGCTCATTGGAATTATAGCTCTATCTCAATTAAAAAATCAACCATCATTGTGGTTTCACATTTTTCTGTGTCCTTCTGTTTTTAAGATAATATATTATTAAATAGTTTGGCTTCCAGATCACTGAATACAATGTTTGTTTTAGGTTTTTTTTACAGTTCACAATTTCTCATTCTTCCTCTGGATAGGTGAAATCATCATTTATAATAATAATAAGAAAAAGTTAAGATCTGTCTCCACTCATTATTCTGTGCTTTCCAGACCATCCTGACAAGTGATATTTAAAAAAAAAAATAGAAATAAAAGAAGAAAAAAACACCTTTTGTGACTTCATTCTGAGTACAGAAGAAATTTCATAGTCAAGAGGAAACTCTGAGAAATCTACAGTATAAATACGAACTTTCTGCAACCTTGCAAAGATGTTTTCTTTTTCCAAAGCAATATCCTTCACAACCATTACAATTGTGTTCTTTTCCATTGCTGATTTGATCTGAACCTTTGACTTTCCATCATGCCATTCTATAAATGCCCTTCTCTTTCCTTATACTGTTCTCATTTCTTTTCGTAACATTTAACTCTGACACTAAACTCATACTTGTTCCACAGAGAGGATGACTGTTCCTTTTTTTTTTTATTTTATTTTTTCTGCTAACCTTTTCACAAAGGAGTCTAGGTATCAATGCAAGACAAAAATATTATTATTTATGACCATAACATTTTAAACACTTGAACTTTTAACCTGGATCTGTTAATAATTCAATTGTATTTTAACACTTTCTTGAAAGTTCAGTGTTTCCTTGAATGAGCAATGCAATAAATGTATCAAAAAATAATGGCGACTCAGATTAAAATGTGTTCAATCATTTTGTTATTGAAACTATTTTGCACTTTTTTCTATAAATCCCTTACATCATGAATTCACATACTCCATATCACAGAGCCTTCTGGAGTAAGATACATGTTTCTAGCCTACGACTAGTCAACTCCTGCCTTTAATTTACTCCATTCTTCACAAATCTGAGTTAAAACTCAAATTCATCTGACTTCTCACTGTAAGACAGCCACTAGCATTGTTAGGAAATATGTTATTTAGAAAAATAATATTCTTTCCAGTTAAACCTGTGGATGTAGAATAAAAACAAGACAGTTTATCTGTATTTAGTACTATGTAAGCATAACTACAACTGACTTCCAATTTGCATGTCACTTCTATTCCACTTTATGTTTTCATTTTGAAATGTTATACTTAGGCAACCAGCACAGTCTGCAGTTTCTGTGATGCCAAAGGCACATTTCAGTGTTGCTCTTGCTGATTGCTTTAGTCAAGCTTCCATTTGTCAGAAAAGTGAAGGATTTTGTGGAATGAAGGAGAAACTGTAAACCAGAATGAAGGCACTAGTAAAGAATTGGATTTTCTTTTATTGTCGTATTTAATTGTGTTTCCACAGACAGAAAAGGAAAAATCGAATTTTACCAGATTTAACTTTGGCACAATCGCAGCTCTTTAGAAAGCTCTGTGAAGACTCCACAAGCAACAACAAGAACTGCTGATAAAACCCATATGCTCATCATCAAGAGCATAGCATTTAAATCCTAAACCTACTCCCACCCTTCCAGCATTTCCAAACACTTACTGATTAAAATTTCAGAAGAATCATGATTCAGAAACTACAGGACAAAATATATTTGTAGTACAGCTTATGTTGAAGGTTATGATACAGTTGTCTTTTAGATGTGATTTTTCTCTGGTCTTTATTATGCTAGACTACATATACATTCAGGTTTTGACAGGTCGAAAGAAGCATATGTCAAATAAAAGAAAAAAAGAAAATTAGTAATATTCATTACTACAGCAAAAAGCAGAGAAGAACCATGTCAAGATGCTAAGCATCTTTGTTGCTGTTGCAGTTCAGTTTTTATGGCAGTCATGTGAGTGCAGATATAATCCAGATAATGCCTCCAGTACACGATTGAAGCAGACTTCCCATGTAACGACATGTAACAACTTGGCTGTGTCAGTGCATACAGATTTAGACCAAGAGTAAATTAAAATATAAAAGCAAAAATTCATTTTACTGTAGTAGAAGAAATAATGTATTTGTGCTCAATATCAGAGTTATCTTTATATGAAATTAAAAACAGGTACATACTAGCCATAGGAATACCAGGGCAGGTAGGAACTGAGCAAGCTACCTCTTCCTGTGCAAATGGTACTATATAAAACAGGGTATGAACACTCTGATGGAGGCTGAAAGCATATTCTCTTCTTCAAATTCCAGTAGTAAAAGATATTGTTAATATTAATATTTAATTCACTTCCAGGTTTGCAAAAAAAAAAACAACTCTGTCATAAGTCATGAATATGAGGAAAATTGGAGATATGGGTGACAACTCAGCCTTAGCCCTTTCTGCTATGAAAGACCACTGTCTCAACTGCATTCATGTTTTTGTGTTCTTGGTGCATATCATCAGAACAGCCCATATAATGGCAGTACACAATCCCCAGTGTGCGCCTCCAAGGTAATAGAAATATGATATAAGAAATGTTGACCAAACACTGTCTTTTTTGTTTCATGACATAACTATCTGTATAACGGGAATATATTAGAGAGGAAGAATATATGATAGAAAGATTCAGAACCTGTGTGGCCAGCAGCAAATATTGCTAATGTTATAACGGTATTTTTTCCTTTGTTTCAAAGAAGTTGGAGGTTACAGGAAATCAATACTTCTCTTTCTTCTCTTGGGAATCAGAATTTATGAAGAAAAAGATATTGGTAGAACAATTTGGTTCATTACTTCTATTTTTTGTAGAGTAAAAGAAATGTGCATTGAGGCATTCACAGTAGTTTAGATCAGAACCGCTGTTACAGCAGCACACAGCCCCATTTATAGCTACTGTACACCTTAAAAAAATCTTCCATGAACACCAACAAGAAGCTTTAGAATATCTGTGGTCCCAAATACAAATATTATTTAAGGATGTTTTCACTATATTATGATGTCAAAACACATTTTCTGCTTATTTTCCATATGTTGTGGGTTGATAGAGGTTGTGTCAAAGCCTGAAGAAATTCCTCCTCATTAATTTTCCAAGCTGCATGTCATTCACCAATAAAGTTGTAGCAGAAATAGCTAAGAAGAAAAGGAAATGAATCATCAAAACAAAACACTCAGTAGAACCAAGAATTTTTGCACAAAGCTTCACTCTGAAACTATAAATAAATAAATATATCCTTTGTGAATGGCATAACACTATAAAAGCAAAGCATTGTGGATCTGTACAGACCCGAATTCTCAGGACTTCCTTGTTCCCCATCTCTGGGAGAAATACCCACCTGAGAGGCATAATACTGGTAATGTTTCCTCTTGTGTTCTCATTTCCTAAGGTGCCCATTGCTCTTGTAATTCCTAAGAAATACTTTAGTAATGTGAAAACAATGTGTCATCCTGAGTTCTTGTAATCGAAGTTTGGAATTTCTGTTCCAGGGGAATTTTTTAGAAATGTGTTATATTTCAAAGTAAGTGTCTTCTTTGAAGTCTCAGAAATACGATTGCAGACTAGAAATCTCTAATGGTGTAGCTGTTCTAAACTGACACATTGTCCATCTCACTTGTCAGTTTGGCTTCTTCATGCCTTGAAATATGATTTTTTTTTCCTTTATCCTTAACAATAACTGTGAAACTGGCTGGATTAGCAACGTGTGAAAGAGAACACTGCACTTTCTGCATAAATATTGCAGAATTATCTCAATCTCAAACTTTTCCTGTTTGATATTGCAACTGCTACAAACTTGAAGATAAATGAATTTTTTTGGACTGCCAAGAGATCTGAAGTGCATATTGACTGTGGTAATTATTTTTCCAGAAGATCTCACAGGAAAGGTCTCAGTACCCATGGAAACAAGTAAAGATTCATTTATGAGGTCAGGCAAAGAGAGTGATGATCTGAATATTTTACATCCTGCAATTATTTTTAACAAAGCTGTATCATCCACTTTGTATCATCAGATTAATATAATTCTATTTCTATTTTTGCATTTATTAATAAATTTGCATTGTAATTTTCCTTGTATTTTCAATGCTAATTATATTAATCTAAGTTTACTTGGCCCATCTTGGCTAACCCAGCTGAGATACGCCCCGTATCCGAACAGGTCAGATGCTTGAAGTGACCATCAACTTTTCTTTGAAGTCAGCAACTCCATCCCAAAGATTTTGAAAATAGATTGTATTAGAACACAATGAAAGCAAGTAGCTTCTCAAGCTGACACATTGCACTCCATGGAGTATGACCGTCGCAACTTGTGCTGATGTTTCTCTGATTTTCCTTCTTTGCAGTTCAGAGCTTCTGCTCTCCTGGCTCAACATAGATAGCTTTTTATCATAGAAAATTGCAAATTGGGACACAGCTTGTGTTCCTGTTTGCAAATGGCCAAGGATGAATGGTCATTAAAGTATTACTAGGAAGCAACATAGAAGACAAGACCCATTAAATGCCATAGGCACCCAAAATGGAAGGCAAATCACAATTCCATGCATACTTGACAGCTCTGTCCATTTACCAAACTAGTTTTGACCTAGAACTCACTGGGAGTTTGCAGCACTTGGTCATGTTCAAAGCAGTAACCTCTGCCTCTCCGATGATCATAGTACCATGGGCATAATTCTGTTTCAACACACAATTTGGCGGATTCCAGAGAGGACTTAGCTCATGTCATTTTCTTTCAGAGTTCAAAAGGGCTCACTATATCTGTCTTATCTTCAATACTTTGTAGCTTTTTCTGAAGCTCTCCCTCACATCTGAAGCATTTTACCAAAGGCTGCATAGTTAACCAGCAACTCAGTTTGCATCTGATCAGAATAATACGTATTTTATTTCTGTCATTGTAGCCACCTGATACCTTTCATAAAGATTGTTATGAGATGAAAAAGAGTATACAATAGTTATTAAAATACGACCCTTAATTGCTTTGGATTTTCCCCTAGAAGTGTCAGGAAGTACAGGTACAGGATTATGGCCTCAGTGATGCAGAACTCTCTTCTGCCTGAAGTGGTTTCTCACAGGTGTTTAATAACATTAAGCTTCTTATCAATTTCCCAATAGTGCCTCCTCAGCAGTTAAAGCATTGAGATTAACTGTCTCTCCTGAGCACTTGTACTAATACACTGCTGTGACTTTATGATGAGGTCTACCAGGAGAGACACATGGTTTGAACTCAGCAAAGCCAGATGCTGGTGTCTTAATAGAGCTCTGTGCCTTAGTTAAGTTACCAATTGTGAGGGGGGACAAATGCTTTAAATGTTGCTGACAGTCAGCAATATCGTTGCTTGAACTCCATCTTTCAGAAATCTCTCTTTTTCAAAATCATTTAACCAGCCTCTCTTTTCAGGGTTTTTCATATCCTTTTTCCTAAACTCTGATTTTTCTCCTCTCTCTTCCCCTCCTCAACTTACATGAGCCACAGAATTGTAGGGATTGGAAGGGACCACCTTCAGATAAGATTAATACAGCAAGGGGAGCAAATCATAGTGACACAATATGAACACTGATCTATCCAAAAAGATCACAACATAGAAACATATTCGTGACAACACCTTCTTATTTAAGTGAATTAATGACCCTAAGTATAACTCTTCCTCATACCCAAATTTATTTATAAAATACAGGATTTTGAGGTACCCTGCTGCGTGCAGGTTGCACTGCGTGCTACAAAAGTATCCTAACACTCTCCAGGTATCTTACCGGAGCACTTACACATCTCCCCAAGCTTCCATTACCATGGGTAGGAATCCAAGGAAGGCAGGCAAAAAGAGGATTCACATAGCTTCTCAGTCGCAAGTATGAGGAACCAGGATCCCTGAGCACACCACAGAATACATCTTCCACATTTTCATTGAAAACTTATGGAATGTGTTGGTGGATATGATTAAAACAAATAAAAAATGCAAGTATGTTAAGTGCATGTTTATTGCACCTGTACAAAAATGTCCATATTCTTGAACCATAAATTATTGCAGCTGTGGATTTCAATTACAAGAAGGTAACCTTAACATGTTCCTAATAAGTATGGAATCTTGCCTACAATGACAATTAACTGTCCAGACACATTTGCCTTAGCGGGGGGTTATTAGCTCTCAGGTGAAGTTTAGAAAAAAGTAAAGAGTGCATCTCTATAATATGGTAAGCAAGGTGATGAAAAATCTTTTTCAGGTTGGTGGTCTGTTTTAGACACTGAGTTTTAAAAAAGAAGAGGAAAGGAACAAACACATAGTGATCATTTTTGGCAATCAAATTTTAAAAAAAAATTTAAAATTAGGAAGTTTGTGTGTGACATAGTGGTGTTAATAATTAATATTAAATGCTTCTGAAAACACAATGTAATTTTATCTTTTTTTTTTTTTTTTTGAAAACAATGTTTCTTCATTTGGAAACTCTGAAAAAAACAATCCAACCAATATAAAATATTCATTGGATTGAACATCATTACTGTTATTTCAATATATTGTGGGCACTGGGATTTTAAAGGGTGAAATAAAGAAACAGAAAAATAAGAAAGAAAATTAGAAAATAAATATTCATAAGTTAGACACCAAACAAAAATGGAAACATACTTTAAAGATCCACTATTAGTATGCTTTTTTTATCCTTCAATCATATACATATAGCAGGAATGTAAATTAGAAATTTGGTGAATTTGGGAGCTGTTTTCACACAGAATATGTGTATTGTAGCAAGACACATAAAAACTGAATTGTTTTGCAACAATATACAGGTTTGCAAGAAACAAGATGATCTCTCAGATTATACAAAATATGTATCTGCAGGGTAAGGAATATTTTAAGGCTGCAGGAAATAAAGAAAAGAAGACAGCAGGGTGAAGGAGGGGAACAGAAATTACTGAAAGGCAAGTGAAAAAAGAAAAGGGTTACAGAGGGGAAGAAACTGATAAGTCTACTGTAAAAAAAAAAAAAAGAGAGAGAATCAAAGGAGCAAAGAAAGGGCATTCACACAAAATGAGGAACTGTTGATAAAGCCTAAAAGAAAATGAGAGACTGTGTGATCTCTGTAGAGAGGAGTTAACACAGTGGATCTGCTGAACAGCATGCGACCAGCAGCAAAATTTTAGGTATTATATTAGCTCTGTAATTCATTATGCAATACGGCAGACAAAAAAAACCTGTATTTCTATTTGTTTTCCTAAAGGGAATTAGGAATTATATTCTTCTGGAAGACTGTTTATCCCCTACCTGTATATCTCCCTAAACAAGGCCACAAATGTGAGATGAGACTAAACCTTATGTTTTATAAAATATATCTTTTGCAGAAAATAAGTATTCAAACATTTAGAGGCATGCCAAGTCAAGTGTCTCTTGACATTACTTTAGAAACAAGCATGTTTCATTAACTTCAGTACACATTTTGCTAAACTAAACATAGGGGGTAAGACGGTTTTAAATGGACTGCCAAAACTGCTGATGCTAGAAAATGGCAATATAATCTCTTCCTCTTTTCCTTTACCAGATCCCCCACTTAGCCTATTCTTTGAAATTATGATGGTAACACTGATTCCTTTGAACTTACCACCATTTTTTTTCTGTTTGGATACCTTTCCTCTCTTATTCTACTGAGTTGCCCATTTTATTGATTCTAAAGGTCACAGTTAGCAGTGTTAAAACTTATTTTGATACAGATAGGATGCACTTCCTAGAACTGACATTTCAAACAAACCTTAGATAGACTTTAGACTTCAACAAGAATAGGCTAAAAACATTTCTTATGTGACTGCTAGCTTTACAAGACTGTACTTACTGACATTTATTTTCATGTATAAGTATAGTATCAATACTTAGTGTTGCTTTAGGCAATGGATTCCACATTTGTATAACAAGGGACAATTTTTTTAAACATATTCTGAACACCAAATACTTTCAAAAATCTATCCTTTTCTGAATATTTTTTAATAAAATTCCTGATAGCTTCTCCTGTTTAGCTCTGTAAACCTGACCTTTACCCCCTTCCACTGGTAGATAAGATTTTGGAGAACAGAAAAAAACAATGTAGTAACCATTTTGACAAACTGTCATCTTTGAGAAGTCTTGGAGAATGGGAGAGGGGCCTGAAGACTGGAGGATAGCCAATGTCACTCTGGTCTTCAGAAAAGGTAAGGAGGATCTGGGGAACTACAGACCAGTCAGTCTGAGCTCTGTCCCTGGAAAGGTGATGGAACACTTTGTTCTGGATTCTGTCTCCAGAAACTTGGAAGAGAGTTATCCACCTGGAGGTTGTGCTTGATCAACCTAGTGGCCTTCTATGATGTCATTATAGGCTGGGTGGATCTGAGGAGAGCAGTGGATGTTGTGTATCTTGATTTCAGCAAAGGCATTTGACACTGTCTCCCACAGCATCCCTATAACAAAGATGAGGAGGTGTGGAATAGATGAGTGGATGTGTAGTGGGTTGAGAACTGGCTGTCTGGCAGAGCTCAGAGGGTTGTAACTGGTGGTGCAGAGTCCAGTTGGAGGCCTGTACTTAATGGTGTTCCTCAGAGGTCAGTGCTGGGTCTGGTCCTGTTCAATGTCTTCATCAATGACCTTGATGAGGGGATGGAGTCCACCCTCAGCAAGTTTGCTGATGATACGAAGCTGGGAGGAATGAATAACATGCCAGAAGGTCAGTGAGACCTAGACAGGCTGGAGAGTTGGGCAGAAAGGAACCAGATGAGTTTTAACAAGAGCAAGTGTAGAGTCTTGAAACTAGGGAGGAATAACCGTATGCACTGGTACAGGCTGGGAGATGACCTGCTGGAGAGGAGCTCTGAGGAGAGGAACCTGGGTGTCCTGGTGGATAATGGATTGGACATGAGCCAGCAGTGTGCCCTGGTGGCCAAGAAGGCCAATGGCATCCTGGGGTGCACTGAGAAGAGCATGACCAGCAGGTCAAGGGAGGTGATCTTCCTCCTCTACTTTGCCTTGGAGAGGCCTCACCTGGAGTATTGTGTCCAGTTCTGGTCTCCCCCATACAAAAAAGACAGGGATATCCTTGAAAGAGTCCAGTGGAGGGCTACAGAGATGATAAAACTAATGGAACACCTCTCTTATGAGGAAAGGCTGGGAGACCTGGGTCTGTTCAGCCTTGAGAAAAGAAGACTTAGAGGGGATCTGATCCACATCTATAGATATCTAAGGAGTAGGAGGCAAAGGGACAAGGCCAGACTCTTCTCTGCAGTGTGTGGCGATAGCATGAGAGGAAATGGACACAAACTAATACATAGAAAACCCTGCACAAATGTGCGTAAGGACTTCTTCACAGTGCAGTGACGGAGCACTGGCACAGGCTGCACAGAGAGGTGATGGAGTCTCCTTCTCTGGAGACATTCAAGACCTGTCTGGACACCTACTTTTGCAACCTGGTCTAGGGAGCCTACTTTGTCAGGTCTACATGATCTCTAGAGGTCCCTTCCAACCCCTACAATTCTGCAATTCTGTGATTTGTCTTTAGAAAAGGATTGCTCTTTCTTACTGTTGCTAGTATCAGTAAATTGAGGCATGGATGCTGTGCCTGGGCTGAATCCACCATAATTATATCTTTATAATAAAGATGGGCCATTATGTTTGTCAGCCTGTACACTGAATTTTAAATCATTGTTTCTGAGAGGAAAGGCTTTACATGTCTGTCGTGGTTTTATGATTTTTGTTATTGGTATTCCACATCATATGATTATGAAGTGCATTGGGAGTTGAAGAGTTAATGCTCCATATCCGCGGATCATCGATAGCTCTGGGTACATCTGAGGGAAGAAGAACTATGTTCCCCAGTAGACTTTGCGTTGCTTTGCATTTTTTTTTGTTTTCCTCTCAGAGGGAAAGATAAAACTGTTTGTGTGTCATGAGACACAAACTCTTTCCTTTCAGACTGACCCAGCAGCAGGTGCTCGCTAACCATCTCGCCTTGAGCATTTAGTGTAAGGCCTTCAGTTTCATTGGACACTCCTTTCCTCATTTTATTTGATTTATTAGCTTCAATTGCAATTATATTGTATTATATTGTATTATTCTGCATTCTGATATCTTATTTAATAAATTAGCTTTCCTCCTCAGATTGTTGCTGCTGTTTCGTTTTTAGACCCATCTCCCTTTCCCCCTTCCCCATTCCTGGGGCGTGAGTCTGTGGGTCCCCTACCCCAATCATTACAGAACCAGTTCAAACCAGTCCATAAACCATTGACAATGTCACTATCATTTCTCCAAACTCTGAAATTCTGAAAGGAAAATAGCTGCCTAAACTACATTTTTTATTTCAAATCAGAGATTAACAGCTCATGTTCTAGATAGAAAGATTTTATATATGGTCATAATAATACATTTGGCCAGAGAACACATATTAATTTCAATTTTTTTTTTCCATGGTGAAATGCAATTGACATTTTATAATCTTTCCAGTGTAAACCATACTTTTTAGAATTTAGAAGCTGATTAATATGCAGTGGAAACAAAACTACAATTTCAGCATCTTTAAACTCACAATCCCTAAGTGCTGAGATAAAACTCCTACTGTTTCCAGTAAATCCTGGGCAAAGTACAGCATCAACATCCAAGACAGACCAGAGAGAGCACATGAAACAAAATGGACAGGTAGATGGAAATGTAATGGATGAACACCCATTCATAGCCCCTAGCATCACTGAACAAGTTTTGCTAGCATAAGTGCTCTAGTTAAATGTCTACATGATTTTATTATTAAACCACTATTTAGCAATAGTGTCAGTAACTGCATCAAATACATTATCATATTTTAAAAAGAGTTTGTCATTCATACAAACTATTAAAGAAAATGAGATCGTTTTTGCTATGCTGAATGGTTCTTTGTCAAATTGACATCTGAAGCAGAAGAGATCAGATGTTTTAGACGGTTTAGCTACTATTATTTTCACCTGTTATGAAATAATATTCTCCCCTGTGATACTGGGCAACAATGTAAAAATTAAATTTTTCCAGAGTTAATGACTGTAGGTAAACATTCTTATAGGAAAATACTTGTAACTAGCTTGGTGATAAATCTCATCCAAGTTTTTATGGTAACTTCGGGGTAATACAATTCTAAAAATAATTACTGGATTATGGATTGAGTATTTAGTAAGTTTTCTACGTATGTGTATACCTTCCTTACAGGTATTGGGAATTAGCGTTCCAACCGGTATGGGAAATAAGTGTACATTTACTTCTCCCTTATGATTGTTTATACGTGGATAAGTGAAGGGGTTAAATGAGATTAATTATGTTTGCTTTGCATATTGCAGGTACATTAGTCCTTAAAATATCTTGTAGCGTAAATCAATTATTGTCACTCCAAGCTTGGCTACTCTGTGTTTAACAGTATCTTGTTCCTATTTTTTAACGCTAAAAGCTTATCTTACCATTTCTTTTATGAGAAGAAAAGAAAAAAAGGGATAATTATGACTTCACAGAAAGGCTGTAAATCACCCTCATTTAATGATTCATTAGGAATATTGACAGTGAATTCTGAAAATAAAATATTTTCTCAGTTTACAATAAATAAATAAACTTTCTTTTAGAATCCAGGGTAGTTTTAGTCATAATATTAGTCATAATTCAGCAATATAAAAGTTCATCAATTCTGGTTTCTTCCTACAACAGTGTGTCACACAAACTGCACTGTACTTGATTCCATTTTTTTTCCTGTATGGTATGTTATTCGCTTTGATAGTACACTTTCCTTCAGTTTTGTAAATTTGTTTCTGAAATCTGTTCACTTACGCTGTTGCCTACGAAGTAGGACAGCGTTCTTTATTTCCTTTGAGAATATGCTATTTATCTCTGTCTTTTTCAGATGGATTATGTTGTTTCAACAGCTAACAGAGTTCGAAAAAAAAAATAAAAAGAAGACCTCACTTTATTACTGTATTAATGTGCTATACTGTTATTTATTTTCTCCAGCTTAATGTTAGTCTAGTTCATTTTTAAATTAATTATTTTTGTTGACACTACACATTCAGGCTCTGTTCAAGTGTGACACGTTCTCAGTGATTTTATTTTTTAGTTCACATTTAAAATGAATCCAGGATTAGAGAATGAAATCCAAAAAAGTAACTTTTTTTAATTTTTGTATTTATTTTAAATTTTTTTATTGCAAAGTTCCTTACCCTGCAGCAGTTATGCTTCTGGACTTCTATACAAACACCTCAGTTTAGATTATTTTCGAGGAACTCATTGTCTACTTGAAAGTAAATGTGTTTCCAGACAGACCTCCCTGAGGAGGGACGCCTGACATGCCTTGATTTGGTAAGTATCCTGAAAGATGCTTTCAGGGCCCAGCATCAGCTTTTCTGTAAAAGCTAGAGCTGCTTGTGGATTTCTCCTGTGGTCAAGAGCAAGTACTGGTATTCTTTTTTTCCACACATGTACATCTTTTATTTAATTGCTTACCTATGGTGCAGGGATACAATCTACAGAGATGGATTCAAGTTCTGCTGGGCTGAAAGAAAAGGAAGAAATATTCCCTGGGCACCAGCCTCTGCTCTCTGTGCTGTTTATATGTGGTTTATAGTAATTTCTTCGTGTGTGTGTGTAATGTAAAACAGTCTCAGAGAAGAGATGTCAAACCAAGTCTGCTGCATCCCAGAATGCTGTTCTCTCTTAAGCACATTGAAAGAGTTCTGCAGAATATAGAATCGTAGAATCCTCAGAGTTTCAAGGAACCCTTGCAAGTCATCTAATCCAGTTCCCCTGCACTGAACATTCACAGCTCAATCAGGTGATCAGAGCTTCTTTTAGCCTTGCCTTGAAAGTCTTCAGGGACAGTGTTTCCACCACATCTCTGGGCAACCTATTCCAGGGCTTCACCACTCTCACTTTAAAAGACTTTCCTTATATCCAGCCCTCTCTTTTAATTTGAAACCATTTCCTCTTGTCCTATTAACACAGATCTTGAAAATAGTTGGTCCCCTCCTTTACTGTTTCTCCTCTTTAGACACTGGAAGGCCACTATCAGTTTACCTCAGAGCCTTCTCTTCTCCAGGCTGAGCAGCCCCAGCTCTTTCAGCCTGTCCTTGTGGGGTAGGTGTTCCGCCCCCTTGGTTCATTTTTGTGCCCCTTGTCTTGACGCACTCCAACAGGTCCATGTCTCTTCTGCACTGATGACTCCAAATCTGGGCAAAGTACTCCAGGTGCAGCCTCACAAGCGCAGAGTAAAGGGGAAGGATCACCTCCCTTGACCTGCTGGTCATGCCTTTTTTGATGCAACCCAGGATACAGTTGGCGTTCTGGACTTTGAGGGCAGATTGCTGGCTTATGTTGAGCTTCCACCATTATTCCACCAGTATCTCCAGGTCCTTTTCCATATGGTTCTACTCAATTCTTTCATCCACCTGCTTGTATTGGTAGTGGAGGATGCTTAAACTCAGGTGCAATACTTTGCACTTGGATTTATTGAACCTCACTGAACCTGGAGCACAAGTCTTATCAGGAGAGGTTGAGGGAACCAAGATTATTTAGTCTGGAGAAGAGGAGGTTCAGGGAAGTCCTATTGTTCTCTATAACTACCTGAAGGAAGGCTGTGGTGAGGTGGGTGCTGACCTATCTTCCTGTGTAATGAACACTTGGACTAGAGGTAATGGTCTTAAGTTACACAAGGGGAGAGTCAGGTTGGGCGTTAGGAAAAATTTCTTCTCTAAAACATGGACTAGGCAATGGAACAGGCTGCCCAGGGAGGTGGTGGAGTCACCACCCCAGGAGGTGTTCAAGAAACATTTAGATGTTGTACCGAGGAATATGATTAAGTGGGAAACATAGGTAATAGGTGGACAGTTGGACTGGATGATCTTGGATTATCACTATTCTATGATTCTGTGAGGTTTCCCTGGGCCCATTGCTCAGGCCTGTCTAGGTCCTTCTGGATGGCATCTCATCCCTCAGAAGTGTCCACCACACCCCACAACTTGATGTCATCTGCACTTGACCCCAATGTTGTTGTCACTGATGAAGATATTAGAGTGTATTGGTCCCAGCTCTGACTCCTGGGAGCCATCACTTGTCAGTGATCTCCAACCAGACAACGAGTCATTGACCACCACTCTTTGGATTCAGTCCTGCAAACAATTCTTTGTCCATCAAACAGCCCACCAATCAAATCAGTATCTTTACAAATTGGAGAGAAGGATGTTGTGGAGTACCATGCCAAAGGCCTTACTGAAGTCCAGATAGATGACATCAGTGGCTCGTCCATTATCCATTGATGCAGTTATACCATCATAGAAGGCCACTACATTGGTCAAACAAAATTTGTCCTTGATGAAGCCATACAGGTTCTCCTATATCACCTCCCTGTCTTCCTTGAGCCTTAGCATAACTTACAGGAAGATCTGCTCCATGATCTTTCCCAGCACAGAGGTAAGACTGATGAGTTGGTAGTTTGCAGGATTATCCTTTTTACCCATCTTGAAAATGGGTGCAATGTTGCTTGTCTGTGTCACTTACTAGGGGGTTACACTCTCCTGGACTTTCCCTGTGTGCTTGAGGTACCTGTAGAAACCTTTCCTGTTCTTCTTGGCACCTCTTAGACCTAGTTTAAAGCCCAACTAGCTTTTTCCCAAGGACCTTTCTCCCCCATCACAAAAGGTGAACCCCACCCAGTGCCCACAATCTCAGTGCCATATAGACCATTTGGTTGTCCAAAAAAAAGTTCTGGTGACAGCACCAGCCATGAAACCAGGTATTGAAAGATAAGATCTTTTCATTTCCATGTCCTTACCCAATACAGAAGACAGAGAAGAAAACATGATCTCCACATTTAATTCCTTCAGCTGTTATCTCAAGGCCCTGAAGTCCCTTTTGATGACCCATGATCCACATGTAGCTACTTCATCATTCACAACATGGAAAATAAGTAAAGGGTTGTGGTCTGTTTACTGTACCATGCTAAGTAGTTTCCTGGTGACATCCTTCATTTGAGCCCCAGGGAAACAGCAAATTTCTCTAAAAGGGTCTTTTCAGCATATTGGGTGTTCAGTTCCCTGTAGGTAGGAATCACCTACAACTAATACCCATCTCTTCTTCAGTGTTATAGACCTGATGTTGGGGGAAGGCTTTTCCTGTTTTGGTTTTGTTGGTTTGTCTAGCCTGTGTGGGCTGTTATCACCCACAGATGGGCTTTCCATATCCAGGGCCTCATACCTGTTGTACAGAGTCACCTGGGAGAGCAGAATGGGCAAGGAGGGGTTTTGTCTGCGGCTCTGAGCACAGACTTGCCTCCATCAATTCCTTTCCTTTGTGTTCTTACCTCCAGCCTGACAAGATTTTTTCTCAACCTGATAGGATACAGAATGCCTTGGGTAAAGGACTTCCTTTCTTCAGGACAAACCTTTTCTCCCTCAAGGCTATTTCATGTCTGTTTCCTCAAAGGAGAAGATTCCATCAACCTCTGAAGAGGGAATTTAAAGTCAGAAGAAAGAAAGAAGAAAGTCAGAAAAGTACTCTTGTTTTAAATGTTTGTTTTTGTTTTTTGTTTTTTTTATGTTTCTCTCTTGCTTTTAATATCAAGTTGCAGAAAGCACTTTCCTAGCAAAATATGGTTTAACTCTCTGCTCAGAATAACTCTGACTTTGGATCTCAC
>VXAB01006852.1:300487-311072 GCA_013399175.1 Odontophorus gujanensis | reverse complement strand
TCCCTGTCTTCCTTGAGCCTTAGCATAACTTACAGGAAGATCTGCTCCATGATCTTTCCCAGCACAGAGGTAAGACTGATGAGTTGGTAGTTTGCAGGATTATCCTTTTTACCCATCTTGAAAATGGGTGCAATGTTGCTTGTCTGTGTCACTTACTAGGGGGTTACACTCTCCTGGACTTTCCCTGTGTGCTTGAGGTACCTGTAGAAACCTTTCCTGTTCTTCTTGGCACCTCTTAGACCTAGTTTAAAGCCCAACTAGCTTTTTCCCAAGGACCTTTCTCCCCCATCACAAAAGGTGAACCCCACCCAGTGCCCACAATCTCAGTGCCATATAGACCATTTGGTTGTCCAAAAAAAAGTTCTGGTGACAGCACCAGCCATGAAACCAGGTATTGAAAGATAAGATCTTTTCATTTCCATGTCCTTACCCAATACAGAAGACAGAGAAGAAAACATGATCTCCACATTTAATTCCTTCAGCTGTTATCTCAAGGCCCTGAAGTCCCTTTTGATGACCCATGATCCACATGTAGCTACTTCATCATTCACAACATGGAAAATAAGTAAAGGGTTGTGGTCTGTTTACTGTACCATGCTAAGTAGTTTCCTGGTGACATCCTTCATTTGAGCCCCAGGGAAACAGCAAATTTCTCTAAAAGGGTCTTTTCAGCATATTGGGTGTTCAGTTCCCTGTAGGTAGGAATCACCTACAACTAATACCCATCTCTTCTTCAGTGTTATAGACCTGATGTTGGGGGAAGGCTTTTCCTGTTTTGGTTTTGTTGGTTTGTCTAGCCTGTGTGGGCTGTTATCACCCACAGATGGGCTTTCCATATCCAGGGCCTCATACCTGTTGTACAGAGTCACCTGGGAGAGCAGAATGGGCAAGGAGGGGTTTTGTCTGCGGCTCTGAGCACAGACTTGCCTCCATCAATTCCTTTCCTTTGTGTTCTTACCTCCAGCCTGACAAGATTTTTTCTCAACCTGATAGGATACAGAATGCCTTGGGTAAAGGACTTCCTTTCTTCAGGACAAACCTTTTCTCCCTCAAGGCTATTTCATGTCTGTTTCCTCAAAGGAGAAGATTCCATCAACCTCTGAAGAGGGAATTTAAAGTCAGAAGAAAGAAAGAAGAAAGTCAGAAAAGTACTCTTGTTTTAAATGTTTGTTTTTGTTTTTTGTTTTTTTTATGTTTCTCTCTTGCTTTTAATATCAAGTTGCAGAAAGCACTTTCCTAGCAAAATATGGTTTAACTCTCTGCTCAGAATAACTCTGACTTTGGATCTCACTTTCTGTATACACTGAGTAACATCTCAGAGGCATAGCTCAGATTCCTCATTGTCATTGCAGAGTATTCCCTGCAGCTGAGGGAGTGTTCCTGTCCTAGGCACATGGAAGACATCAGAACAACCTGTGGCATCACAATGCACTAAAATACACTCTGTGCCTAAGACTGGGTAGGACTTCTGCCTGAAAATGGAGGGTATGCTGCTCTCAGTCACTCATGTTTTTTTCAGGAAATAGGTAAGTTTACCCAATATTGTTTAGACATCTGAACAAAGATGAGCTGAGTTTCTTGTGCCTCACCATCGACTAAAGAGGCATTCTAAATGATCACCTTAAATAAGGTACAGAGATTTAGATAGGGCAGTGGTATGTGTATTTTCCTTTCTCTGCTTTGGTCCATTTCCTCCAGACATGCAACTGCAGATCCATCAGCTCTCATAGTATCTAAAATGTTATGGCAAAGCCAAGGGACTGCAGCAAGACAGCCTCTCATACCTGTCATGGTGTGGTCCAAAAGCATTACCCTTCAGATTGCACCCAGCTCATAAATAATTCCTTTCATGTATCTTCCTGGTTAACTAGGAAATGACCTGGGGAAAGGACTATGATCCAGTATCTCAGTATCCTAAATAAAAAACAAAATAATAACTATTAGTGATCTCCTGCTGAGAAAAATACAGAGAAGTACAAATCATCAATTTTGTGCCCAAATACTGCAAATAAATGAGAACAGCCATGTTCAGGTCTAGCTAGGACTTAACTAACTTATAGGTGCATATTACTGTTGTTTTATTGAGTAATTAATTAAAATATTTAATAATCCCACATTTCTGCTCAGAATTATAGAGTAGCAATTAGCATATCTTAATACAAACTATAGTATATCCAAATGTGTATTTGTCACCCTGAAATAATCAGTAATAGTCCTTGGACAGTACTAAAGGAACTGTGACTTTAATCCTTTATTTTAATGAAGTTTGTAGAATCTACTTTGAAGATACTTTGGAAAAAAACATTTTTGGCTTCATTCAAATCTTGTTGAAGTTGATGGAAAGTCTCCTGCTGAGCTCAGTAGGCTTTGGATAAAGTGCTTAGTGTCCTTAGAAATGATTTATCCAGCCCAAAAGAGAATCCTTTATTTTCCTTGAGATTATTTTAATTAACTAACAGAAATGTCAAAAAATATTTCTTTTTTTCACCTGTAAGACGAAAATACATCTTCAACAAAAGAAAAGTCCTATTTGTTGAATAATATGTGATCAACTGATTTAAAGAATATGTGTGTGCGTATATATATGAAGGGGGGTAATATTTTGCGTTGTCTTTGTAGCTCCTTATCTGTCAATAAAAACAATGGTTAGGAGACTTTTAAATGCACTTAATAAGTAATTAAATATTTAATTAATGCTATCAATTTTGCCACTGAAAATCACTCTGAAGATTTATAAAAACTGTCACATTCTGACATTTCAGTACAAATTTCCCTCAGCATTTCCTGATTTCTTTTCTCCTCTCCTCTCCTCAGCTTTCCCTCTCTTTTTTCTTTCAAAACCAGAATCAAGGTTCTGTCAAGTGCCTGCAGAGCAGCCTGTTCAGTAGCTAGTCTGTTAAGCTGAGTGGCTTTTCAAACAGCTCACACAGTTACTCATTTATTACTCTGGGTATCTAATATTCATTACATTATTTCCCAGGCCATTTACCAATATTCTATCAATATTTAAAAGGTGTTTATTTTTATCATTCATGTTGACATCATTAAAACAAAATTTCCCCAGTGCATTTTGATTTACAATATAAAATGCATTAGTTAACTAAGCATCTTTTAAAAGGTGTACCTTTCTTGTCTGTAATGAAATTCACTCAGTACAGAGAGGAAATCTAATACATATATTTTTTATAATAATGTTATTTTCTACTTATATGTATCTCTGTGCAGCTGTACATGTGCATATGTATGTATATATAATACATGTAATGCTTGTATGGCTGATTCACTTTTTTTAATCTGCTCCTCCTACAAAGATTTTTTTTCTTTTTGTTTTTCAATTACTCTAATTACACTTCTGTGTAGTGACTGATCAGGATTGAGCTTTAATGGCTAGAACTCTAGACTCAATATTCACCAAGCACAATATATCCTTTCTCTTGAAACAGTGGTCTGTAACAAAGCACAACATTAAAACAGTTGAGTACAAAAAGCAATACTGAACAAACTTGGTGAGAACATCACATCTATTGGGTAGTTATTTTGCTGTATCTGTTCATGTCACAACTTTCCTCTAAACCTCAGTGGACTTCTTTTTGCAAGGATTTGATTGTAACACTGCTCAAAGATAGTAATCAAAAACTTTACATGTAACAATGTCATAATTATAGCCAAAATACTTAGAACATGTTGGTATGAACCTAGCCTATCCTTTTTTTTCTTTCTTTTTGAAAAATGCAAAATGAGTTAGAAGAAAGTAAATCCGGGACCAGTATCCCTTCAGTCTTCCAAAAGGGCAAAAAGGAGGATTGGGGAAACTACATGCCATTCAGGCTTACTTCCATCCCTGGAAGGGCAATGGAACAACTTGTTCTAGATACCCTCTTCAAACAGTTGGAAGAAAATAAGGTTTTCAGGAGTAGTCAACTTAGGTTTACCAAGGGACAGTCACGTTTGGCCAACCTGGTAGACTTCCATGAAGTCATCACTGGCTGAGTAGACTGAGGGAGAGCAGGGGATGTTGTGCACCTTGACTTCAGCTAGGCATTTTACACTACCTCCCACAGCATCTTTGTAAAGAAGCTTAGAAAGTGTGGGGCATATGAGTGAAAAGTAAGGTGGGCTGAGAACAGTCTGGCAGATCTGAGGGTTGTTTTCAGTGGCACAGAGTCTGGTCAGAGACCTGAAATGAGCAGTTCTCCCCATGGATCAGTGCTGGATCTGGTCTTGTTCAACATATTCATCAGCAACCTGGGTGGAGGGATAGAGTCCACCCTCAGCAAGTTTGATGACAACACAAAACTGGAAGGAGTGGTCTGGACAGACTAGAGACGGGTAGGGAGGAGTTTAATGAGGTTTAACAAGAGCACAAGCAGAGTCTTGCAGCTGGGGAGGAATAACTACATGCATCAGTACAGTTTAGGAGAAGATCTGCTGAAGGGGAGCTCTGAGGAGTGGGACCTGGGTGTTCTGGTGGACAACAGGTTACTCATGAGCAAGCAGTGTGCCCTTGTGACCAAGAAGGCCAATGGTAACCTGGGGAGCATTAAAAAGAGCGTGACCAGCAAGTGCAGGGCAGTGATCTTCCCCCTCTGCTCTGCCTTGATGAAACCACATTTAGAATGTTCATAAAAGACAGAGTTCCTCTAGGAGTACAGTTGAAGGCCACAGAGATGATAAAGGGCCTGAAGCGTCTCTCTTATGGGGAAAGGCTGTGTAACCTGGGTCTGTTCAGCCTGGGAAAATGAAGACTGAGAGGAGATCTGATGTTTATAAACATCTAAAGGAAGATGGGAGGCAAATGGATGAGGCCAGGCTCTTCTCAGTGGTGCATAGCGATAGGACCAGGAGCAATGTCATATAAGTTTAACAGAAGAAGTTCCATACAACCATGTGAAAGAACTTCTTCACAGTAAGAGAGAAGGAGCACTAGATCAGGTTGCCCAGAGAGGCTGCGGATTCTCCTTCTATGGAGATATTCAAGACCCAGCTGGACACCAACCTGTGAAGGGGAGTTGAACGTAATGATCTCTTGAGGTCCCCTCGAATCCTGAAATTCTGTGATTCTGTAAGTTTTCCTGTTATTCTTTTATGACTATTTACTTGCACTGAAACATAATTGTTGAAATGGTTGTGTGAGCCAGTTTTTACTGTAAGTGACCATTATTTTGAAGCTTTCATCCCATTTCCTGTTCTGCTACCACTTGGTATTTGATCTCATGCTAAATTATTCTCAGATTGAGCCTGAATTACCTCAGAAATTCATGTCAAAATGACTCAGAAAAAATGACCTGGATAAATGTCTACATTCTTGACACCGTCTTAGTCTGCAAGATTATTGCATCACTTAAATTTGGGCATTTTGTAGAACTGAAACCTTTTTCAAAGAATCCAGATAAACTTAGTCTGACAGCAGTAAGGTAGTATTTTTTTTAATTACAGTTAAGATAATACTTTACTTTTTCTTTCATTCATGATAAAAAAAAAATCCTCTTATTCTTTTCTTTCACAGAAATGCAGTTATCATGAGCAACAGAGCATATGTAGACATAAGACCCTTTAGCTTTTCACAGTCTATTTCTATAAAGCTGGAGAACATAGTGAAAATTGCCCTGACATCAGTGGGAGATGATTTCGGTGATTTCAGAGGACTTTCCGTACCATTGCATTTCAATCAAAACAAACTTTTCTGCAGTATTCTTTCTAAGTGAAAAAAGATGGAATCTACTCATTATACACCAATAACATTAGGATACAACTAAATTGGAAAATAGGTAAAGAACTACATCTGGAAAAAAGAATTGAACACTAAGGGTTGTTTTGTACTTGTTTGTTTATTTTTGACAGGGACTCCAGAGGCATTAAGCTGGTGTGAGTACTGTCTGCTTTCTACTGCATTCTTGGTGTGCACCACAGGTATGCCTCCATTTCTGTTTTAAGAATCAATGAAGCAACTCTCTTCCATTTCCTAGAGTCATGTAAGCATCAAAAAGCTGTTCTTTACAACAGCTCAGAATATTTTCCATGCATGAGTACAATGGATATCAATAATGGATAAAATTAACTTTCTCGTTACCTCCAAGTGGATGTTTCTGCTTTCGTATACCCCAGTGTTAAATGTTTTCCACATATCAGCATGACATACTCCTGTTAACACTCATAACAAAATCTTAAGAGACAAAAAAAAAAAAAAAAGACTGTGATAAACATCATTTCAATTGGCTAAAAGTAGGATTACTTAATTATTAGATTTACTTTCATTACTTAAGAAAAAGGGATTGTCAGTGGATTTTCCTTGAACAAGATTAATTTTAAAACTACAAATCCAAAATCAGAACTTCCTTTTTAAAGGTTTTTTCAGATTTTCAGTCAATCTTAACACACCAAATTTGCTGATGCAAAAGGATGTTGGGATGCAAATAAATCTCAGGCTGGCTTCCCTGATCTGTGTCTTGAAATATGAGAGCTGTGATTATTTACGTTCTTTCCAAGAAAACTCTGTTTAAGTCCCATGACTTGTAGATTGGTAGACGCCAATGAGATGAGTCAGGACCTCCTGTTTAGCTTTCATGCTCGTAGCTATGTCTAACTGATCAAACGTCACCATCAAGAGCTGAATTCAGTAATAAAGGTCTTTCATATGACTAAGGAGAAAAAAACACTTTGAAGGTTTTCTTTCCACTTTAGGCTCTTTTTAACAGTGCTACAACAACAAGAAAAAAAAATCAAAAGTAGAAACATTTTGGAAATAAGAGTTTCCTGCGAGTAGTCACTTCCGTTTTATTTGTATTTTTTAAAAAAGAAACATCTTCCTTTTATTGTCCTCCGCTGAACCTTAAAACTACAAAAGAAATGCTTGGTTTCAATTAATTTGCAATTATCATTCATGTGAGTACATCTTGACAAAGACATCTTCTTTCTTTCCATATTTGCAATCCATTTCAAAAAACAAGGATTTATTGCATTCCCATCAAAATGATTTCAAATGCAGCAAAATCATACAGTCACAACGCCATGGGGTTGCTGGTTGAAAGGAACATCTGGTTGTCACTCTGACCAACCTCCCACTCAAAGCAGGAGGGCTATCAGCACCACATCATGTCTGTCACGTCTTTGTCTAACTTGATTTAACCCCAAAGGGCAGAGATTGTATCATCTCTCTGGGAAACCCACCCCAATGCCATATCACTAATGACAGCTTATCCTGACATTCAACCTGAAGTTGGTTTATCTTGTGACTGCTCATTTACAGTATATCATCTTTGGTTCTGTTCCCTTTCAATACATATACGCTTAGCCCCTGTCACCAGCGTGAAGAAACCCAGTTCCCTCAACATCAAAGAGGACATGTATCCATAATTCCAGATCATCTTCTGGGACTGCATGCCTGAACCGGACACATTAAATTTATTGCAAATTCACTGGTACTGAAAAAGCAGATAAATTTTCTTTGGTTGACTAGCCATGATTCTTATAAGGTCAACCTCTCTACAGCTTTTGTTGCTTATTCATTTGACTCAAAGTCAACACAGTCCAACTTGACAGATATTTCCAGAGTGAGAGACAAAGCAAGTCTCCAAATTGGTTACTGAGGCACAGGTTATAGTATCCATTCCTGTAAATGATCAAATGTAACAGCCTCTATTTTTGTTTGTTCTTTAATGATGAAAATAAATTTCTATGAAATGAATCAATGGTTTCCACCTGCAAATCCCAGTGAAAATATTTCCACATTTTTTCCAAGTAGAATTGCTGTAGGCAGTTTCTCTGGAGAGATTAAAAACTAGCAAGAACTGCCAATTCTGTATTTCATCATTCAATTGAATTTAATTAAATCTGATATTAATAGAACTAAAGAATGAATAATACTTGTTAGACTGTCACACATACTAGAAATCTATAAGGAACTTCAATAATAACAACCAAGAGAATTCCCATCAAGGGAGATTAGCGTGAAGTTCTAATCTTCCTTAGAAAATAGTAAAAGACCACATTACAAGAATGAAAAAAAAATGGAAACTTGAAAGCTGAGAAGAATCTAAATTGATAGGGAAGAAAAAAAATTAGTTTAAACTGCAAAGCTGAAGCTCAGCTTTATGTTTTATTAAACATTCTGGTTCACACTGAAGTCACTCACTTGTACATTGTGTGAACTACACATCAAATTTGAAATAACAGACTCATTAATCATAGATGAAAAGTTAGTGGCAGATTTAAAAGATCTAACAGGTATAATGATGAACTCCTCATTACCTGTAAAAGGCTTATTCTGTCCTAAGACTATTCTCAAAGGAGCCTTCAGTTTAGTCAGCATCTTGGATATAGTGGTCAAAGTTGATGGTTTGTCCAGGTGCCAGGAAATCAACCCTTTCCTATCCAAAAAGACAGTGAAAATCACTTTACCTGCTGTGGACCACATCTTGAACAGTTTTTTAAAGGGAATTCACATGTTGTCAATCTGTGGACTGCTAATTTGACTGGTTCTCAGTGCTGACACAATGTCTCATCATCAGTAATGATGCAATTCAGGAATATGTCACCTTTAGCCTCATATTGATTCAAAAGTTTCTGTTGAATCATTCTTTCTGTTCCTCTGTGAGCATTCATGGGACCCAACTGGTGCAAACTTTGCAGTATTCCAATGTAGCCACTGTCATTTTTGATGAGCTGAAGTTGATATTCAGCTCCATACATAGTTTTGTATGGAGCTGTGGTCTTAATCTTCCACTCTGCATGGATGAGCTGATTGAGATTTTATTCATTTCATGCTATTACAGNGGGTTGCTGGTTGAAAGGAACATCTGGTTGTCACTCTGACCAACCTCCCACTCAAAGCAGGAGGGCTATCAGCACCACATCATGTCTGTCACGTCTTTGTCTAACTTGATTTAACCCCAAAGGGCAGAGATTGTATCATCTCTCTGGGAAACCCACCCCAATGCCATATCACTAATGACAGCTTATCCTGACATTCAACCTGAAGTTGGTTTATCTTGTGACTGCTCATTTACAGTATATCATCTTTGGTTCTGTTCCCTTTCAATACATATACGCTTAGCCCCTGTCACCAGCGTGAAGAAACCCAGTTCCCTCAACATCAAAGAGGACATGTATCCATAATTCCAGATCATCTTCTGGGACTGCATGCCTGAACCGGACACATTAAATTTATTGCAAATTCACTGGTACTGAAAAAGCAGATAAATTTTCTTTGGTTGACTAGCCATGATTCTTATAAGGTCAACCTCTCTACAGCTTTTGTTGCTTATTCATTTGACTCAAAGTCAACACAGTCCAACTTGACAGATATTTCCAGAGTGAGAGACAAAGCAAGTCTCCAAATTGGTTACTGAGGCACAGGTTATAGTATCCATTCCTGTAAATGATCAAATGTAACAGCCTCTATTTTTGTTTGTTCTTTAATGATGAAAATAAATTTCTATGAAATGAATCAATGGTTTCCACCTGCAAATCCCAGTGAAAATATTTCCACATTTTTTCCAAGTAGAATTGCTGTAGGCAGTTTCTCTGGAGAGATTAAAAACTAGCAAGAACTGCCAATTCTGTATTTCATCATTCAATTGAATTTAATTAAATCTGATATTAATAGAACTAAAGAATGAATAATACTTGTTAGACTGTCACACATACTAGAAATCTATAAGGAACTTCAATAATAACAACCAAGAGAATTCCCATCAAGGGAGATTAGCGTGAAGTTCTAATCTTCCTTAGAAAATAGTAAAAGACCACATTACAAGAATGAAAAAAAAATGGAAACTTGAAAGCTGAGAAGAATCTAAATTGATAGGGAAGAAAAAAAATTAGTTTAAACTGCAAAGCTGAAGCTCAGCTTTATGTTTTATTAAACATTCTGGTTCACACTGAAGTCACTCACTTGTACATTGTGTGAACTACACATCAAATTTGAAATAACAGACTCATTAATCATAGATGAAAAGTTAGTGGCAGATTTAAAAGATCTAACAGGTATAATGATGAACTCCTCATTTCCTGTAAAAGGCTTATTCTGTCCTAAGACTATTCTCAAAGGAGCCTTCAGTTTAGTCAGCATCTTGGATATAGTGGTCAAAGTTGATGGTTTGTCCAGGTGCCAGGAAATCAACCCTTTCCTATCCAAAAAGACAGTGAAAATCACTTTACCTGCTGTGGACCACATCTTGAACAGTTTTTTAAAGGGAATTCACATGTTGTCAATCTGTGGACTGCTAATTTGACTGGTTCTCAGTGCTGACACAATATCTCATCATCAGTAATGATGCAATTCAGGAATATGTCACCTTTAGCCTCATATTGATTCAAAAGTTTCTGTTGAATCATTCTTTCTGTTCCTCTGTGAGCATTCATGGGACCCAACTGGTGCAAACTTTGCAGTATTCCAATGTAGCCACTGTCATTTTTGATGAGCTGAAGTTGATATTCAGCTCCATACATAGTTTTGTATGGAGCTGTGGTCTTAATCTTCCACTCTGCATGGATGAGCTGATTGAGATTTTATTCATTTCATGCTATTACAGTTGTGCATGGCTGCCCCAAATGTGGCTGTCTTTCATGTCACTGAGAGCACTGC
>VXAB01006852.1:273002-297296 GCA_013399175.1 Odontophorus gujanensis | reverse complement strand
CTGTGGACCACATCTTGAACAGTTTTTTAAAGGGAATTCACATGTTGTCAATCTGTGGACTGCTAATTTGACTGGTTCTCAGTGCTGACACAATGTCTCATCATCAGTAATGATGCAATTCAGGAATATGTCACCTTTAGCCTCATATTGATTCAAAAGTTTCTGTTGAATCATTCTTTCTGTTCCTCTGTGAGCATTCATGGGACCCAACTGGTGCAAACTTTGCAGTATTCCAATGTAGCCACTGTCATTTTTGATGAGCTGAAGTTGATATTCAGCTCCATACATAGTTTTGTATGGAGCTGTGGTCTTAATCTTCCACTCTGCATGGATGAGCTGATTGAGATTTTATTCATTTCATGCTATTACAGTTGTGCATGGCTGCCCCAAATGCGGCTGTCTTTCATGTCACTGAGAGCACTGCTGAAACACATGGTCCACTACCTCACTGTGCTCACATCCACTCTTCAGTCTCCACAGATACTGAGTCCCAATAGGTGCTTTATTCTACATGCGGGAATTCAAATCCACACCTTTGCTTCGTGTGCTCTTCCATGTCAGACATTGTTATGTCAGACTGACCCTCTGCTTTATCCTTTCACATAGCAAAAAAAAAAACAGTATTGGTGGGGAGTTTCATCATCTGCCATACCACCAACATCCATCTCTGATGTGGTGGGCCAACGTAATAAAATTGGAGGCATTGCTTTTGCAACAGCTCTCATATGTGCAATATTTCCTTTCCCTATTCATGTTTAATTTTCCAGAACTGACTTAACAAAACCCAAATCTGTAGAAGACTCACATACCAAAAAAACAATAAAAATTCATGTGAATAACTAAGGAAGATATAAAATAAAAAAAAAGAAAAAAGAAAAAAAGAAAAATTCCCAGAGACTTAGCCGTGCAAGCATAAGCACTGCTGTCCTGGAGTAGCCCAAATTGTAATTCACAACTCAGTAAAATATAGTAGAAATAAGATAAAAAAGGAAAACACCATGCCATCTGGAAAAATTTTAAAATCAAAATGACTTCTCTTTAATTTATTCTTCTTTCTCTGTTAGAATTGCAGAAGGACAATTATAAATAAGTAATGTACACATTATTTTCCAATACCACTGTAAAGGAATATTTAGATAATTTAGCCCAGTACAGATGAAAAATTAGACACCTTGAATTAACATAATTAATTGGTTTTCTTTAGATACAGTATTTTTCTAGTTTGGAGTAACATATATATATTATCTACCCAGAGAAGCGGATCATCTCCTCCATTCTGATGGAAAACTTACTTTAGGTTATAAAGGCATCGTTTTTTCCATGCCATCGTAACTTTTCCACACTTGCTTCTATCCAGCTTAATCTTTATTCTTATTTCAAACCTGCTCCAGCTCTACCGTTTATTCCTTTTTTTTTTTTTTTTTGGTATTTCTATCTGTATTGCCTCCAGGGATAAAACATTACAAGATATTTCTGACTGTCTTTTATACTCAGTTTTGCTCTTACTCTTAACTTTGAAACATGCTTAACACTTGATCTGAATTCTTGGTTTCTCTGTGTAGAAACAACATGCTTTATCGCGCTGATCTTTTACTTGTTTATTTTCTCCTTTGAATGTATCAACAGTTTATGGACCTGTTCGGCCCAGTTCTGTGACTAATGGGGAGGAGGACTCACTGACCCTCACGTTGGCAAAGTAGAAGGAGGAAAAGGGGGAGGGTAGGGAGATAGGCCTAAAAACAGAACAGCAGCAACAATCTGAGGAGGAAAACTAATATAATAAGTAAGATATGAGAATGCAAAATAATAAAGTAAAGTACAATATAATTGGAATTGAAGCTAATAAATCAAATAAAATGAGAGCGTGTCTGAAACTGAAGGCCTTATGCTAAAGCTGAAAGCAAGACAGCTAGGGTACCTCCACTGCTGGGATGACCAGCAAAAGAGAGAGGAAGTCTTGGGACGTGCACACAGTTTTATCTTTCCCTCTGAGTGGTAAATGGGAATACAAAGTCCTCTGGGGTGTGCAGTTCTTATCTTCTGAGAACCAGGTACCCAAAAATCCAGCAGTCCGTGGAACTGAAGTCCCAGTGCCTTACATGATGTTATGATGTGGAATACCGATAACAAAAATCATAAAAGCATGGCATGATTAGATTTGTTTGGTTTACTCTGATTTTTCCAAAATAACTGTCTAGTTTGTATTTATAATATTACATCAGTAATATAAAAATGATATTGTGCAGTACACTGTGTGTGCCATTAAGTTGATACTTTGATTTTATTTGAAAATATTTGGGATTCAAATAATGAAAACAATAACTAAAAGCCCAAAGAAAAGAAGCAATGGGAAAAGCATCTGTAAAAAGAGACAAAAGTAATTAAAAAATAGGATGCATTTAATTTACTGCATTTGTTTGAATAATGGAGAAAATTAGTCCTTATGTAGAGTATGGGTGGAATCTGTTTATCCCACTCAATATTCAAATAACACAATACTGTGGGGAGTTCTTTCCAAACCACTTTTGAGGTGGTCCCAATAGACCAACTAAAGCTAAACACACTGCAGCAAGCCAATACTATGTACATCTTACCTGCCAAAAATTTTGAAATTCCTTCTTTCTCATCATTTTTATTTGAATAATTAAAACATACCAATATTCTCTGCAGTTTGCAGATTTTCCACATTACTTGATGCCACCAAGTTTTCTGTTGGTTTCCTCTTCTGTAAGTATATTTGGATTTTGAGTACTTGAGTTGACAGATCGGTGTGATCTAGTCAGTAAAAACTTCTGTTTATATCCAAACTCGACAATTCCAGGATGTATTTCTAGTAGAATAAGGTCACTGCTGAGGATGGAGTACCGTGTTCAGTTTATTCACCCATACCCAAGAAAGACCTCACATTGAAACTGCTACTAGTAGAACTCCGGGAATGTTTTGCCTTTCGTGTAAGAGGAGAGTGAAGGAAAATTGTACTGTACAGTCTGGAAAAAATTAAACAAGTAGGAACATTTTTACTATCTATCAGTATATCTGAGTGAGTACCTGAACACGTGGAAAAAAAGAAGGGCTGATTAAAATGAAAAACAGTACTGAGATGAGAACCTGCAAGTGTAACTGGATATGAACTAACTGTCTGTGATTCTAGTTCAGTTGAAATCCTGTGCCGGTAAGAGGTTCTCTGAAGTAAGCTATGCACAGGACCTGTCCTTTCTCCATCAGTAGCTGTTTGAAATCTGAGACTCTCATGGTTGGCTTCTTTTTTCAGCTGTGCATGCATTCTGTCCTACATCTTGTCACTGTGCAAACATCCCTGCAGATCCTTCCAATTGGAGTAATCAGAAAAGAAGGAAATATTTTCACGATGAAGCAAACTATATGATGGTTAAGACCACAACCAGTGGCTGCTAACAGATTCTCAAGAAATGCTCAGGGGTCAAAGACAACCGTGGACTTCAGGAGAGGGTTCTGCAATAACAAGTGGTTTGATGTGCCCAGGAAACATTTTCTGTAAGCCATAAAATAATTCATAAATGTAGAATACGCATATCTTATGAATGTATATGCCTTTTACAGAAAAGGGATAATTAACACCACAAGGATACAGTCTCCATCCATGACACCAGATGTCAAAAATAAGCTGCCCACACCATTGTAAAGAACAAACCCTAGGCAGAGAATAGAAGAGACTGATCTTCCACCATCCTCCAGCTTACAGACTTCTCTATAATTTTCCTGCTGTCTGTGAAACCTTGTAATAAGCATCCAGCAGTTTTAGGAAGTATGTATTTAGCTATCTGTCTCTAGTATTCATCAATGGAAATGGCATAGAATTTTTGTCTACCACAACAGTAAGCAAACACTGACATTATGTTTGAAGAGAACATACTGTTTTCACTAGAGATGAATATAGTCATTGCTAAGAACAAATAGCTCCAAGACTCTTGCTTTCATTTTCTCTGTCTTTTGCACTTCAATAAGGATGTAGTTCCACTCTGATGACATGTTCGCATAATCTTTTTACCACATCCTAATGATTTTTCCTAATCTTGTGCTGTGATATCTGTTGATAGTCTCTTTGTCCAAGTTGTAACATAACATGAAGCTGATAGACAGCAGGACCAGGTTTGCAACTGTAATAGGTGGAAACAAATATATGTGTAACCAATGGGGAACTAAACTGAATGTCCCTGTTTTCAGTACATGAATTCTCTTACGTAGGGTTTCACTACCCTAATTTGATAATAGTATTTTGAACAAAACATTGCAGTCAATTTCTCTTTTAATAAGTGAGCTAGACTCATGTCATTGAACTGTCTACAATTTGTATTTATCGTTAGCAAATCGTTCAACTTGTTTTCTTAACCTTAAATTCAGTGTGAGATCTCTACTACCGTAACAATTATTAACAACATAGAATACAATATGATCATTTTGCTGTGTAACAGTACTGATGAGCTGAGTGCTTTCTAGTGATCATAATTTAGATTTCAGAAATTTTAATTAATTAAACTGTGAAGTATGTAGTAGTGCTTTGATCTAGCAGTCATTAATTTGTTATTTTTACGGAGGTGTGATTTTTTGCTGTGACCAATGCATATCCTATAGTCATCTTGCTCTGTAAAATAACATTTTGGTCTGTACATAGCCTTCTTCCCATATGAATTTAACTTCTTCAAAAATCAAGAACCCTTCTTTCTTTCTTTCTGTTTCTGTTCTTCAAAATAGTGAAGAGAGAAAACAATTGTCTCATTAGGCAGTTAAGCAGTTAAAATAACTACTTTAATAATAAATCAGCAAAAAAAACACTTGTAAACAAAATCTTTTTTTAAAGAATGAATGTTACAAAGTTTTTTATACACATCTATCTATGTTCAGAGTGGCTTTTAAATTGTTTAAAATATTGTGGTGATCTGTTTTACTCAATAAACAAAAAACAATGCAAGGGAGGTAAAATACAATAAAACAAACTTTAAACTGTTAGAAGACAGGTAATTCATAAATCAATCTCAGTTTGCACTTCTATGTTAAAAAAAAAAAAAAAACATAAAAAAAAAAGCAAGCCGTGCATCACATTGACATGTACCCATGCCAAAGGGTGTCTCAATAACACATCTGGCAATCTATGACAGCATGCATGTAAGGGTCAGTGTCAGTCCTAAAGGAAGAAATAGCTCTGAAGTGGAGTGAAGACATTTCCATGTCACACTGTCCAGCTACCAAATAAAAGAATTAAGACTGCTGATTTGGGCCTCAAAATTAGTGTTCCTTTTAATTGATGATTTCTTCTTCTTCAGTCTACCATATTTCCCAGTTTTAAGTCAAAACTTTACAGAAAATAACCTATTCATTTCTCAGAATGAAGAAAAACATTACAAAACCCCATTTCTTTCACATCAAATATTTGCAATGTCATTGACTTAGTGTGTTGTATTTTTTGGCAGGTCTGAATTGGTTTTCCTTACTCAGCTGTTTCTATTACAATAAAAATGACATTCTCCAGCTTGTCAAGACATGTTCCATGTTACAATGAGTGAAAAAAGCACACCACAGTGTCTGAATATCAGCAAAACATTATGTACCTGATTGAACTTCCAGACGACAAGAAGTTCAGTAGGTACATGGAAATAAGGTATCATGCACTTACAATCACAACTGACAAGGATTCTCATGTAATTTATTTCTTTCTGTAGAGCTGAAAAGTAATTTGATTTTTTGATTTGTTAAAATTTTGAAGATTTCAGTTATTTTCCCATCTCCAGTTTTGTACTTCACACATTTTTAGCACAATATCAAATATTCATGAAATGAGAGTATATAAATAAAACTGTTAGATTATTTCAAAATATCATGTTTAAATAAAGGGATGTTTCATTTGAATATAGAACATTTAAAGACATTCATATTTTAAAACTCCTCACACTGGATAACTAGAGTTTTTTTTTTCTTCTAATCATCAAAAGTGTTTTCTCAAGTTCTTTGGCAAATATTTGTTTGCTTCCTCCCTTTTTTATTTATTTATTTATTTTTTTAAGACAGCAAGCACAGTTGTTCTGGTAGAAATTGAAATAATTTGAAGTACAACAGTGATCTTAGGAATGAGCCTAGAAACTTCATTCGTAAATGAACAGTTAAGTGTTCTTACCTACTATTCATTTTGGCTCAATCAAAATGTAAAATCAAAAGATAAAGTGACTAAGTGACTTTCTAGCTGACATCAGTAGGAGTGGTTTATTTTGTGACAAGTCCCTGAAAGGAAGGTAGAGACCATTTCTAGTTTTTATTTATAGCATAAATATAGTATTAAAATCAGCTCTTTAGCTGTACCTCTCATTCAGTTCTTCTTTAGAAGGTCTTGTAGATGTAGAAACAGAGACAGCAGGGCTCAGTTCAAAGGAAAGTACATGTTTTGAAGCCTGCTTGAATCTTATCGAAGATACTCAGGTTCCCAACTCTCAAATTTGCTGTGGAGAGCTCACAGAAATACTCTTTTCCTCTCTTTTTCAAACTGCTCTTTCTCATTTGAAAATGTTCATGGTTATGTGGGTAAACTAGAAATATTGAATAAAATGTGAATGCATCTGGTTGTGAGTACAGCTAATTACACTTTTTAAAATGGAAAGAAAAATATTTTTCCAATATTTTTCAAGTGCAGAAATTTGAGTATAAAGTGCACAGATATACCTCTTTTCTTTTTCTATTTTTTTTAATTAAATATTCTCATTTGCTTCTTTCCTTTCTCTTCATCTTCATGAAAATTAATAATTCTTTTTCCTGGATCTTTCTTGATACATTCTTTCTCTATGCAGCAATACTAAAGGGGACCTGCCCACACTGGACATGCAGGCAGGGTTTCTTTATCTGAACTGAATAGACTAATTTACATTGAAAATCTCCATATCCCTTCCTCAAGGGGTATTATAACTTTCACAGCACTACCATGACCTCTTAGTCATTGCAAAATCTAGGCATTAGGACCTATTCAAAGAAATAGTTTTCATTATACCTTTTTTTCAGAAAGTCACATGAACCAAAGAAAAATTTTTAATAAATTTAAGCGAGATTATAATCTAAGATGTGCTGGTTCAGAAGCTTTTCTGTATCTAATCCAATATATCATTTTCCCCCTACTTTTTGTACTTTCTGCATTCCAAAGACAATCAAGAAGTGGATTAGTAATAATCTGTTAGCAGGGAGGAGCCGTCAGTGAAAGAGAAAAACAGAGGTACTGTATTAAATATATCAAACCTGATTATCAAGATAAAGCTTTTAATGAAGAATTATACCGAGTTAAGGATAAGATCATACCAAAAGCGTCAAGTCAGATTACATTCTATAAAACTATGCCTCTATTTGTCTTCAAGGTACAAATAGTAATCTGCAGAAGCCTCTCTTCATGCAGGACTTTTCCTTCTCTGACTTCAGGAACGAATTGTGCTGCTAGTGAGGATTCTTATGGCAGCTGAAAACTTAGGGCTTGAATCAGTGGAGTGATTGGGTGTACTTTTGAACTGGGCATTCTTTATTTTAATTATAAGTATAAATTTTATAGAAATAAATATCTAAAGGGAAATGAGAGGCAAACATATGGGGCCTGGATCTTCTCAGTGGTGTGTAATAGGACAAGGAGCAAAGACCTAAAACTTGAATATAGGAAGTTCCATACAAACACAAGGAAGAGCTTCTTAACAGTAAGGGAAATGGGGCACTGGAACAGGTTGCCCAGAGATGTTTTGGAGTCTCCTATGGAGATACTCAAGACGTGTCTGGACACCTACCTGTGCGACCTGTGGTAGGGTACCTGCTTTTGCAGACCTGTTGGACTTGATCTCAAGGTCCATTCCAAGCCCTGCCATTCTGTGGTTCTTTGTGATTCTGTGATATATGTCACAACAGTGTATTACTAATTGCAGTTGCACAACTATTTTTCAGTACTATTTTTTTTATCTTTTCAACACTATATATATATATATATATTTAAATAAATAAATCTCACATACTGCACTAGTATCTCCTGCACAAGACCATGACTGTATCTATGTTGAAGTGCAGATATAAACGGTAAAAACTACTCTCATAACAGCTACGGAACAATCTTTGCCAGAGATATAAAGAGTAGGAAATCCTCCATGAACCAAGACTAATAGCTAAAAACAGGTTTAGGAAGTATGCCTTGTTGATCCATCCAGGTATTTTTACTAAAATTTTTAGCTCTCTAATCTGAGATTACTGTTCCATCTCCTCACAAAGTCTATCCAAACTGAGTGTGGAAATATATTGCATATATTCCCATCATAGAATTTGTGAGCTGAGATGCACTATTACTTCATATGTTGTAAAATATAGGGAGAAATCTAACTATATTTAAGGTCTGATTTGGTTTTACTGAGATCCATATCTTATTGTCATTTTCATATAAAATACATTACAGTTATGTGCAAAAGATATGTCATGTCTTTTATAGTTGTTTTGCTAACAAATTAAATTCTGCTATCTTTGCCAGTGCTGTGTACAACTCATTGAGGAGTCAGTCTGCTTATCAATAAATGAAATCTCTGCAATGGGGGTCATCTTACCCTTGTAAGATGAACACAACAACAGTTAGTGTTTCAACAGACTTAGAAAAATATTAGTCTCAAAGGAAGTATACAGATAATGGATAATCAGAAATTCCTCAAGTGTGCAGGCAGAAGGGAAAGTCTCCCAACAGAGAAGTTCAACATCTCCCTGAGGAAAAAGAGAAGTAGCAGTAACAAGGGAGACAGGAGGTTGTCAGAAAAGTGAGATTCATTCTCTATTCTATGTCATTTTTTTCTCTTCCCATGATGACTCTTAGGGATACACTCAAATCCCAATTTTCAAATACAAAAAGCATTGAGTTTTGGGTTTTGAAATAGCTGACAACTATGGTTTTGCCTGGAAAAAGAAATAAAAGATTGCCTTCAATTTCTTAGTAAAGGAGAAGACACTACACACAATGGAAAATAAATATAGAAGGACATTTCCTAGAGTAATATGAGCTCTCCCCCAGACTGATGTACTAGTATTGACAGATTTCCTTTTGTCTTTTTACAATATTGTCCGTGGCAACTATTGCCTGGCTGGCAAAGAGCAAGACCATTTTACATTCCAAAAAGAGAAAGCTGTACTTATCGATACTTTTAAATGCAGTTAATTACAACATTGCTGTCAATGAGAGATGAGTCACCACACTTTTTATTCACAATCCCCTTTTTCTGCTTCAACTTTCTTAGTAGCTTACCATCAAAAGATAAATTCCATCCTAGACTGTCTACTCACCAAGGGAGCCTGTTAAGTTGCTGAGGGAGGAAAGCCCTCATTTACAGCAACTGTCCCTAATTCAACCCTGAGTTTATAGCAAAATCAGCTAGAAACCTCTGCCACTTAAAGTCAGAAGAAATGTTTTACTACTGGACACTGAATCCATTAGCAGAACAGATCTCCAGTACAAATAAAGCTGATTATTCCAGAGCTAGAAGTCACTTCAGGAAAATATGAGAATCACATCACTACAAAAATATATAAATAGATTATTAATAACAATAATAGTAATAATAGGTTCTTATTATATACTGACAATAGCACGTATTGTTACACAATCATCTGCTTTATAGATTTTCATAATTCATTTAATTAAATTTTCTATTAATAGTTGCAAATATGTTGAGAGACCAAGAAGATTAAACTAAAGTAATTCTGAAATGAGGTAAAATACCTTCCTAAATCTACTTGAACAGAATAAAGATAGTTATAAGAGTTTTTAGATATATGAGTTAAGGAGAGCAGGAAGGAGAAATTGTATGTAACACTTCAAATACAGGTGTAACTCATGCTTGTTTCTCACTGACATGACTTTCCTCAATCTCTGGAGTGACTGTGTTTATCAGGGAGCAGAAGTTGTTACAGAGCCATCTAAATTTGGAAAGATGTTTAGGGATTACCTTCTCTCTGAAAACATCACACTTCGTTTTATTAAAGGCAGTACCTATTATTAGCAGAAACCAATAGGAATGAACCATTTAACCATACTTTTCAACTTTCAACTTTTCTGTTGGACTTCATTTTGTGTGACCAATTTTTCACTACAGCCAAGTCATATCTCCCTTCCTGATAAAAGTACACCCACACAGTGACAACCATGCCAAAAATTTACAGCCAATGAGAAGAAATGAGGTTCAGCTACTTCTGTAATGGCTGGCCAACTGCTTCCATGTGCTCAAGTCCAGCTAGAGGGCTATGAACAAAAAATAAGCTCCTATCGCAGGTCTTTTCCCAGAAGACACTTTAAAAAGCTTTTAAAATTTAGCGGTCATATTTTGTTCTCCCTGTAATTTCTAATACAAACTCCTGTCTGTTTGCTTACTGTAAAAGAAAAAATAAAAATCTTGCTTTACACAAGATTTGTCCAGAGGTTGCTGAAAATAAAAGCTTTAGGCTACACTGCAATCAACATCAAATCAAAGCACCCTAAGAACTCCTTCAGTATACTAAATAAGTCTACATTTTTCAGTTGTAGATGATTCTTGTTGCTATTCCCAGAATAATGTTGTAAAATTAGGATACAAAGAGTAAAACAGTCAATCAAAAATAACAAACATGTGCTTGACAGCATACTGTGGACACAAACTATATAGTTTGGAAACTGATAGCGGAAAAGAAAGTATTCAAAAGATCTATTAAAATAGAAAAATATACAGAAGGCAAAGAAAGAAATAGTCCCTGTTCTTCAATGAGCAAAGCAGAAGTTCCTACTACAATAGTGACTATAAACATAACAGAGCAAGCAGTTCACCATTCAACCTACAACAGGATGGTTTATAGAAAGAGTAAAATATACATATTCTCAATAATGGTTATTAAACACAAGGGATTAATATACAATTCAATTCAGAAGACGTCTGAACTAATGATCATATATTTGGAAGAGCACTGCTTAATTCTTTGAGTCTTATAATCTTGTCTGACATCTGTTATTGGCCAACGGATGCTCAAACAGTATTAGAAAAGTCTTTTTCCTGCATTTACTGTTTATCCTTTATAGTCTTCTATGGTCTGCTGCACAGTATATATATATATATATGCTGTTCAGATCTTTCTTTCTTCTTTGTATGATTATTCTGTACTTCTATTATTTTAGTTTCTTGAAAAAAAATGTAATTAATTCTCAAGCACTAACATAACTAACACAATTTGTTATAGCAAATTCTCAAAAAACATCATGGGTTTGCTACACAGCAAATTCAAAGGTCCTTCCAAGGAACAGTCACCCACATTTCATGACAATAAAACATCTTGAGCCTACGTTTATTCAGAACTCATTAACTTCTTGATGTTCATGCTGTCCACTATGATTATATTTGTACTTGTGTCCAGCATGTCAAGCATACTGTCTGGGATCTACTGCAAGATGAACATTCACTAGAGTAAATCAGCAACAGGAGTATATGCCTTTGGGGTTTTGCTCTTCACCGTCATATCCTCTTCCAGAGTATGATGTTTTGAGTTTTACACTTTCAGTCACAGTATTAAAGACTGTTGTTTCTTACCTACAAAAGTGATGGCTCCTCAGCACAGACAAGGAAAATATAGAGATGACATTCAAGTCCTGGAATAAATAAGGCTTCTTACTGAAGTGCTGCTTCAAGGCTACTTAGCCCTTCATCTCAGGACAGCTGATTAGGTGAGGACATCACCTTGTTAATCCAGGTATACTGATGCCATCAGCAGATCCCTCAGCACACTTCTGAATTTCTGAATCGTTTTTTGTTGACATATCTAGCCATACAGATCTCAAAGGACAAAAAGAATGACCTTGTTCTGCTTTTCTCTCTGAGAACACAGCAAATATAAACCATCTTTTGTATAGGATGGAAGAGGACTAAGAAGGGCAAGCAAGTAAATTACAAATGACTGACAGCTTGGAAGCAGTCATCAGAGCTTAAAAATACCTGCTGGCAACTTTTGGGAAGGCATGGATTTGCAACATCTCTAGCTGGAGAGGTAGTCATTGCAAAAATCACTATGTTTCTAACTATGACAATACTATTAGCAAATTTTTAGGACTTGCTTAAAGGCTTGGAGTGTTTTCTAGAATTTCACATCTGAAATGGTTTGTTCTTTGTCAACAAAGTTTCGAAGAGAATCCTTTTTATTTTCGCTAACTTAGCTGAATTGTGGGTATTTCATAGAATCATAGACTCAGTGAGAAAAGACCTGTTAAGATTATCTAGTCTGGCACCACATCTACCACCAATATTTCCCCACTAAACCATGTCCCTTAGTACATCAAACATTTCTTGAACACCTCAGGTACAGTGAGTTTTCCACTTCCCTGGACAGCCCATTGCAGCAGTGACCACTCTTTCTGAGAAGAAATTGTTCATTATATTGAATGTGAACTTTCCTTGGCTCAACTTGAGGCCATTCCCTCTCATTCTTTCACTGTTGCCTAGGAGAAAAGACCAACCTTACCACAACATCTTTTCAGGCATTTGTAGATAGTGATCCACCTACCCTGAACATCCTCTTCTTCAAACTAAATAATCCCAGTTCCCTCATCTGCTCCTCATAAGACTTGTGCTCCAGACCCCCCATCAGTTCCGTTGCCCTTTCTTGTCTAACATAAAACTTCCACATAAAAGCCAACAAGTCGAAGAGCAGGGAGTGTTACTGCAGCTTCTCAGCTAGTCTTGAAAGAATAATAAAATACTCTGATGCCTGGAGTATAATCTCCCCATTCTAGCTCTGCAGCTGTTTTTATATTGATAGGCATTTTTACCTACATTTATAAGTAGAAGCATGGAAATAAGTAAAGATCAGCATTTGCTGTTATAATTACAGCATTTCCCTGAATGGTATCCTAAGATTAAACCTCTGGATGATGAGCCAACCTCAAATTAACGGAGAAAAATCTTCACCGGTGAAATGGTCATTCCAGTACTGTATGCACTTTAGTATTTTCTCTCTTCTCTTAAACGCTGATAGCTGCTTCCTGTCAAAAACAGGATGACAGAAGAAAGGACTTTCTGGCTTAATTTTCCATGGCAGTTTCTCTGTTCATAACCCAGTTTGCCCTGCTTTTTCTCAAGGGAGTTTCCTAATGTCAGTAACATTTCATTTTCTCCTTTGATTTCTCCATATCAACATACCAGTAAATGGTAGATTTTGCAAACCATCTGTTTTTATCCTACTTAAATATATGGAATATATTTACACCACTTTCTAAATTCTTCTTTCATAATTTACAAAATCCTTGTTACTTCTTCCACTGCACTAAAATCATCTGTCTCTGTCCCTTCAGTTTTACATATGAAAGACTGAAGCTTTGTCCTATTCCTATTTTCTGTATGCATGCTACTGTACAAAATCTAATGTATTATATAATAAGGATTCTGAGCCCTTAGTAGTCTGTAAAAACTATTATTAATTTATTTATTTATTTATTTATTTATTGCAATTTCTTATTCTTCATAAATAGATCCATTAGTTACTTTCTTGACATCATTTTTGGCATTGCATATTTTATATATTCTGAGCTATGAAATAAAGATTCATCTGACAGATCAGTTTATATTTATTTGAGCAGAACTCCATTTTACTTATTATTCTTGCAGTGTTCTTTGCCTTTCTTTATTACTGCTTCATTATTTATTGTTACCATTCCATCTCAACCTCAAGCTCATTTTATTTTGTCCTAGTATGTCAGAGCCAGTGATCAATTATTTTCATAATCTTTTACAAATAGGAAACCACAGGCTGAGTTACCAATATGCAACCAGTTGAAAAATGCAGAACTGTCCCCATCTTAATCGTTAGGAAAGTTATGACAGCTCTTCAGTTCATGCAAAGTGCATATCTGGTGTTTTGAAAGTGACATCCTAGAATGCCTTCTGGCACTACCATTGAATGTATCAGAGTACATGTATATATTTGTTATATCTCATACTCCTGTTCCATAATTTGCTTGTAATAACGCATGTTTTTGTTATACATAATTCTGTTCTGTTCACTACTTTTTAATTAAATGGGAGGAGGCATGCAGGATTTTTCTTTCTGAGATTCTCGTCTTTCTAATTGCTTTATTTTCTAGACTTAATTCTTCTGGATCTTTTTAAAAAGGAACATTTGTAGTGATTTTCTCTAGATATCACAAACTCACGTCATATTCTGGAGGTGTGATTATTCAGTGAAGCTTTTTGCTTTTTAATTAAAATTAAACAAAAATTTATTAGGCCTTCATTAAATTTCACTATTTTTAAATGTTTGCATATAGCTACAGGAGGAGGGGAAAAGGTTTTAAACTGAAGGAGAATTTAGACTAGATATTAGGAGGAAATTCTTTACTGTGAGGGTGGTGAGGCACTGGAACAGGTTGCCCAGTGGGGTTATGAATTCCCTCTCCCTGGAAGCTTTCAAGGCCAGGATGGATGAGGCTTTGAGCAACCTGGTCCGGAGGGAGGTCTCCCTGTGTATAGTATTGGGGTTGGAACTAGACGATCCTGAATTTCCCTTCCACCAAAGCCAGCCTATGACCCTCTGATTCTCTGATTCTATTATTCTAAGATTCATGTATGCTTTTAAAGAATACGAAAATATGACAGTCAACAACATCCAGAATTCAATGCAGATTAATGCAGACATAAGCATTTAAAATTAATAATTAGCGTCTAACTCATATTGCTATTGCTAGTTTTCATTCACGTAGCAGTGCAAATGAGAAGTGCATCAGACATCTCTGCGTAACCTGGAGAACACTGTGCTTGCAAATGTATGCAGGATAATTAATTTTGGAGTTGGTGCACCAGATACTAAATCCCAAAAGGACACAAAGTCTTTAACATATTAACTTAGTAGCACTACTTACACATACTGACCAGTGTGACAGTGCCATCTGTAAGCCTCCTGTCTCACTCTAACTATTAAAGGAAATGGTTTGATATATATATACCCAGAGCAAGATTAAGACAGCAAACATGGCCAAGATGATGTCCAACCAATTTAGTACATATTCTAAGCAGTTAAGGAGTGCAGGGAACATAGAGAAGTTAATAATAGTAAAGGAAGGAATCCTAGTGAATCAGACATATAGCAGAAATAGTCACCAGCATGGATCCAGCAATTATCTCATTGATCCATACAGGGTTGCAATTTGGTCAGTGACATCTCAACCTGCACAGCTGCAGTTTGGTGGAGGAGACACTCACCCTATCTCTAAATTTTTAAGTTTTTACCCTCTTTGTTCTGCTCTCATGCACCTCTGGTTGTTTGGAGCAATAGTATTTACTCACAGGCAGGTGACTGGCAGTTGGTCATGCTGCAATCATGCCACATGCTAACTCCATAGTGATCATTTTCTTCAAAATAATCCCAAAAGTCAGCCTGACCAGCAAACATCAGCCAAGAGCCAATTCTTTCTGATTGCTCAACCACACAGTTCCTTCTTATTGGCCTACCATGGCCTCAGGTGGGTGCTGCTGAACAATCTTTGAGACAAAAGTGCTTTCTTTCAGTTTCTCAGACCTCCCCATGAACAAAGACATATGGCTACCACAGAAAACCTCCTAATCTTCCAACAAAAGTCTTGTAGTGGTTGTTTGGTGGTATGTCAATTTAGTACTTAGTGCTGTCAACAATATCAATCCATCAATTGCTTCACTGACATAAGTTTGAGATATATTTATTAAATCTTTTAATACCAATGAGAAAAATCCACTTTTTAGGTATATTTTAGTATTAAATGTGAAAGTTAGTGCTTGATCCATGCAACAAGATTCACAGAATCTCTTCCAGATAATAATTTTTTTAGAGAAATCATTATATTAATTTCACTGGAGCTAGTGGGCCCAGAAAATACAAAATATTAACACAGACTTGGCACATACAGAAAAGTTAACAATGTTCCAAGACTTCACAAGAATGTCAGATCTTTTAGCTATGCAGAAAATCAGTCTTAGCTACTAGAAAATCAATGTCAAAATTTGAAATAAAGACAATTAAATATGATTTAATTGAAGCAAGTCTTCACAACAGAGTTAAACAAAATTTATTATACTCCCTGCTTTTTGTTTGAGCCTCTTACTCAGTCAAGAGCTTGATTTTCTTAAAGTCTTGTTGAAATTTGAATTTATGTGTAACTAGGAGTAATGTTCCCAACTCTGACAAAAATTTTAAGACATTATAAAATTATAGTTGGAAAAATTACAGCTTTCTCTGACAGTCCTCAGGTAGAAGACAGGAAAACATTCAGTCTTGGAGATGCTTGGAAGTGACAAGCCTTGAACAGCTTTTGATCTGGATCCTGAGCACCTAAGTCTGAAAACTGCATGTCTCCAGACTACTAGACTCTCGTTTCCATTGTAACTATTGTTTTAAGGTATCATACTAACCTTACAAGACAAACAAAAGGATTTTAGAAGTCTTTGGTAACTGGCATGCATTACACATAGCTACAGTAGAACATAACAAGCTATAAGCATTTTTGCACTTTGCACAGATGTTTAAAATAGCCACTTCTCAGCTTGCCAAATCAGAAAGGTCATAAGCTAGATCATCATCTTCCCCTTTGATGTGGGAGATAGGATCTTGAGGGATTCATTATTCTTCTTCTCTTCAGGGGACTACCACGTCTCTAGGGTTGGCACCATTCTACCTGCACATACACTGTCCTTATCTTCATGCACATGGTGACCATATGATCAGCCTACTCCAAGTATGTATATTTGGCAAGGCAATGAAGTCATTCTACTCTCATGTCCCTGTTTCATATGAAAGCTATTCATATGAACTGCAGTTACATTTCAGTGAGATAATAATGTCCTCTAAAATGCCATATATCAGTAAAAAAGATTCTCCATAGCTACAGCTACAGCAAAACAAGTAGTTTAAGTGTTGAATTGCACACAGGTGAGAGACAAAGAAGTCTATACACTGTTTCATTACAAAGCATTGGTTTATTCTAGTCTTAGTAAGCTTTTGGTCAAGTTTTGTATTTTTATAGCTCTTTTTTGGAGCACTTAGAGCTGTTGTGCAATTTCAGACTGGACAGAGCTGACTAAACAGTTTTTCTCTTCATACTGATGTTGTAGAGACCTACTGATCTCAGTCATAAAGCTTATAATGAGAGAGAATGAAGACAGAAAAACGTTCCTTTTTTTTTTCAAGAAAAAAAGTAAACGGAAAAAGGAACTGATCGTCTTCTCATAATTTTTAGCCCTAAATTGTGATATTTATGCTGTAATCCATTCAGTTTCTACTTTACTTATGGTTCTTTTTAACCTGTTTCTAATTTACTATAGTCCTGAGGTAATATCAGATCTATATGTCTGAAATACTTTTGTCCTTGTCTCCTTTTACAACTTCTTCCCCGCATCCTTCATCAACTTTTATATCCTTTCAGTATCTTCCTTAGTTGTGCTTCCATTCAGAAAACTCATAGGTACAATTATTAATGTGTCTACATTTCAGAAAAATAAGAAGGTGCTGATGAAGTGAGTACACTAATTGCTAGAAGGGCAAAGAGTATTGTGTTGCTGTGACTGGAGTTCCCTATCTAATGTGCAAATGGTCAGGAAAAAAAAAATGAGTGCACCTGCTTCGGTAACAAATTCAATTTCCATGTCAATGAGGGAAAGCATTACTTGTACTGGCTGGTGATGTTAACCACAACACAAGGACTGTAAAGTTTACATAAGCCATTTCTGAGTTGCCACTTATTCTGGCATGGCCTTCAGTTCTTGTGAAATTGCACTGCCATTTTAAATGTCATTGCTTGGATGTACTTCTTACTTCTACAGTAACCATCAAGTGAAAAAAGGCAAACTTATCTAGACCACATCATGCATTAGCAAGGCCAGAAAACATCTATCTCTAAAGACAAAAGTCTTACAAATTGCAGTGTACAATCCAAAATAAGGTAGAAATTTCGTTCTCTTTTTCTTGGAATACCATATCTGACTATGAGAATTTGCCTCCTCATTGCAGATATTGTATCTCTTAATACATGCTGCTTAGTAGTTCAAGAGATTTACTTTAAGAGTTCAGCATATAAAGTTGAGGTAGATGAATATGAAAAGAGGTCTGAGCTTCACAAGGACTGAATGGCAATCAGGTACTGATCAGAATGAAGCCACCTTAAATTATTAACTGCAGCAACCCATATATTCCATTCTATTTGTGTGATGTAGGTAAGTCATGACCATTTTGCCAGAATGGTTTATATGTTTGTCTGGCAGAAGTCCTTTGACCTCCTACAAGAAAGGACGGCTTGAAACCAGAACTCCAGACTGAAGAATAACAGAAAATGAACAAACTTCATGATATATTTTCTATCTATCTTCTGCTCCCTGAACAACACATCCTTATGCAGAGTCACATAGATTCATGGGTAAAAGTGCCTTACCCCAATCCTAATTGTGGGCTATTTTGTGTGTAAAAATTTTGATTCCTTGAGTAATAAATAATACAAGGTTGAGTAAAGGTCCTCAAATAAGATCTTTTCAGACTTGTTTTGTTCACATTTGTAGAGGTAGCAGCCTAAAGGGACAGAAGACAGTTAGCTAACAAGCTTCAGAGTTTCCAATCATTTTATTTGCACAATAGACTTAACAGTGATCCTCTCTGCATTACTGTACAGAGATGGTAAATAGAAAATATTCACCAAGAAGCAATAAAATGCAATGAAAGACATCACTTTCAAGAATTCTTTTGCAGCTTTCTAAAAGTTACTCTCGTGTTGTTTTATGGGCAATAAAATCTTTAACATTCCATTCTTTCACAGATTGCTCTTTAGGTTTAAGTATGAGCTCATAACAGTGAAATATTTAACAACAAACTGTTTGTTAATGGAGCAGCTCTGCAGTAGGCCTGAAGCTTGGTGCATATCTAATGAGATAACCCACTTGTGTGAAACTCTAAGACTTGTAAATAGAGAACAGGGTATTCTCAGTACGTCTTCTACATAGTAACCTGATACGAGGGCAATTTGTACAAGCAAAATAATTTCTTTGCATTTGCATACTGGGTTTATTTTAAATGGGAAATTCGCATACTTTCTTCTTTTAATTTTTTTTTTTGTTCTGGATTTTGAAAGATAGTACAGACAAAGAAAAATCTAGGCTATGTTGGTAACCTATTAGTATACCTATATATAGTATGTAGTCTTGATATATTTCTGGATGAACTAGTATTACCAGTATATCATACCAAGCTAATACTGACATGACTGGTTTTTTTGTGGTTTTTTTTTTGAGGAAACCTTTGTGAAAGAGGTTGTCAAACGTTCCGTCAATGATTAAAATTTAACTCTGTAACAATTATTTGGAAAAAAATCAAATGCTTTCAATATCCTACTCTTTGTAATTTTATATCACACTTTCTTATCCCAATGTTTGCAAAATGAATCTCAAATTCATAACATCTTTAGAGAAATACAACAATAATGTCTTCTTGTAGTGCTTATGACACAGATTGAAAATGACAAAGATCAGAAAAACACATACCGACCCAGTATTTCCGCTGCTATCTAAAAGTTTAAGGTACTCAGAGCAAAATAGGCATTTTAGATATCATTACAAAAAAGATGCTTCATCTGTGTTTGTATAATAATTCTTGAACATTTATTTCCTATTCATTTACTCTGATGCAGACTCTACCCTTGGCATCATTCATTCTGAGGCATATGCTAATTTTATTAGCTCACTTCACACAGAAGTATTTTAAAAGCTAAAATACATCAACAAAAAGCAAACAAACAGAAGAACATTTCATTTTTCCTTTATTTTTGGAAAAAAAAATGTATTTATGAATTAGTGCTCTGAGAGAACGCTGACATTTAAGTTGCAATACTAAGAACACTGTAAAGCATGTTCTAGGTAATGCTGATAATGATTTCACTGTCAATATAAACTCAATGATGCTGAACTACAGTTAGAATTAAGGATTTATTTGCTCTCAACTTGAGCTCTGTACAGTACAGTGCATGCTTCAAAGCCATGGTTGTTCCTAGATCAAAGTTATTTCCTGTTCTTCTATATTCTTTTTTAACTTCTTATTTTCCTGTATAAAACATGATCCTTTGGTCTGTATGGTTTATAGAAAACAATAACAGATAATGTATTGCTGTACTATTGGCTGACGTTTAGAAAACCAATAACATTAAATGATGTTCTGTGCATGCTGTGAAACAATATCATTGTGGAGGAAATGCTATGAAAAACATTTTTTTCCCATCCTCTTCATTTGTTCTCTCCAGGACTCAGATAATGCAAGTATAAAATAGATAAAATAATTTCCTCTATCTGTTAGAAACATGAGAATCACTTCTTTAAATTTTGAAATTTAATATTTTCTAAAGCTGCACATTGTTACCTTATATGGTTATTATCCAAAGAGACTTAAATGCATTGAGTCACATATCCTTAAACAAAGCTTAATGCCCTCTTCTATGTACCTAGAGACTGGAATTGGAATGTGGTTATACAGGTTTTACTATGGAGACTGATATAAACTTCATACTATATTTTAAATATTTTTCTGTTACTGCAAATTTGAAGAACAAGTATACATGTTATAATATGGTTTGGTTAATTCCATCAGGCTCTATACATAGATAAATCAATCAATGAAACAATAAAGGTAGAGGTCTGAACTTCTCACAGACTTTGACATATGTAAAACAAAAGATTGCACTCACTGACATTCATTGACATTTGCTGAACATACATGGAAATCAAGCAATTGATGTGAGTACAGCAAGATGGTGGGTCACGTGTGTCAGCAGTGATGCAAGCAGCAGCAGGTCACCTCCGCAAGTGAATGTTGTTTTACATATGGCATGCAGATTCTTCATCTCTGGTGGAAACGCATAACTAATGGCGGTGACCATGTTGATGACCATTGTTCTTTTGCTAAGAATTTTCTGTCAAATATTGTTATTGTGGTCTTTACATCTGTTGTCATATTCATGGAAATAAATAGGAGGCATTACTTTCTGAGTGATCTATATACTTTCTATATCAGTAGGAGCCCTGCTATGGCTGGTGACTTGATTGCTATCAAAAATTGCACAGACCGCAACGCAGATTAACTTCTGTTTCTCAGAGAATATGGATACACATTGAGTGTATCTGCACAATCACTTTTATTCAACTCTAAAACAACTTGAGGCAAATCTCATATTAATTCTCCAAATGTGCTTTGATTCATATTTTCAAGGATTCTCTGGGCAAACTGGGGTCATTTGGATGAAAGTAAAATTGAAGATACTCTCCAGGAGAGTTTATAATCCTCTCTAACCACTCCCAAGCAATCAATCCGTGGGACCTGTCTAGAGACCACCTGAAGTAATAATCCTTCTAAATGCTTATGGTGTGAATGTTACCTCCTTGCTGCCATCTGTTTTTCTGCAGATACAGGTCTGCTGATCCATGCTACTTGCTAATGCAGACATCATGATATTTCTATCCTATTTCAGCTCATTTTCTTCCATGGTCTGAGCAGGTTTAAAGATGTGCGAATTGTCTGTGGTTCACGCTGTTTTGGAACTGTTTATTATATATATATATGCAAATACATATATATATTTATTGGTCACTTTGATACTTCGGACAGTAATTAATAAGAACTGTGTGACAAATAGGAACATTTTTTTGTTAATTTACATATGTTTCCATAAATTTTATAGATTAAAATAAAAAAAAAGCATGGGAAGAATTTCAAGTTTTCACTCATTATTCTTATTCCAATACTACATAGCTGTTAACTAAGCCACTTCCACAATTTTCCTCCTACTCCTTGCATGTAACACTATACTATGTCATTTTACTTAAAACAATTAACCTTCTCATAGTTGAATTAGCTTTGTCTTATTCTCCAAATTTTGGAGGGTAAGGAATTTCCATATGCACTTTCTTCTAGGTTGAGACCAATGAACTATTCTACTCATGTTAATCATACAATATCAAATGTTTTCTCTGCCTACTGTAGACTCACAAAACAGCATTGCTTCAATTTGTAACTGGAAAAAAAAATAAATCTTTGACTTAATTTATTAATTTTATTTGTTTCAAGTTGAAGAATTAAGTAAGTAACACCAGTGGTGATGTCATAATGGAATTTGTTCAGGACAAAAATATATTCCAGACTCACTTTAAATGTTACAAATCTTTTTCAAAAGCTTGTTAAATAATCTCATTGCTCTGCTTGATTGACATTTTTACTATAAATGTAAGTATCCTACTCTCGATTTCACAATAAATGTAAGACAATAAACTTCCTTTCTTTTCCCAAGATCACAAATCAAATAGTGTAACTGTGGAATTTTATTATTATTATTATTATTTATCATTTGTTAATGGTGAGTAATTACTTGTTAAACTGAAAATAAATGTTTTAATCAGAGGAAACTGTAACTCTCAGATGAAGTGAAGGTGCAGGTGGCTTTGTATACGTTAATGGGAAAAGGGAAGCCTAATCTGTCTTGATCCACATTCCCTCAGCTTCTCCTCAGATGAACTCAAAAGGGATATTTTTGTTGTAATTCATTCCTAATATCTAAACAAAGTATTTTGCTTCCAATAAGGCACTCACATTCCCTAGAGGCAATAGTCCAAAGTCTTTTCAAGTGTTCAACACAAAACTTCCATTAGCAAATTCAAAATGCTTATAAGAAGTTCAGATAGTCATTCAAATATCCTGAGTCTGCCTGAAATTAATTTCTGTTTCTTGTGTAAGTGTGGTTCTCACTCTTTCATAAATATTTTCAGGATAAGTGAAGCAGGCTTATGGAATCAGTGCATTTCAGCTCTTTGTAGTTGGCAGTGGTGCATGAATACTTACTGAAAAGAGGGGAGCACAAGCAGATTTGGGTAGAGGGAAAATCCATTATTCTTCTGACAGCTTACTTGCCAACTGGAAGAAAAAAAGGGAATATAAGTCATGAAAGAATAAAAAAAAGGACTTGAAGTTGGGGTAAAAATCTGACTGTGATTAACTATGATGAAGAAATCACAACAGTCTTGTAAAACTTCATTAAATAAGGTTTCCAGGTATGCTGATGTAAAAATCAGCCAAACACAGTGAAGACATAATTGTGTATACAGCCTCAGATTGGCTCTTCTCTGTGGAGAAAATGTAGTGGGGAAGATCACTGGAAAAACTTATTTTCTTTAGGAGTAACTACTTCAGCTCTTGTCTGTGAACTATAATAGCTCAATTTGGATTCACTCATTTTGCACAAGCAAGGTGAACACAGCAAACGTTTCCAAACTTCACCATAGAAACAGATCAAATTAGCTGTCTCTATTCCTTTTCACACCTCAGAGACTCCAGGCTTTGTGTATTAAAAAATGAGAACCTGTGAAACTACTGACAGAGTATTAGAAGAATTTCTGAGACAGTGCCAGAAAAATGGACTTTCAACCTAGTATAAGAATAATTTTTCTTTTCTTTACTTACTCATGCACTCAACATGAAGAATGTTCTACTTATTTCACTGTTAAAAGGCATTAGAAGTAAATAAATGAAGTTGTGCTTGTGGACCATCTCATGTTGTACCATGATGACAAGTATAGGCTGTTTTTCACTGATCATGGGCTGTGTATACATCTCTTTGGTGCTCCTTCTTTTATCAATTGACATAAGCAGATGAAAGAAGTAAAAAGAATCTTCTCTTGAAACGTTTTGTGTAACCCTTCAAAATTCTCCCGAAGATAGCAACTTGTTTGCTGAATATTTGTTTCCGAAGCAAATGTCTGTTCAAAGTGTCTGTTCAGGACACTTGTTGCAAGGGTCCCTTGGGACTCGCTTCTGGGGGGTAAAGGAGTCCAGGAAGCCTGGATACTCCTCAAGATGGAAATCTTAAGGGCACAGGATCGGGCTGTCCCTGAGTCCTGCAAGTTGAACCGGAGGGGAAGAAGACCAGTGTGGATGAACCGGGAACTTTTGTTAAGACTCTGGGAGAAAAAGAGAGTCTATGTCCTCTGGAAGATGGGACAGGCTACTTGGGGAGACTACAGAGAACTTGCCAAAATTTGCAGGCAGGAAGTTAGAAATGCAAAAGCCCAGCTCGAACTTAGACTGGCTACTGAAGTAAAGGAGAAGAGAAAATCCTTTTACAAATATATTAACAGTAAGAGAAGAACTAAGGAGAATTTCTCTCCTTTACTTGATGCGGCAGGGAATGTAACCACGGAGGATAAGGAAAAGGCTGAGGTTCTCAATGCCTTCTTCACATCTGTCTTTAATAGACAGAGCAGTTATCCTCAGGGTACTTTT
>VXAB01006852.1:242012-272566 GCA_013399175.1 Odontophorus gujanensis | reverse complement strand
GGAGCTGGGATTGTTTAGTCTGGAGAAAAGGAGGCTCAGAGGGGACCTTATTGCACTCTACCACTTACTGAAGGGGGGATGTGGTGAGGAGGGGGTCAGTCTCTTCTTCCAGATAACTAATGACAGGATGAGAGGGAATGGCCACAAGTTGCACTGGGGAAGATTTAGATTAGATTTGAGGAAAAACTTTTTCTCTGAAAGAGTGGTCAGGCACTGGAATGGCCTGCCTAGGGAGGTGGTTGAGGCACCATCCCTAGCGCTGTTCAAGAAGCGTTTAGATGAGGTGCTAAGGGATTTGATTTAGTAGTTTAGTGGGTAGGGATGGTGATAGGAGGATGGTTGGACTAGATGATCTTGTAGGTCCTTTCCAGCCTAATGTATCTATGAATCTATGAAATGGTACCAGTTTTGTAAACTCCATACATGATTTTGTTGTTGTTGTTGTTAGTTTGCAGGATTAGATCATTTAGATCCTTTAGACAATTGCAAGGAAAAAATTTTTTTCTATTTAATGAGGTAGCCACACGCACACTAAATAAATAAATAAATAAACAGAAAGAAAGACCATGAGGCAGTACTCCAGGAAAAGTTAATTGCACAAGTCACTGGAACAGTTTAACTGATTGCAGGGCCATTGAATATCAGGAAAGTCACAAATTCAGTGCAGCAGATACTACTTTGGCACTACAAATACCTTTTTTTTTTTTAATTTTAACACTGTAGCAAGCCAGTTTGTTATCTCCCTTTGAGAACAAGCTTCTATTTCTCTGTGGAAAACTTTGGAAAGGTTTGTATTTTAAAACAGTTCTGCTTTCACAACATATTTGATGCAAAACTATTTTTATAGTAGAAAGGAATAAGTTATAATACATAGATAAACAACTATTTTATTTATCTGATAAGTTTTTAATTCATCTAATACATGCATGTGTCTATCTTACTAAAATGTTTTGCTTTAAACTTTCTGAAAATGCCTTCCATAAGATTCCACATACAACTTCCAGGTTTTTGAAAAAGATTCACATTTATTATAGAAACAAAATGCATTTTAATTTCATTACATGATCTTTATACCAAATTATTCTCTTTCTAAATGATACAAGATATGTATCTTTATAAACATCCAATTGGCTGTACTTTTGTACAGATTGTACTTGCTTTTCTGAACCATGTGGATCAAACCTGGGAAATTCTCACAAGACTACACTAAGATATCTAAGGGAAAATTCTGTTTATATTTACATTTTTAGGCAAAGCTCTTATCACCTTCCCTCATCCCATCATTTGCACTAATGGGAAAAAAGTGAAGCACTATTTTTTTACAAATGTTAGCAAGGAGTTATGTTCCTCCACCAAAGCAGCAGTAAGAAAAGACATCTATACTCCCTCAGAAATTAAGACAGGAACACTTCTGCTGCTTAGTCTCACCACTGAGCATAACTAATGTGTATTCCCAGCAGTGCTGAGCAGTAAGACCCATTCTGCGCTATACAATGACTGCATGAGTGGCAGACCCTATTAGCCATCCCACCTCCAGGCACATGTGAGGCAGCCATATCTCCACGGCTCTCTGCTGCTTCAGGCAGAAGATTGTGTCTCTTAAGCAAATATATGAGCCCCTTAAAAGGGCTAATGGTGGGTTGGGGCTGGCCAGGAGAAAGGAAGTTGCTTAAAGATGAGAGCTAGTATTTCATCTGAAGAGTAATGTGACTTCGAGAATTGGAAGGAAAATCCAACACAGGCTGGTTGTATCTGTGCCCAAATCAAGCTTCAGTTCTGGGATCTGCTCAGCTTACTGCAAAACTATATCAGTAGACCAATTAATGCAATCAATAATCTATTGGTATATAGAACACAGTAGAGAGACCACGGTATAGACAAAGAATTTTGCCTTAAAAGATACATTTTCAAATACTTTTAACTTGGTCAAATCAAAGTTAATTTACAGTATGATTAGGCCAGGCCATCCACTTAGCCCTCAGGGAAGACCACTATATTCATGCTAAATTTTACACTTCAAACTTAGTCTTATCCAGTTCTATGACTGGCCAGGGTAAGGTCAATCACAGCAGCTCTGCTCTAAAAGAGAAAGACTCTTCTTAATGCTTTTGTGTTTCAGCATCTCTGACTAGTTAATTTGACTAAGATTAATAACACCATGCTGTACTTTAATTTCAGAAATTTCAGTCAGTACTTATAACTGGTGTACTCAGGAACAGCTAAGTTGGGAATGTAAAATCAGCATGAAAGGAACCAGCACTCATCACTGTTACATCCACACAAGGTACCTTCCATTACATTCTCTTATTCAAGTATTTTGAAAAGCAGTTCTTTAGGAGTTTGCAGCACTTCCAAAACTCCTTCGGCATTTTGATTTCTGTTTCACTAACTTCATCGTACACTGAGGATAAACCATAATGTTATTTCTTAAAGTAGTCTGGCTACACAAAGAGAGAAAGAATTTGTGTTTCAATCTGATCCTAAAGCCTATAATACCCTGAAACTTTGATGGGTGGGCCTGCTGCCCTTATGCCAGCCAACTTTGCTATGTCTCAATAAGGCACAAAGACTAAATGTGTCCTTGCCATTCTCACGTGTTTGCTCTGCGCACAAGAGAGCTCAGAAAAGCCTTGATTCCACTGTTCAATTTTCCAATTAAGCTTTTTATTTTATTTTATTTTATTTTTTTGGAGAGCACATTTGGGGGCCATAAGTGCACTCACAGAAGGAGTAATGAAGTAATGACACATCTGCAAATAGTCAAGTTAATAAAACAAAGATTAACAAGTGAGCATGTTCTGCATGTAGACAAACTTTCATCACCTGATTATTCTGAATTTCTAAAGTTAGGACAAATAGTTCTGTGAGAACTAAAGCAAAGCTTCATTTCTTACAGCTGCCTCAGCCTCACTTTTGGTTACATCTGCTGCATGTCTGTCACCTATATCTGGAGCTTTTGTCAAACATTCATTAAAGCAGCTTCTTAGCTTCTTGTGTCAATTCATAGTGTCTGATAAGGTTAGTCTTCATTCAGAACAAGAATTACCTTTATTTCTATTTTACCACCTTTTTTCATTAAAGTAATAGTCTTTTAATGTCTTTCAAAATCTTTTTCTCTTGTAAAGTTTCTTGAAACCAATGGCTGGTTTTCAAAGTGAGGTACACAGAAACACAAAAATATTTATGTAGGAATCATATATGAAACTAAACTAAGGTGAACAGAAATATGTTTATTTGTACTGATATAATTACAAATCATCTTGACCACAGTTTTGAACTGGAATTAATGGCAGTGAGGATCAGATAGGAGGCATGTAGGCAGGAGTAAGCAATAATGTTGAAGCCATTAAAAGTTACATGTATGTCTCTGCTGTTAATAATCAATAAAACAGAATCCTGTTTCCCTACCACGGTGTTACCACTGATATCTACTGTTCAGCATCTTAACATATAACAATCTGAGTATCATTCTGGGAGGAATTCTTTTCAGAAGGAAAGGTGGACCTTGGGTGAAACAAAGCAAGACATTTTCCATTCCCAAACCCCAAAATAGAATTTAAAGTAATTAGCAAGCAATATAATCTGGTGATTACAAAAAAGGAAGAGTTCTTACTCCTACACTTTTGTTGGAATGCTTATTTGTATTATCAGGTCTTCAGACAGGGGCTGCCTTTCTGCATTCAGTGGTAAAGTGCAAAGCACCATGGTGACTGATTTTACTGACGAAAAATGCTGTTGAAAGACAAATACATTTTATGCTATAATATTAAAGGTCTCTTTTACCAGTATCTCTGTGACCAATGGGTATCTTTGGACCACTGCGAAGCTGTGTCAGATCTTGAGAACAGAGAGCTTGCCACCCATAAGTCCTGCCCAGCTACACCTTTCCAACTCCTCTCACATCATTTCTTGACATTTCATATAGTCCTACTTTGACATAACCAGCTATTTATAACCACTCATGTTTGCCAGCTTTACCTACACTTTGCACCCACCCAAGACAGGTATTTAGGATACTTGTCCCTCCATCCCAACCCCACTAGGACCATTAATCTTTTGCTAAAGGGTGCTAAGAGAGGAGTACACTGGTATAGCTTGTCACCAGTCTAAGGGGCAGTATCAGAACCATAAGTCCTCAAGACATTCAGACCCCTCCAAAAAGTGAGATTCTTCTCATCAGCAGTCACTGAGAAGGCAATTGTGCTGTCAACCTAATAGAAACCTGGATAACACAATTCGAAATTTCACATGCTACCCTCATAGCTGACATCCCATGTGATGTGCAAACAGGAAAGTAAACCTGTTATAAATCTCAATGTCTATAGTAAAGAGGAGGTAAACCAAAGCTACTTAGGAGAGAAAGACAAAAATCTGACACAAATCCCATGTTCTTAATTTTTACTTCCAAGGTTCTGATTTTCTGTTTTTAAGCCACAGATCAGGAAAGGGGAGATAATTAAATGCTATTAATGGACATATCTGTTAAATGAAATGTGTATTTATTTGTTATTAGAAAAAATACAGAATTTATTTGGTGAAAACATCTTTGGAACTTACTATAGCCACATATAAGCACATTTAGAGGACCCTGGTTTTCTTAGTATTCATTTTTTATTTTATTTTTCTTTTATATTCATTATTTATTTTATTTTTTTCCCTAGTTCACAGTTATAAAAGTTTCATGTAACAAGGTCAGCAGTTCTGTGTGAAATGTAGGCTCAGCAATTGCCTTTAGCTCCTCAGCTCTTGGTAGTTAGTTACCACAAGAATAAACTATGTGAAACGCAAGTTGAGACCAACATAATGATGTAAGTAGTTATACAACACAAATATTAACAGAAAAGAAGGAAACTCATGGGTAACATTGAATTAAAATACAAACAATACATTAATTTGTTTTAACCCCACTCTCTGAAATCAAAGATAAGAAAATAATACCTGAAGGTAAATTCTATTTGCCATATCTTTTCCTCTTTCTACTGACTTCTACTGCTTAGTCATCACATATATCACACAGTGTCTGCAAAGATTTGGAGAGCACAGCAATCACACTATCCGTGAGATCTGGCATACATAAATGATGCATTTGCCACAAGGGCTAAAGCTCATCTTCATAATCCTCATAAATCTGGGGAAGAAAGAGCAGGAGAGGCTCCTACCTGATGTAAATTGGCAAAGATCTATTAATGTCATGGTGGTATGCTGATTTACAATACCTGAGTAAGCAGCCTTGCTTAGCCATTGACTAAGCTGCCACCAGTGAACAGAATGAGACAAACTGTAGCTAGAACTCAACACAATCAATTAGGCTCCTTAAGAAATGGTGATTATGGGTACATAATCATGTTATGGATAAATTTAAAGTGGAGTTTATCTAGGAAATGCCATCAGTCTTCAAATATATAGATATAAATAAAAATTCTTAATTCTAATCTTAGTTGCACTGATGAAGATCATGTCAGATCCCACATACACTGACTTGAGTTGGTTTTAGCCACAGTATCAAAAGGAGGCAAGAAATTAGAAACTGCTAGTGAAGGGCAATGGTTTTCCATCCATGTTCTTCTGTGTTGTTCTGGGACAGAGTTGTTATCTTTGTTTCCCATATTCAAGCTTTAAGCACTGCAAATTCATCCACTGTACTGAGCCAGAGTCACATCATGACTGCTTTCCCTGCCAGAATACAGAATTACAGCCTATATACTGTGTTGCAGTGATGTGCCAGGATTCCAGCACAGGGAAAAGTTATCTGCTCTCTCAGTGTACAGAGATGCACTGAGTACATTCCATTTCATTAAGATATATAGCCCTTGGCTTTCATTATAAAACCCTGGTAGTTTTTCTTTGCCTTAATTCTACGGGTGTCTCCAAAGTCCCATGAGTAATTTCTCCTTTTCCTCCCTAATCTCTCTGCCAGTTATAATCGTCCCATATCATACAAGAAAATTCAAAGATTCCTCACAACGGCAATATTACCAAAACAGGGCAAAGTTTGGATCACAACAAATTCTCCATTACTGCCATTTCTTATTCAGCAAATGGTTACAAAATACACTGCGCAGATTTATGTTTGAAGATTTTGGGGAAATCATCTGTTGGTTTTTCTTGTTTGTTTGTTTGTTTGTTTGTTTGTTTTGTTTTGATTTGTTTTGTTCTGTTTTCTGGGAAACCTGCTTTTTCTGGCTGACTAGTGATCCTTTTAAAGCATTCATCCAGCTTCTGACTTGCATAATGTTTAGTTTCTAAATCAGTATACACCATGAACTCCTCACCACCTAACTCCCTTGAAGTCATTATTTTATTATCTGTATATTCTCGATCATAACTGCTTATAGGATACATTTCTGAATTTTGTGACAGATTACATCTAAGCCACAACCTAGGGAAAACTGACCAGCTACAATTCAAAACTGTTACTTTACATCTCAGATATAAACTACCCACCTCCTGTCCACCTGTTTCTGATGAATTTTCTGCTTAAATCTCATTTCTACTTTATTAAGCAGACTTCGGAATGTGTAGTGGACCATACAGAGTGTGTTAGCAGCACTGAGTAGTACCTAGGTAATGCACACCACCAGATGCAGCACTATTCTCATACAAGGGAAACAGCTTTAGATATCTGCCTACAAACTTCCCTTTCTTGCATGAGCCCTATGCCAGTTCATGTCTCATCTGGTCCTCAGTGGACAGCAAAGCTGATAAACCAACAGATATGGCTTCCTTTCACTTGCTGGACTTCTACAAAAGCAGATTGCCACAGGAACCTTCCCACCATAAATACATCTGTGATGGACTTCACATGTCACCAGCAACCCACCAAGACTTGAGCATTAATTTAAATGCGGGAATTCTAAAGGACAGACTGATTTTACAGTGAGAAAACAAGTGTTGACTGATATTCATTGTCTCCATCCTTTCTCTGCCATCTGTGCCCCTTTGGAGTTTGAACTGAATATTGTTTATTATATAGCTGTCACCATAAAGGCTTTCCCAGTTGTCCACAGACATGTCTTTTTTCAGGATTTGCAGCCAAACATATATTCTTCAGTCTCTTGAAGCAGGAATTTGTCTATGTTGCTGTGTTGTGTGCCAGTAATCCTGGAGAAAGACACTAGAAACAGTTATGTTGTTTTTCAGGGTTTTATCTACAAATGAGGTTTGATAATTTCCAAGTACATACAGTGAGTATACAGTCACACACTAGATAAAATATCAATTTTGTATGATTTTATATCTAATTATCTAAATATTTTTACCTACTTTATATCTGTGTAGGTCTAAATATGTCAGAGTATAACTCTTAAAATATGTTAATTACAAAATGCCATGATACAACATCTGAATCCCTAAAACATTTCTTTTAGCTGTCAAACAACTAAGTGTGCTATGATCTGTTAGGAAACTCCTGACCTGTGTAGATATTTTTACATATATTTTAATAAATATCAGATGATATTTAGATGAATGTGGTAAGAAGTAAATGTTAATTATCACCATCGATCAGAGTGAGACTAACAATAAAAAGGGGGAAAAGTCAACGAAGTAATATGATATAATTTATTTAAGCAAATTATTGTGCTAAGAACAGTTCCATAAAATTTAATTAGTGAGTACCATAAATGATGTCCAAATAAGTTTGTTCTATGAGATTTGTTACATGCCTGGTTTATTGAGAACAGTCTAATTGAATTTTTGTTGAACCAATAATATTTCAGGTTACAAAACAAATTTGCATAGAAGACTGGAAATTTTATGCATTCTACAAGAGGAAACAATTATCATTTTTAAGGAAAAAAGCTTGCAACCTTCAACATTTTATTCATTGCCAGATAGGTTTGAAGATACTCAGCCATGCGCACATAATAAATTAAAGCCATAAGAGTAAATTGGGCTGCTCACAATCTCTTGCCTGCAAAGGCAAACTTTAAAAGGAAAATCAGGTGTATACTTCGTATCTCAAGTAAATGGGGTAGAGACAGAATGCAATATAGCGGAAAATGCATTGTTTTCCATGGCTGCAAAACCTATCCTGAACAGTCAGCCATTAAACTGAAATTCTGTATGTATAAACACCACATTCTTGCCAGCAGATTAAAGGCAATGTGGTGAACACAGAATTGCCTTCTTACTTTATCTTCATACAAATGAGCTGAAGTGCCCTTGGCAAAGAATGCAAAGTCACGCCAAGAAAATACAGATTTAATTCTGCTGTAACCAGGTATTTTATTAAAGCTGCAGAGAAAAGTCTTCATGAACTGAAAATTCTGGTAATCAACATTTCAAATCACAAGTATTACCTTTTTGTTTGCCCAGTAAGTTATCATGTCACTGCTACAAGAAAAGATGCAACAGACAAGTAGGAAAAACTGTTTATATTAAGAAATCAACTGAAAATTGCCATATATAGGGATATTGGTGATTTTATTCAGTAAAAACTTGTTTTTCAGTAATAATCGGGTAAAAGAAATGCCAAACAACCAGGAGAATCTTTTTACCTCTCTTTCATTATTGTATAAAGACATAAGGTCTAATGTGCTGTCAGACATAACATTTATGTATGTACAGGTAGACCTTCCTCTCTAATTCAAAATAAGACTCATTATAAGTTCATTCAAGTCAAGAAAGTCAGTGAATTAAAACAAGTTTAGAGGAAAATGGGAATCCTTTTCCTTTTTCCTTAAGTTAAATGTGCATGATGACTTTAACTACTATTAGACAGGCAGACAGATAAAATTAAAACAGAAATGATAGGAATGATGGATTGGTGAGTGGAGATAAAGTAAGTAAAGCCATGATAACATCACCCTTAGTGGATATTCCTCTGATTTGGATTGAATTTGACCAGTAACAAAACATTTCTGGGGGGTTTTCTAATGATAATTCCAAGAGCTTTATGAAAATAGATATGCAAAACTTTACTGCAATTAATAAAGCCAAAGACTTTTTTTATAAAGAAGAAGAAATATTGATGAAAAAGGAAAAAACATACTTAGCCTAATTTATAAAGTACGGATTTTCAAAATCAAACTAAAAATTTGCTAGACTTACAGGAAAAGAAACAGCAAACAAAATTCCAGATCTCTTAATGTGTTCTTTCAATTTTCTGTAGAACTGATTGTTGCTCTCTTTGAGAGGTGGGTATATCAATGTTAATGTTCTGTTTCAAGAAGTGTTTTACACAGTATATTTTACCAAGAATCTCTGTGCATTAATTTTGAGTTAGCTATTAAAACAATAAAATAAAAATAATAAAAAAAAATACAGAATTTGAGAACAACAAAAAGTTACAACCCTGTAACTCAATAAAACTCAGTTAACAATACAGACTTTGCAGGTGCAAATCTTAGGTGGAAAATCACCTTAGAGCTTTCCTGTTTCCAATAGCTTTCCATATCAGACTCTCTCAGTGTATTCATTTTCTTTCACACACTTCGTGCCTCACTGTTGATAGGACCTCAGGTCCTCGGAGTTTTCTGAGAACCTATCAGGTTCACAAGAATTTTACAGGTATTAAAGTTATCCAAGGTGCAGGTAATATAGAGAAAACATAGCAACTTAAATAAGATTTCATATTATTAATCTCTGCAGGCATTCAGAACTGCCTGTCACATGATTATTGGTGCTAGTATTCTCATATGAACTTTTTAATATACCACAACCTCTTACTGTGCTACTGTCTAATACTGAACAATCTGAAGCAAATACTTCTTTGGTGACAACTATTACAAATCATTAACTGTGCCTAGACCACTCTATTGCTGTGAAGCATTTGAGCAAGAAAAATGATAGTATGGGATAAAAAATAGTATTTAAATATCTCTAAAATGAATTTGCTGCTCAATAAACCATGTTGGCCTTTTATGCTGGTCAATTACCCCAGAGTACTAAGTGAGTGCCTGTACATATCTTCAATATTTGGAGTACAGAAGCTATTATAAAAAGATGCAAAGAGCAGGTACAAGGTGACCTTGAGGTACCTGGAGCAGAATCAGATAGGAAAAAAAAAGCTGAGAATATTCTCAGCTGATTTTTTTAGCAGTATTTGTGAGTATCTTCAACCATAAGAATAAATGAACTCACTGTTCTCTGTGTGTACGTGGGAAGGTCAGCCTCACTCATTCCTGGGCACGTGCATTTTTCTGTACTATTTCAAAAAGCTTAGAAAGCAACAGAAAGGCCAGCAGGGAGGGGGAGGTGGTTGTCCCCCTCTACTAAGCTCTTGTGAGGCCACATCTGGAATATTGCATCCAGGCCTGGAGCCCCCAGCACAAGAAAGATGCAAAGCTCTTGGAACAGGTCCAGAGGTGGATCACTGAAATGATTAGAGGACTGCAGCTTCTCTTGTATGAGGAAAGGTTGAGGGAACCGGGCTTATTTAGCTTGGGGAAGAGAAGGCACTAGGGAGACTTCATTGTGGCCTTCCAGTACTTGAAGGGAACATATAAACAGGAGGGGGAATGATTGTTTACACGGGATAATAGTGATAGGACAAGGGGGAGTGGTTTTAAACTAAGACGGGAGATTTAGGTTAGATATTAGGACATTTTTCAGTCAAAGGTTGGTGACGCACTGGAACAGGTTGCCCAGAGACGTGGAAGCCACATCCCTGGAGGCATTCAAGACAAGGTTGGATGTGACTCTGGGCAGCCTGCTCTAGTGGTTGGTGACCCTGGACATGGCCATGGCAGGGTGGTTGAAACTCAGTTATCTTTGAGGTCCTTTTCAACCCAGGTAATTCTATGGTTCTATGATTCTATAAGCACCACACAGAAGCTAATTAAACATATATCACTGGCTAAGGTAAAATTGGGATTTCATCCTGCATACTTCATTCTGTTATTGAATTCTTGAACTTCTGTACTTCAAAAATAAAAAGTTAGATATGAATGAACTCAATTAACCCCAGAAATTAAGATTCTAAATCTTTTAACCTATTATAGTTATCAGAAGTTTCTTTCGATATTGTCAAAAAGTATATTGATTATTAGATGTTATTTCAAGAACACCTAATTTTATATTTCTGATAAAACAATTCTAATATTTAAGTTAAAAGTCTAGAAATGTAATGATTTTAATGTTTCTGAAATTAACACAGTCTGTAAAGGAGATTATTTTCTTCATATACTTTAAAAACAGCAAAATACTTGTGCAAACCGATCAAGCAACTTTAGGACTTGTAATTATATAAGTGACCACAGGAAGTTGTCCTGACGATCAACTATTTATTGAGACAAATTTTCCACGACACATTTTAAATACTTAAACCAAGAAAAACTTAATTTTTCCAAAAAAAAAAAAAAAAAGAGTCTAATTTAGTTAGTTGTTATTTTGTTTGAAAGAGTTTATTTGACAGGATGTTGAATTACTTGAAATGATAAAACCAGTACATCTTATAGTTCACTAAACTACTTAGTGGTAGGAAAACCCATACACTCACGCCTTGCAAGCTCCTGGAGTCCCTTCACTTCAGCAGTTGCTGCACTGGGGTTGCTAAGTATATATCCCTGTGGAGTCTGTTTTAATTTTAAACTTTTTGTGGACAAACTGTTCCAGTATTTGTCTAATCCATTATTGAACTTCTACTACAATTTCATGCTAAGCAACAATTTTCAGAATGCCAAAAATTAGCTTATGTTGATTTTCATTTACTAGGAATCTTCTGGAAAGATGACAGTTCTAGAAAGCCTGTAAGTGGAAAATGAAGATGGAAAAAATCTGAGTCTTCTCAAGGCTCGGTTATTCAAACATTTTATGTTTTGAATGAAGTTAGATGTTAGCTGGAGGCTCTGGGCTGCTTCATAGGTAGGGGAGAAACTAATGCAATGCCTTCCAAGTGCTTCCACTGAAGATCTGGGACAAAACTCGTCTTTCTGGTGACCAATGTTAGGATCCAAGGGAGCAGCATGGAACTGTGTCAGGGGAGAGTCACCATGGAGATAAGGAAAACGTTCTTCACTGGAGGGTGGTCAGGCCCTGGAACAGGCTCCCCAAAGCAGTGGTCAAGGCAGAAATCCTGCCAGAGTTCAAGAAGCATTTGAACAATGCTCTCAGAAAAAGGATTTTATTTTCAGTGGCCCTGTGAAGAGCCACGAGTTGGATTCAATAATTCCCATCCAACCTGGGCTATTCAATGATTCCATAATGCAATGGTTCCTGTTTGATTCTTGTTGATTATGTTTGTTGTTCCATTTAATTCTTGATGATTTGCTACTACTTATGCTATTAGTACTTCATAAAAGTGAAAATATTGAAAAATCAGAAATGTTACTAGGGTAATGCAAATATAAAATTGGTACAAATAATTAGTAACAAGGTACCCCTGAGATACCTTCATTCATTACACCATATGAATATAAAAAAATTAAACAAGTATAAAATCATTTTTGAACATTAAAGATCTCATACCAAGGAGAATTTTAGAAAGGTTCCCCAAAATTAAATCTTTTTTACAGGAGTTATTCACAGAAAAAAAATAAAATCATACGCACTCGTAAAGTAACCAGAGCACTCAGTTTAAATCACAACAATTTTCCTATCTTTGGAAAGATAAAAGACAAATTTGTTGACAGAATAACTTTCAGGGAAGAATACAACTCATCTTTCAAAAGAAGATAATAAATGTGGAAATGACTGAGATGCCTACTGTAAAAAAGTACATTCAGAATGTAAAAACTTCTTTTATTCTCACAAATGAATGAAACAATTAAGCGAACATTTGCTATAACAGAAAATATAATTTAGATAATGACGCAACATTGACATACAGAACACCCGGGTGTTTTTAGAGTTCTGCAACATGATTTTTTATGAAAACTAAAGCAACTTTTATTTACAATGAAATTGAGCTGAGATAGTGAAAAATATATGTAGACTTTTTTAAACTCCCAGGTAAACATGGAATTTCACTTCTTTTGTAATTATTATTTAAATTTATGAGGGCAGTTGGACTTACTTTGGATTCTGAGTGCTGAGCCAATTAAAGTGATTGTGCCAGTTTTTAAGTACTTCTATTATAATGTCATTTCTTTTAAACAGATAATTATTTTTTAACTACTCTGTCTGGTAGCACGTGCTCTGAGCTTATCTCAATATACTTGGCAGCTTAGGTAATCTTGACAAACAAATATCTCACAGGGCTATTTGGCCCAACCACTTGCACAAAAGATTCTAAGCTCTGAGCTCTGCAGACTGGTGAGTAAATCCTCTGCAGGAGTCATTTTAGAATATTCATTTATTTAACCTAACAGTGTCACTGTGTTTTATTTTCGTAAGTGTAGTGGTTGAAAACAGTAGTCAGTTTGGAAACAGTTATTTATTCACTTGCTGCAGCTGTGACTGAGGGAAGGAACTAGAAAAAAAAGGTAATGCCTGTGAGGTGAGATAAAGACAGTTTAACAGGACACAAAATAAGGGATAATAATAATAGCACTAATAATAAAAATATATGCAAAATAGTTGATGCACAAAGCAATTGCTCATCACCTGCTGACCAGTGCCCAGTAAATCCCCTAGCAAAGGTTTCCCAGCTTTGGCTAACTCCCCCAGCAGTATCATTCTGCACAAAGTCATATGACATAGGATACCACTTAGGCCAGTTTGGGTCAGTTGTCCTGGTTCTTTCCCCTCCCAAACCCTTGTGCAACTTTTCCCCAGCACCCGCACCCTCACTGACAGGTCAGCAGGAAAAGCTGAAATGTCCTTGACTTGGTGTAAGCACTACTCAGTAACAACTGAAATATTAACTTGTTAATAACATAATTCTCATACTGAATCTAAAACATGGTACCATGCCACCCACAATGAAGAAAATTAACAGTATCTCAGCTGAAACTAGGTAAACTAGGAAGACAGAGAAAAGCGCAAAGTGAACAAGGATGATAGATGGCCAGCAAAAAAATCAGGTTTTCACAGTGATGGCATCCTGACAAAATTGAACTACTTTAGTGCATAATATTTTAAACTCATTAACTTTCCTGGAATATGCTTCTCCCTTCTCACTTTATTAACTATCTATGTAAGATTAAGATTTTCCCCTGGAAATTTGGAGGAACAGGCTAGTCACATCCTGAACATGTACAAAATAGTGACATATCTTTAAGAGAAACATCCATTTTTTTATAAAGAGTTTTACCTATTTACAGATTCATCTCTTATTCAAATTTCCACCTTTATGGGAGAAGGCATCTGTGGAATAGCCTGTGGAAGCCATAATATCTACGCTGGATATCCAATATATTTGCAAATAATCAGTACCTCAGCTTTTTCATTGATGGCAACACAATGCCAGAAAAGCCCTTATCAGTTATACACCTATTTTTTTTCTCCAGAATACCTGCCTTAACATTTTTGTTTTTCTTTAATACCTTTACATAATCATTCCACATTACAACCATATCTCATTTAAATAAAAAAAAAAAATCATTTTGCTAGAATTCATCCAAAATTATGATAATCAAAGAAAAACAGTATAAACCTTTTTCCTGCTTGCGTATCCTGTAAGACATATATGATTTCTGTAAGGCTGTGTAATGTAATTCAAAATTTGCAGGCTATATTGCCTCATAATTATAGTCCAACAGTGCCATCCTCTGCTTCTTTCAAACAACATTTCCCAATAAATCCTTCAAATAATCTTAAGGAAGTCTGACTGTAAATAAGGTAGAGTTTCACACTAGGAACAAGCAGGAAGTGACCAAGTATTTCTGCTTGCAAAATACTAAAAACAAAAAATTTATGCATTGACTTTCTCATTATTAGATTTCTGAAACTTATCATTTGGGTTTTAAAAGTTTGTTGGCATGCTAAGGTGTCCAATTAAATCTCCAGATCTTTACTACTTATTTTACCATCAAAGAACCCCATCATGGACTAGAGGGTTTTCCATAAAGGATGGACGTGTAAAGAGAAGATCCCTATCATCCTCAAAAAGCTTGTAATTTAAAGACAAAAATAAAGGAGAAAAAAAAAGAGATAATAAATGGACATAACCAAAAAGTAGAACCCCAGACAAAAACATTCATGTGATAAACAGAAATTCTGGTATAAATATCAGTAAATCCAGAATTTGTTTCCAGTGGTCCAAAACACTCCTGACACAGGTAGGTTTTAGGAAGAAACATAAACATGGATTTTTATATATTCCTATATTTTAAACACAACTGAGGAAAAGCTTTGATAACATTTGCATTTAAATATAGGGAAATAATAACAGCATTGATGGTAAACCCAAAGCATGTGAAAAGTTGTGTTAGAAGGAAAATAAAATTCAAAGGTTCTAGATGTGTTAGAAAGTGGGGAGTCATTTGCACACAGCCACAGGCACACAAAGTTATAGACATATATTTTTTCTTTTTGAATTCTATTTACTTAGAACTCTCCCACTCAAACTGGAAATACTTGAAGGACAGCTGTGTGATACCTTAGTTAACTTTATTTCATTAACTTTATTCAGTTAGTTAAATTTTTTCTTCTTTTGCAACACAGGGTTATATCAATGATACACAAGGAAAGAACATAGAAGAAAAATCTCCCCAGGAGTGTAATTATGCAGTAGAAATTACATCCACAGATGTAGTGTAATCTATAGTGGTTTCTGAGACCTGGATGGAGAAGAAAAATTTGAGTAATATGGTTGGCTTCATGACTGAGCAGAACATTGGACTAAGGACCTCATGAGACCCCTTTTGTCCTGGACAGTTCTGTGACTCAAGGGTTCTAAAATATCAAACAAGTCTTATAAAGGTCATGCTATCGCATGTGAAAGGGATTTATACATCACTTTGTTAAGTTAATGCAAACATCTTAGGAATTTTAGTGTTGATGTTAAATGCCACTAAATGTTCATTATGCCTCTCATCAGCTGAGTTAACCTTCCTCTCTGTTAAATATACCTCCATATGTTTCTAAGTTCTCTCGCACCATGCATTTAACAGCTCTTGGTATACCATGTATTACTTAATGTAGATGCCCTAAAAACACTCCGTAGTGATATAAAAGATAGAAGGTTCCACAAAAGATCTTAATTCTCAAAGGAAAGTGACTCCAAGAAGACTCCAAACTCAGTAGAGTAACAGCCATTAATGACAGTAGATAATACAGCACCTTAAGCATGACTGTTATTATTATGCATTCAAAGAAATTTGCGGGACAAAGTATAATACCCTTAGCACAAAATGCTACAGCTTTTTATAATAGGAATCTGACCTTCGACACTGATTGTCTCAGAAAGACGCCAAAAGGGAGTAGGGAAAGGGAAATAGGCCCACATGAAAATTACCTGACCTTCATGTAAGTTAGACTAGTTTATAATACTGGTACAATTTTGCTACACTCTCTCTTTTCCAGTCCTTGAATATCACTTTTACTTACCAATCTGTACACCTGGTATAAGTGGTGGGGGAAGCATCACCCTACTACAGTTTTCCAAGGTAGGATAACATTATACAAGGAGGAGTCACTCTCTCCTGCTTCTCTAAGGTCACACTGAACATCTGGACTGTAGATAAATGTATATTTCTGGACTCAGCAGTGATGATAGGAGAAAAGATAACTCCTTCTCAGGGACTCCTCAACTTACTCCTAGTCCATTCCCTTTATGTGGCTCTTCAGAGCCACACACTGGATGATTCTCTCTTCCTCAAGGATAACTTACTAACAAATATCACTGTTCAAATTATTTAAGCTAATCTAGTGTATTCTTACTGAAAGAGTTGCAGAACCCATTGTCAAAACAATTGAGATGACCGTACATCAAGACAAGGAGTACTTTAGCACTGCCTGTTCATCTTCCAGTGTCACGGTAATATGCAAAAGAGGACACCTATCCAAAGCCTTAATTAAAGGACATTTTGCTCACAGAATGAAGATATTCAGTAATATTTTTTCCAGTTACATGAAATCTTCACATAATATCAAAAAACATTCATTAAAAGTTTTATTTATATTAGACATTACCTCAATAAAAATTACTCCAAACACATGGTTAACAATTACATGCATTGGCTTTTGGTTCACTTTTTTCACTGGGCAGTTTTGCAGTTTAAAGGGGCTTTCAGCAAGATAAACTATTATATAAATCCCTTTTCTTTGACATTATTCTCAGATAATTCTGATGCAATATTATTAGTTTAAAATTAATTGTTGTAATTAAATATTAGAAATCTGCAGAAAGCTACCATGAAGCTGTACACCATCACTCAAATAATCTTTAACACAAAAACAGTCACCCCCACTCTGTAAATTCACATTAATGTAAATTTTGATTATACAGTTATTTTATGCATGCCTTTTTCTTACCATCATTGAGAACTTCAAGTATGAATTGTTAGCATAGGAGTGATTATGGTTGGTAACATTATACAGATACATAATTTCAGGGATCTAGCAGTGAAACACAGTTAAATTGTAACATCATTAAATGGGAATATCTGATTATTGACTGCTCTTAAGAGTGCTTATATTATCACGAAAATGGCTTGTTAACAGATTTATATGATACTATTTACCTTCTTTATGAGCAACTATGCTTCAAAATTGTTTTATCCTTTTTTTATTACCCACTATGTAAACTAAATGTCACTCATCATTTTCAGCTTCAGAAAATGGCTCACAGAGCCATGCGATGCAGTTATTAAAATGTCTTGTTATAGCTCATTTATGATTAACATGTTTAGGATTTTAATGAAACCATATTTCTATATTCAACAATCAAAACTGCATTCCTTAAAACTGTGCATTATTAGGTCTGCAGTACACTATGCAGAGAAATGTCAGGGTCCAGAACTTAAGCACTATACCAGATTAATGTCCTACCCTGAATTGAAGCAGTTTGCATGTTTTACCAGATCTTGAATAGTGTAGGGAAATGGTCATGAAAGAAAGCCATTTGTTACATTGATATTTTCTCCATGTATCTACTCTTAGAAAATATTCTGAGCACTTATTATCCGTTTAAGCTCAGATAGATGCATATATTTATTTTTGATACCTTGGCAAAGAAAACATGGAAATCATATCCTAATCAGTTATACCATGGCACAAAAGTGAAGATTTCTGAAACTATTGTGTAGAGGTCTAATTATAAATTTGTGCATTGATTTTGATCATACATGTGTTCTGCAAATGCTAACTTCCTTTGAAAATCTCACTTGTAATACTTCGTGATCAGCAATACTGTGACATTCTCCAGAGGGATATATGGAGGTATAACATGTACAAATCCTAGTGATAAGAACACACTGAACAATATATATTCTGTATTGCACTTCCTAATCTCACTTTCCAAAGAAATAGTTCATCACTGTATGATATAATAGAAGATATAGGATAAGAAGAGTTCAAAAGAAGAGTTCCAGACAAAATTTGACCAATGCAAATGTATACATTCCACAGTTCATTGTTCGTAGAAAGTCTCAATGGTATAGTGAGGAAAAATGTTTTACAACTACAGTGATCTAGAGAATCCCAGTGACAAGTGCTCTCACCATTTCCATACAGAAGCGGAGGTTATTCTACCTGCTATTTGTAAAGAATAGATAGTAAGGTGATCTGTCACATCATAGGTCATTTTCACCACATTTCTGTAGCAGTTTTTGGCTTGTGCCTTTATTACTGTACCTCAGGGACATATGAAGGGAGATCTCCTTGATTCACATAGCCTGGTCTATGGATAATAGTAAAAAAAAAAAGATTTAAATATTCATTTTGAAGATGATCTGAGTGGTTTAGAAATGTCTCTGAGGCTAGTCAAACCTCAGAGATCCTGAACCTTATAGTTTGTTAGAACATCCCGAATCTTCATACCCTTCATTGATTTTATTAAAACAGATAAGCAAACAAAGTCTAATTACCAAGATAAATTGAAGGTTGAATTTTGAATTGTGAAAAAGACACTGAAATACGTCCGTTTCCAAGAAGGGTCCATCCCAGTGAGCAGGGAGTCAACCAAGAGTGGCAGGAGGCTTGCATGAATGAACAAGTAACTCCTGAAAAACTAAAACATAAAGGGGAAATGTCAAAAAGGCAAAAGCTGGAGCAGGTAACCTAGAAGAATTCTAGAGGCATAAGGTGCAGGAACACAGGAAAGGCAAAGCCTATGTGGAGTTGAATCTCATGAGGGACATGAAGAGCAACAAGAGGAGCTTTTGCAGACACACTGGCAGCAAAAGTCTTACTAGGGAAAATGTAGGCCTGCTTCTGAATGAGTCAGGGAATCTGCTGACTGTAGACACAGAACAGGGCAAGATACTGAATGCTTCTCTGCCTTTGGTCTTCACCCATTCCAGGCCACTGAGATAAAAGCAAAAGTCTGAAATGGACTCGAAGATCCTACTTGATACCAAGTTGGAAATTCCTTCCTGTTGAATTATGTGTTCTCCAAGGTTGATTTCTTATCTCGGCCACTTTGGGAGTCTGATATTCTGAAAATGATTTGGGCTTTTTAGTCCTATCTCGCAAAAAAAATCCATTTTTCTCATTTCACTCTAAGATCCCACATAAAGTTCTGGGTAATAAAGTACAATGAATTTAATTATAAGTACAAATTTTGTATAAATAAATATCTAAAGGGAGATGAGAGGCAAACAGATGAGGCCTGGCTCTTCTCAGTGGTGCATAGCAATAGGACAAGGAGTAATAGACTAAAACTTGAATGTAGAAAGCTCCATACAAACATGTGAAAGAACTTTGTTACAGCAAGGGTGATGGAACACTTGAACAGGTTGCCCAGATTCTCCATCTATGAAGATATTCAAGTGCTGTCTGGAAACCTTCCTGTGCAACATATTTAGCAGATAGCTTGGACCTGATGGACTCCTGAGGCCCCTTCCAATACCTGCAATTCTGTTATTCTGTTGGATGATAGGAGCAGCTGAAGATACAGCTGCCAAAAATGCAACTGAAAGAAGGCAGAAAGGATAAGAAGCAGAAGAAAAAAAATCCACATTGCCTAATACGGAGTGCCTTCAGCTTCCCCCAGCATTGGGATCAAAGATGGAACACATAAATTTTTGGCAAATCCAGCAAGAGATCTGAGATTCTTACAAAGTCACCATAGAAGTTTCCTGACACCTGAACAGAAAAATTCCATTCAGTATTCATGGTGCCATCTGGCTTTTCTTAATCAAGATTTAAGATAGCAGAAGAAAGGTTTACGTTATCAACAAATTAAGGTCAGTGTCAAGCCCAACACTCTTCCCTGGTGCAGATGCCACTTTCAACAGAATACTACTATATTTATTGCTCAGTGAAAGTAGTCCACTTGAGACTATCAGAATTTTACTGAAATGGAAAGGAGCTTAAGTTTTGTACCCACTAGATATATGTTACGTACTGCCCATTTCCACACTTCCGAGTCAAAATCATTAACAGAATTACATTTCATGTTCCCTTTCTTCTCTCCCTCTTACTGACGATTCAGTCAATTAACACTTCCAAGTATTACATCCTTTAGAGAGTCAAAAAAGTGTGAAATTGCCTTCTAGTAGTGACAAGGATGAAGAAATTTTATAGAGTCTTTGCTATGGCTTTAAATCTGGAGTAAAAATTAAATAAAGTATACACTGTGTGCTGTAAGTCAAAGCAAGAAAAGAAATACTTTAGTTTCACACTCCAAATTATTTAATACCCACTGTTGCAAAAGGAATGCAAAAGGCCAGAAATATGATTTGAAATTTGAGTTATAATTCACCTCATATAATGGTTTTCAGAGATAATTAATTAAATTTACTTTTCCCACTAGCATTTTATTCAGTTCTACATTTTCTGCATCACTATATTTGTGAAGGTGTAAGAGAATACAGATATGCTGATTTGAAATAATTGAAATAACTGGAGTTATTTTATGCCCTCCTTATTAAAAGTATTGCTGCACAACAAGGCTGGATTAAAATGCTCACTATACATATATGCTGATATACTACAAGAGCAAAACTTCTTCAGGAAATAGTAGAAAGGAAACACAATGTCTCTAGATAAGTAACTTTCCTTTAGAGATAACAAACAAATAAATGAAAAAAATAGTTTTTATTAAGCCAAAAAGAAGGTACTTCAAGTCACACAGCTGCTTTTTCCATTCCAGAAAATTACCAAATTAAATGAACTTTTTTTTTTTTTACTAACCAGCAAGATCAAGACTCTATCAAGGAATACTGTGATCAGTACGCAGGCCTCAAAAAAATAATCTGACACACATCTATAAGACAAAGATTTGTATATAGGTTGAGAGGTTACCTAATGCGTTGCCAAATTCCTACTGCGAGGGTCTGAATTATATTTCAGGTCTTTGCTTTTAATACCAATTATAATCCTTAAGATAATTTTCATGGAATTGATCTTGTAGCAACTCTCCAAAATATTTATTGCCTTTCAATTTGGTTAGCAAGTTTAGGGTCTCATTATCCACACTGAACATTATGTCAACATGGAATTTCTCTTAGCAAGGAACCTAAATGAAAAGATACATTTCACTTAAAAGGGTCCTAGCATAGTCAGTCCAGGAATATCAGAATCTTGCTCACATTTTCATGTCTTCTTACATATAATGGATTTGAAGAAGACATAGATTTTATGTGAATCATTTTGTGGTATGAGAATAGACTTGATGCAACATTAATGTAATTATTCTTTTTTCTTTACAGTGCAATGGATGTTTATACTGAATCATCATGCAAATCAGCTAAAATTTAGGGGATTTTGCTTCATTAAAATTGCAACAGCTTATGGAAATTTGACAGAGAGAACACGTGGAAAACCTAAACTACAAATTTGTTCAACAAGATACTTGATTTTTACCAGGGTTCCTTGTTATTACATCTTTAATCAACTATTCAAGAAAATACTTGAGTTTTAAGACAAAATAAATAACCCAATAACTGAAATATATTTACTAGACTTCGTGGAAAACTGCTATCAGTATTTGCTCTTTTGGCAAGAACATGAATATGAATTATTTTTAAATAACCTGGGCAAAGAATTTAAAACAGCTGATCCTGATCCATTGGTGCTGTCCAGTAGAAAGCCTTAAAGCTAGTACTACTTCAGTGCTTTTCTCTGGACTTTTCCTATTTAAAGAAATCATAAAGTTACTGCAAATAAGGATTGACTTAAATTAAGAGGGAGACCTCATCTTCTTTTCCATAATTAATAACAAAGATTATATTCATATGAAAGGTTAAGATATTTGTTCTGGCGGATCTACAGACATTGGTTTCATAATTTTACATGTCTTAGGTTTTGGTTTAACACTCTTCCATTCAGTAGTTTGCAATCTGTTCTGAACCAATTATGAAAAGCTGTCCTTGTAAATACTTCTTGAAAAGCTTGTTAATTATATTCATTTTTTCCTCTCATATATATTCTAAATCTAGCCCAATGGTTGGAATATCTCAAATTATAGTACTTTATCACTGGTAAAATTATGTAGTAAAACTTGCTCAAGAGGAAAAGAGCATGAGCTACTCATTCATATTATTTTAGCTGTTTGAACTTGGCAAGAAAATATAAGGAGATTAAGAATAATCTTTGATAGCAAAATAAAACTGTGTAGAATGCACTGACAAGGAAACTAAGCTCATTTCAATATGCATGCGACAAAAATGTTAGTTACTCTACTTGTTCTGAGATATAAATTACAAGTTTCATCACAGTGCTAAACTCTAAATATGTGTAGTCAGAATAACCTAGTTAAACAAATAATTTAAAATAACTTAAATGAGAGCTACAGCCATAGCACAAAATAGAGATGTGACAAAAGAAAATATGAGAGCTATTTCCACTACATGGACAAACAAGCTCAAACAATCTTACTAAAAGCCCCAGCAAATCAAATTGTCAGATCTTCTGATTCCATTGTTGGATAGAAATGAACACTTGTATAAAATAGTTAAATAGAAACCACACCATCTGGTCCTTCAGAGCAAAAATTAAATATAAGGGGTTTAAGGAACATTAGAAATACCAATATATTTCATCTCAGAAAGCAATATTTGATCAAAATATTTGGTCAAAATATTTTTCCGTGTTTGTGTAAAGCAAACATACATTCATACATAATTTTGCCAGTTGGATTAGCGTGAATTAATCCAACAAAATAAATAGTATGGTTTTGTTCATTTTACTTTAATAAGTTACTGAATGTTTATTAGTGGGAATATTCATAGAATTTATGAATTTAAAACTGATATTGTGCATGAAAATTCCTAATTCAAAAAAAAAGTGAGTCTACATTGCCCAAATGCAATTAAAATGTCATCTGACCAAGAAAGATCATAAATACGTCTACACTCACTTGGAACTAACCAGTGTGGTACAAAATGAACAGGTAATGGCGATACAAGTCAGTGGGAAAACACTCAGCCATGCACATATTTTCTTTTTCTGTGCAGAACAAGGAATTGAGTCAATATAAAAAGATCTGAATGGATTTCTATGATTTAATAGAGGATGAAAAATATGTAATAAATTAAAATTTATATTTTCATAGACTTTCATTTTAACAGACAATAGATGATCTACTTTAATGTAGAGTCATCTATAAATGGCACTAAAGAGTTTTCAAAAGAAAAAAAAAAGAATAAGTATTCTTACAGCACTTCGTGTATTATAAGGGGCATTTAATGACAAGTCCTGTAGACATTCAAAGTATTTAAAAAACTTCTCTTCATCTTTTTTGATAAAAAACACCAGATGAGTATATGAACTATTGTCCTCATTACCTCTCTGAAAGTCCCCCCTTTCTTTTTGCAATTATCTATTTCCTGGTGAATTTATGAACAGTTAATAATCTGAATCTGGTTCAGTGAAACGTATTTTAACTTCTGAAATGTACAATACCAGTTCTGTATTTAAAGCAGCTATGTTTTTCAAGACCTTAAGCACATCTTCAATTCAGTGATGTGAATTTTACACTGCATATTAAATGTGGAATTTATTTTGCATGGTTTGAGATGTCCATAGTGAGGAAGGCTATATCAGCAGTAGATATCTTTGGTTTTTGGTTTTTTTTTAGTCAATAGAGAGCAATAAGCATGTTTGCAGAAATCAGTTTGTTGGATCTTTGCTAAATGTCTTTATTTGCCCACATGAATACCACCAGAGTAGGTAAGAGTATTTTTTCAGTAAGGTTCTGAATTGTTTTCAGGCTTTGCAATGTTAATTGAAACCAAACCAAATCCCTATCAGCCTTTTGCTTTGCACACTACTTTTCCATAAAGCTAGAAAGGTTGGATATGATTCATTTCTGTTGTAATTTGTTTTATTGTGAGTATTGTCCCATTTAAAGTAAATTGTCTTGCTAAGATACTCAGGAGTGGATGCCAGAGATTTCATTAAATGGGAGCCAACATTTTCTTTGCTCATCTAATTAAATTAAATAACACCTGCATGATACGTCTACCCTTCAAAAAGCAGTGTATTTTATCTGGCACTGGGATTCATTTGACTAACATCAAACTTTAGGAGATTTCAATTAAAATATAGAAAAGCTACTATGCTTCCTAAATTACGTTCAATTTTTTCACTTACAGATATGGAAGGCAATCTTTTTTCAATCAAGTTGAATTTTTAAAAGAGATTTTTAAAGCTAAAACAGAACAAACACCGTCATGCTCTCTACTGAAGCTCTTATTGCAGGAAAAGAGGCAAAGAAAACTTTGTAATATAAAACTTTGAAAGAACATATATATCAGCTCCTGTGCACCTTTCTCAAGATTTCCACTGCATAAGAGTACATCATTTTACTTTCCTGTACGTGCTATGCTTAGAATATGCAAAATATAAGCAAATAAACAAATACACTACCTGAAGAAACATTTAGTATTAAAAATCATGCTTCAAGTCTTCAGCAGCTACTCAAAGCACACTTTCCTGGAGTCAAAAATATGTTTTTAATGGCAATTTTTTGAAGTTCTTGGTAGAGGTATAATGGAATAAGAAAACTAGTTTATTAGTTGGAGTTTAAGGACATATTTTATGGTCAAATTGTATTGCAATCTGGATTTCTACATAGCTGTAAAAAAATGTGAACAAGTTTTGAAAGAACAATCAATCACTTGTAAAGAATACAAGTTGTTAAAAAGTAATCTTTTTAACTATAATATATGTACTTAAGTAAACTGATTAAGTGTCTTTTTTAAGATTTATAGGAGGACTCTAGATTTTTTAAACACTATGACCACCATGCTGGTAATGCATTCTCCCCTTCATTTTATCGTACAGTGTCCATCCTGAATACCAAACTGTAAGGATGAAAATGTTGTCTATAAAATAGAATAACTCTCAGATAGCTTATTTAGATATGTTCTGTAGCTCTTTTTGAAATAAATATAGAATATTCCAAACTCCAGCACCAACTAGAACAAATTTCAATATAAAATAAAGCGCACAGGACATACAAAATCCAAGTGTTGAACCTGCACATCAAATACAAACTTATGTAATTTGGGGGAAATGGAGAATATGTATCAAAAAAAGATTTTAATTATCTGAGTAAGTGCTGTTAATCATTCTGGAACTCTGACACAATGAGATCCAGTGCCAGAAAAGCACTTAAGTGTAACTTTATCTCTAAGCCCAAAAGTAGACCACTGAACTATATATCTGCCTGCCTACAAATGTCTAAATTAAGAAAATGGTCCCAGTGCAAATTTTGGAATTGTTTAGTTAAATACTGTCCATATAATAATGAACTAGACAATTTCATCACATAAATGTCAGAAAAAATGTAAAATGAAATGGCAAAAGGCAACCAGAGAAATATTACCAAACTGCCAATGACTTGATTGGAATGACTTTTATAGTCTAAACTAAATGCATTCTCAAGCTGTTTTGAAGCCATTTCCTCACTATGCTGTACAAAAAACACACAGTGAAAGTAAACAATGTATGTTAAGTCCTTGATTCAGCCTTGATCATATCATATGAGAAGGGCTAATTCAGACACAGTCGGCATTCTATATTTGGAACTACACACTGAATGGAATTTTAGTATTATATAGTATGGTAAATGAATATAAAAACATAAGGATTTCAAATGTTCCTAAAATCATAAAAGATACACTGTTTTTTGTCATACTTACATCAAATCTGAGATGTTTCCTCAGTGTTTGCCTGTTCTGTAAAGAGGCAGAATTTCTGAACTGGGTATATTCTGAAGTCAGGCAATTATAATTGCATTTTAACAAAAATTGAAAGAGAAAAGTATTTTCATAAGCAAAGGAGATGTGATAGATACTCACTGTGAGGATTTTCAGTGAAGCATTTGAAGGTCTTTTCTAGAAAATTCTTGATAAAGATAGAAAATACGGAAATTTCTAAAGGAAACATATTCTAGGTAGTCATAGATTCATAGATACATTAGGTTGGAAAGGACCTACAAGATCATCTAGTCCAACCATCCTCCTATCACCATCCCTACCCACTAAGCTACTAAATCAAATCCCTTAGCACCTCATCTAAACGCTTCTTGAACAGCGCTAGGGATGGTGCCTCAACCACCTCCCTAGGCAGGCCATTCCAGTGCCTGACCACTCTTTCAGAGAAAAAATTTTTCCTCAAATCTAATCTAAATCTTCCCCAGTGCAATTTGTGGCGATTCCCTCTCGTCCTGTCATTAGTTATCCGGGAGAAGAGGCTGACTCCCTCATCACCACAACCCCCCTTCAGGAAGTGGTAGAGTGCAATAAGGTCTCCTCTGAGCCTCCTTTTCTCCAGACTAAATAATCCCAGCTCCCTCAACTGCTCCTCCTAAGACTTGTGCTCCAGACCCCTCACCAGTTTTAAAAAGGTAAAGGTCTGACAAAAAAAAAAAAAAAGAAATATCCTATTCAAAAAAGGATGCACACAGACTGAGGATCACAAATGGAACTATTCTTGCCTACTCATAGCATTGTTGGCATAAAGCTGAAAATTTTGGTCAGTACAGGGAAGGATCAGGGTATCACACTGGCAGACTTTTGATTTTAGGACATATAGAGAGAAGTAAAAAGAATACAAACTCAATGGGAAAATGCAGTATTATTCATTGAAACATTCCAAAACAACAGCAATAATCTGTGAAGTCTGGAAGAATACAAAGAGTTCAGTGAAATAGCGAGCTTCTTCAGCAAAGCAAATCAGTAAACAGTGACTGTGATCCTAGGTCATAACCAGAAAAGCTTTTCCTTTAGAAAAAATAATACTGAAGGAAGAAATATTGTAAATGGGTAATTAATGCAGCCATGACTCAACATAACTGTGAGTCCATAGATAAAATTCAATGTACAATTCTGACCAGTTCTTTTTACCACCGGAGAACTGAGATTCTGATCCACACAAATGCTAACTGTAATGAAAATGTTTACCTTTGCACCTGGTCTTCTTTGTATTCCCCATCTGGTCACATGAGCATCTGTTTTTCAGACATTTATGATAGCTTTATATGAGAAAACCTGAACAAGGCAGTAAATCTAAACAGTTTTTTATCTGGGTGTTTTAAGTTCCTGGAAGTGGCTGTCGGGCAAGAATACGGGCTTTTCAAACCAAGCATTGCATTTTTTAGTTATACTTTTGACACTTTCATACAAACCTGATATATTTTCAGATCATGAAATTAGAATTATGCATTCTGTAGATACACATATAAATAAAAAGCATATAACATCCTTAGGTGCATTTTATGTCATTACCCAGCTTTACACTACATTATCCTGATTAACTATCAGGTAAGATTAAATAAACCTCCTCTATTTCCGGCTTGGTGAATGGATTATAGGATCAAATATAATTAAATTGGAGACAGAAAGGAGTAAAATTAATAGCTTGGATTGCATTTATCTCACAAAGCTCAGTTCAGCAGTTTATTCTGTTTTCTGTCAAAAAGGTTTAATCATTACAGTGCAACTAATAAGAAATTAATTGATTTTTTAAGTTCTGTAAGCAGACCAGATAATATGCATAGACATTATTCATAATTACAAAGGGTTACAGTTGAATTCCTTCAATATATGAGTCTATAACACAGAGTAAGCTTAAAAAGTAGGTCAAAAGGCGTGTTGGTCATCTTTCAATATGGTGTGAAAAAATCAAATAATTTTTGTTGCAATTGTCACATACCTGAAAACTGAGTGAAACTATGCATCTTATTGCCATCAATCAATTTTAGGATTCCATATATGTCTTTATAAGCATGGTTTTCTTCACCTGTGTGTCTTTTCCATGTATGTCAAAACTGAATGCCTTCCATGTAGTGTGTTCTTATTAGCTACACATACACCAGACATTTCTTTTTTTCAAAACACTTTCATTATCAAATGAAGCTAATGTACTTGTACCTGTATTGCTTTCCACATATTCACATCCTAAATATATATATTTAAACTATCTAAGGGATTAAGTATGTTTTAATATCATACCTGGTTCACGGTTCGTTGAGTCATTTTCTTAAAATACTCATAGAAATACATGGACTTAGTTACTGGCTTAGCTGTTTTGTGCTTGCTTTCACTGCTGCTTTTCTTTACCTCTGTAGAGTTGATTTGATGACTTCAATACTGACTTGAGTTTAACATATTAATATCCAAAAAGATACCTTTAACATACATTACATATTTTTAAACAACTTTAATGATTTTCCAAACTGTATAACCCATTCCTTTTGTACTGCAATGTAAACAGTGCCTCATTTAGAAGAGTATTCTGTTTTCTGTTGTCTACTGTCCAGTTCATATTGATGAGTACTAATTTCAAAGAAGAATCACACAGCTTTCTGCATCACCTCTGTGAGTATTATAGATGTGTAACTAATTTCCCAGCACATGGAAATGGAATGGTGGAAATCAATAACAATAATTTAGAAGAAAAAAATAAACCTGAAATGTATAAATAAAATAAATACTGTGAAATAAAATTAGAACTGATATTTAGATAATGTTTTCCCACATTTATTAACTTTGCTTGTTATGTTCAAGAGAAAGTAGCTCTGTTCTCCCAAATTCTGGGCAATGAGTGTTATTAAAATAGAGACATATGAAGAGTACACAGGCCACAGGGAAGTAGACGGAGATCAGTGTAGCTCAGAATCATTGCTTTCCTGTCTCCTTCAGTGCATCTCAGGACTGTTCAGAGAAAAAAAAAAAATGCTTTTTTAAGCCTCTGAAATATGGCAGACTTTTTTTCTTCCCTGCAGTCTTTTCTGTACTGTTTTCACTAATCAGGAGCACACAAGGCACAAACAAACTGGACAAGAAAATGAAACCTGAATTGCAGAAGCAGCACTATTTAGAAATTTAATGCATTGTTTTCTCCCACAGGTACTCCTTCATCATGTTTTCCTCAAGACCAAAACAGACATTTGTCATCACAGCAGCCTCTATACAAGTAACAACTACAGTTTAACTTTTTCACCAGAGAAGGTAATGTTTCTACCTGTATAGTTTGTTTTTTTCTCCATGCTTCATCCAAGCTATCAGCGTTAGGGAAAGAGACAACCTTATGTGAAAAAGCATTATTTTAGTGAAGTAGAAATTCAACTCACTTTCCAGAACTGAAGCGGTAGGATGATGTATATCAGATGTATACTTGGTTCATCAAATCATTAAATTTAGATATTCGTGCAATGGCTCCAAGCTCTTCTTTTGTTTAAACACTTATCTGTTAGTCAGAAGTGCTCAAACTCTACTATGATAGAACTGTTCTAAGGAAAAACTAAGGTAGCTTGTATCAATAAAGCAAAACAAAACAGAACAAAGCAAAATAAAATAAAATGAAATAATAAAACAGAATACATAATAAAATCTACAGCGCATTATTCTGTTAATTAAATGTTATAAGTTTATGAAAATGTTAGTGGACAGGATATATTAGATGTGCTTCAGTTCATACAAAAGGAGATTACAGGCAGCATTTATCTATCTTGCTGAATCCTGGATATAGGTTAGATTCTAAATCCTTGAAAAGGAAAAAAAAAATAAGAAAGGAAAGGAAGGGGGAAGGGAAAGGGAAAGGAAAAAAAGGAAAAGAATTGTGTGCTTTCATATTTAAAATATAATTCAATAAAAGAGAGAAAAAGAGATGTAGTCATCCCTGTACAGCTTGCAATGCTTAGATGCTCTTCTTCCTGTCAGAAACAAGCCTGCTTTTCAGTGACTCCCTTCACACCACAGACTCAGAGGTCACAGCACGAGAATGAGAAGACGTCTGAGCAAGCACAAAACTGCCTTGCTCAGCTGTCAGCAGCATTTCTGTAATGGAGGATTGCTGCTTGATGCTGGTTGGCTCATGTGGCTCAGAGGTCAGGTGACCTCTGTAGGCTGCCACTGCTCTCTGTAGGACAAAACAGTCCTTTCTGGATAGAACATATCTTTCATGGCTACAATACACTGGAGTATTTCAGGAGTGTGATAATGGGGGCAAGGTAGATGGTGAATGTTTCATTAAGTATTTGCCTACTTTTTAAATGTAAATGTAGGTCCCTGGGTGTTCAGATTTTGGGAGCTTATAGTGAGATTTCATGTTTGGGAGGTTTTTTTTTTTTTTTTTTTTTTTTTTTGCAAAAGAAAAAAAAAACTAAACTTTTAAAA
>VXAB01006852.1:188130-241877 GCA_013399175.1 Odontophorus gujanensis | reverse complement strand
TTTTTTTTTTTTTTTTATGGTAGGCAATACAAACTAATGATCTGACCTTTCAAACACTTAGAAAAACCATTTTCTACACATCTGTGTGCGTATCATACTATTATGTCAGTAGAAGCAATTATTTTCACTCTTCAAAATCAGCATAATGACAAAGTGTGATGTGTTTTCCATTACTGTGCTTTCTATATAAATCATTGTGGAATTTAACAATATATTTACCCATCTGACTAAATTAATTAGAATTCATTAGCAAAATATCCAAACAAACAAAGTCAACACAGAATCACACCTGTCTCACTAACGCCTCTCATTTTAATGTTGTGTTGAGCTTGCAATGATTATGATTTGATGGATTGGGAATTAACTGGTACTAGATTATTAGTACAAGTTAGAATGATACATTCCCCAGCTAACTTGATTTACATCTTGCTCATCTACATACAGAAATAGCTTCGAACAGTTCCAAAGATCTTGAAATTCCCTGAAAAGAAAAACAAAAAATGTTAATAATCTTCTCAGCACTCTTCTGAGTTACTAATTAACAAATTAAAATATTGCAAATAAATGATATGTTTTTTTTATTTCCAATGAGATCCCATACACACCATAAGTTCTTTTGTCAACAACAGAGATCAGAAGGTCCAACACAAAGCCACCATTTCAGAAATAAAGGTACATTAACAATGCTTAATAAAAAATAGATTATAAAAGGTTTTGTATCTCTGCTTCCATCTCAGTAGATGATGAAAGCTAACAATACAATCTGATTTCTAATTTTTAATAGAGTCTTAGCAGAAGTTTGAATCACTTACAACTTATATCTTTTTTCTGAGAAAGTAGTATATTGTGCCACTTGATAAAGAATATATAAAAGTGCATAGAACAGAGATCTAGGGGTGCTGTAGATTTAGAGCGACTAAAATAAGAAAATGCACATTCCCCAGGTTCTATTTCCCTAGAAGCAGGTTCTTTTCAAAGAACTTGACATGAAAGAAAATGAAAATGTTGGTTATCTAACAAAAATACTTATTTTCCTATCCAAAAATATTACAAAAGATCAAGGAAAATGACATGAGAGATCTAAGCTGAAGCATAAGTCGGTTCTGAGTTGCATGCATGTCAGAACTACACTTGACACGATAGTTCACTGAGGGCAATCCATTCACCTATATTTTACTCAAAATCCAACAAAATTAGCATAGACAACAGTAAGGATATCACACTGTTCATAAAGTAGTCCTGAACTTGATCTTTGTCACCTCTCATTGTCTTTTGCGCATCTGTTTTGCATTTTAATTGGGAAGTGCTGTAGTTCCTCCAGCTCATAGGTAACCAAGTAGCTCTTTATTACTTTGTCGTCTAGTTTCATCTTTTGTGGAGATATGAAGATCAATCCATAGCTTCAACGTAGCATTAACACAGCACTAAAATAGCACAAGTAAACAAACATGCACATTTCTGAAGAACACAAAGGTTTCTAAGTCTTGTTTGGCAGCACTCACTGCTTGAACTAAAAATAGAAAAATGTTATATGTCTGTTTTTCCTTCTATCCAAGGAAGGTTGAATATGGGGTAAGATAAATGACATTTATCTTAACCCATTACATTAAAGTTGTGTGGTCATCCAAATGTATCATTGATCTAAAATAATCTGTTTTGCTTTCCTTTACTAGCTATCAGAAATTCAGATAATCGAAAGAAGCTGACTGGTAATTTGAGTCATTTCTCTCACTCATTTTATAGATATCATTGTTTATTATTTCCTATCCATGCATCGTGAAGGTATGTTCTACTTTGAGCTCTGTGAATTTAATTCATTTCCCCTGACATGCTATTTCGCTGACATTCAGCTTTGGAATAGTATACATTAGAATAATATACTGTCTAAATGCAAGGTATTGTAGGATTATATCCAGCTATCTGTGAAGGAATAACCTAACTTACATTTAAATCACTGTAGATGCTGTAGTATCTCGAAGATGAATGACCTTTAGGGTTAGGTGGGATGGTAATGCAATCTTGACTCAGACATATAGGGTGAGAAAAAATACAAGGGGGTAAGAGGTGGATCAAACCCAAAAAACATACTGCAAGGAAGAACTAAACTTCTTTTTAGGTGCTCTGATGATGACCTTTGAATAATTACCCTGGCTTCAGGACAGTATATATTAGTTTGAGGGACCTGGATAGAAGCATCCCATCAGAGGCAGAGGCTCTTAGGAGCAAGGTGGCTCAGAACAGCTGATAACTAAGGACAACCTCCTCAAAGTACAAGGACAGAAAATTATGATGCTTAGAAAGTCAGGGAAGAATGGTCAAAGACCTTCGTGGAAGAAAAAGGTTATCCTGTCCAAACTCAAATATGAAACACAGAGTGTTTGGAAGGGTGAAGCAAGGAAAGGCTTCCTAGCAGGTATACAGAGATGTTTCCTAGCTCAAGTGGATTTAGGAAGGGCTTAGCTTGGATCTGAAATCATCAAGGAATGTGAACAATAATACTAGGGACTTCTATAATTGCATCATCAATAGAATTAAGACTAAAAAGATTGTGGTGTCGCAGCCCAATGGAGACAGAGTTCAATCAATAAGACACATTATAAACATTCCTGATGGGGTCAGCTGTGTCCTGTAGTGGGGCATTTTGAAGTTGGCTGGAACTGCTTCTCTCTGATGTGGGAGGCAGTTCTGTTTACTACTCACAGAGGCCACCGCCCCTGCAGTGCCTCCACTACCAAAACCTTGCCATAGAAACCCAATACAGCTAAAAACAATGCACATTATTCTGAAATGAAATTAAGCAAAATTTATTCTAATGTAGTACATTAAGGAGGAATATACAATGTGCTCTTTATAATTACAGTTTGATGGGAGAAAATAAGGATGAATTCCTCAGTATGAGATACCAAGACAGGATTCACCAATTTCTTTTTTTTTTTTTTTTTAAGAATAACTTTGCATTTCATCTTCTAATTTCCAAAAGCTGAAAATGAAAGTTCATTCATTCTTTAAAGCGATTAATGAGCTGATTAATCTTTGAAGATTTCCATTTTCTTCTTCAACATATAAAATTCTTTTTTTGTATTCATAAAGCCCCAAAGAAAAGTTCCCAGTGTAACACGTCTACACCCCCACCCTCCCCAACAACAACACTTAGAATAGCATCAGACTACTTCTCTTGATATTTATGAGAGCTCTTTGAAGTGTTCGCTATAAAAATTTCTTTCAGAATTTTAATCACTTACCATTACTATGAAATAATAAGATTTTTAAAGGGCATTTAATCAAATAAGCATGCCAATAATGATTAATCTCCAAAAACTTTATGCAGGTTATTTTTGTGAATTACTTCACACTTCTATGCTGGAGAATCTTCACTGATATCTTAAGTATGGCTCTGAAACATTTAAGTAACAGCCATACAGTATGTTTCTGGGGTTGAAAAAAAAAATGTTTTAAACATTATTAGTAAAAAATTCCCATAGTAAGTTAATCACAGAAGAGGAGCAAACCCAGTCAATCAAACATACATTTCAACAAATAGTTCTAAAAAATAAAAACAACATTGGTATCATTGCATTTTGTTCATACACTACTTGTCAACAATTGCGATCGCATTTCTTTAAGAACTTTGTAGTCATAACAGAAATATTGTCAGGAAGCATAACATCCTTCACATCTGATAAATAAGAAAGAATACCTGCCTCTGCAGACTCAAAAGAACTTCTAGTTTTGAGGACAAATTTTTTTATTACATTTTGATATATCAACAGTAGTATATGAAATATTTTTCATAACAAAGAATGCACCTGACCTCTGAGAAGTATGATTTGTATATGACAGTGGAAAAGTCTATACTCCTGTTTCTTGTTGTATATATTTTAATAGATATGACAGATCTTATTTTTAAATATTTGTCTCTCTCATTAACAAAGTTCACCTGTGCCTTTTTTCCTTTCATCCAGAAAAAGCATTTGAGTGGCAGGTATTTGTGAGACTAACCACACTCCTTGTTAAATCCTCTATGTAGAAAGTCAACAGACTGTTAATTGAACCAAGCCTTTGTGTCACACACATATAACTGAACTGATCAGCTGTGGAAAAAGTGTATTTACAGTTCCCAGCTGCGGTGTACCTAACCACTCACCCAGGTTCAGATTTCTCCTCTCTGGGCTAAAGGACTCCACAGTGAACTCCTTTGCTCTCCAAGAACTAATATGAAAAATAATAAAACCTTTCCAATCACTTCCATATTATTCAGGTTCCCATCATCGACAATCCTCTTTCCAGCTTTATCTCCTCTGAAATCACATAATAGAGCAAATGTTCGTAGAGAATTTCTTAAACAGTTTTTATTATTCATAGTCTACTCTGAAAAATTCTACAAAGCTATGAAATAATAAATGTCTGGCAATACCCTTTATACTTTTCACCTCTCACAGGGGTTTTAGGATTTGTATCAAGGTCTCAGTAGAAACTGCTGCTCTGTCTGATTCTTCAGGTATTACTCCTGCCAACTGGACTGGCCTCCTTGCTGTGAAAGTGAATTATATTTGAAAGCAGTGTCCAGTACCTACATCTGAAGTAGTCACCAGAGGTTCCAGTCAATATCAATGGATAGGAATAGGATTTAACAAGGTTTTATGTCCTTCACCATAAATATAAAATAGCCTAGGTGGATAATGCCCTCAAAATGTATGTTTTCACATTGTCTACAAGTGAGCCTGGACTGACTCAATCAGATACCTACATTGCACACACAGTATAAAATCCAGAGTCAGCAGCATCTCCATTTTTCTCTTCTTCTTCCTATTCCATCTGCAAAGCAAAGGTTGCATTTTACCAGTGAAAGTTAAAACAGTAAAGGTATGTCACACACGTGAGAGGAATCTATAAGATGACACTGCACAGTTCTTAAAATAGTACATGCCTCCTGGGAAGAATGAACTACTGGGGGGGATTTACATGTGGAGAAGCTACAGCTCATTAGAGAAGGATTCAGAGTATGTAAGAAGAAACAGTCAAAGGAACTCAGGTGTCAAAGGAAGAAAAAACATTACAAACAACAGCTGTTCAGAGAAATGATACAAGATACAAGATTCTTTATAAATATTTGAAGCAGAGATTGAGGAAAAAAATTGAATTTTTTCTCAAGCATGACTTGGGAGATGGATACAAATAGCTTTACGACAGGGAGAAATGTCAGCTTTAGGACAGCTCTAATGTGGGTATTTAGGAGAGCAATTTTCATTTGGAGTTGAGCGTCTCACAAAGCTCGTTACTAGTTCAGACGGGTTTAAGACCTGAAGTGCTATTGCCTCTTCTGACCATCTCCTGGCAGTTCAGTAACTACCACACCCAAGGGCATTGATTAAATTCACCTTGTGACACTCCTCTATGCATCTTAAATTTTCAACAATACAGGACAAATTATTATGAGAATGCAGAACACCATAAAAACTGCTGACCTAGGATAAACAAAAGGCAGGAGTGCTTAAGAGTTGTTTGTTGATGCCTTAGTTAAAACCAGTCTGAAGTCAGAGGATTTGGTTCACTAAGTTTTCTTCAGTGATGAAAAGCCTGACTCCTTGTACAACATATTATTAAGACCTTTTACTACTCTTTAACAGTTTTAAAACCCTTTGTCAAGAAGTGAGAAGAATCAACAAGATATTAGAAGAACAAAGAGTTTGTGAGTAGAACATATTTTGATTATAAGAACAGTTCAGACAAGGGAAATTCACTGGGCAATCTGGAAGTAGGAAGAGAGTCTTGTTTGAATATTCACATATTGGCACAGGGCAGAAAAGGCTATCTACATGGTAATTTTTAGTTCTGCTACAGAATGAAAAGAAATCATTATGTGGGGAAGCTGAATAATTGCATATTTTGATTTAGAAAAGAAAAAACAGATGAAAGATTAGTCAAGAGACAACGATTTAAATAAAATATGTTAGCCCAGCATAGTGGAAGTTTCTGGGGAAAAAAAAATAGGGAGAGAGATAGATAGATAGATAAATAGATAGATAGACAGACAGACAGATAGATGCAACCTGATTTTGCTTAAAGAAACAACAGTTATTCAGAAAAGACAGACTGAAATAAGTTATTTACATGGTTATGCTGGCTGAAGGAGCTGTGCCTTCCACCATGGTGCACATGCATACTCTTGTCCTTTAACCAAAGATTATTCCTGCCACTGTATCTGATACAGATACTTAAATGATCACATGAAATGTAGCCAGATTAATATCACTCATTGCCTACACAAGAACGAAAATTCAACATCCTGAATTTTAGTGTTATTTCTAGACGAGATGATAGATGGTGTGACAACCACAAAAGAGACTGTAGCATAGTTTCTACTGAACTCCCTTCTCTCTAATTCCCAGACGACATTTTAGTTCTCCATAAAGTATTTTAATTCAAATAAACAAGGACTAACTGTTAAATTTTGCCTTATTTGTTTTTATTTTGAAATTCAGTTGAATTCTGATTGAGTCAGAGAACATAAAATATGCAGGAAAAAAAATAATAATAAGGAAAAAAAAGATGACATCTTTCTGACCAGGGAAATTCACATGAAGTCTTCTTTTCTGTGTACTTTGTACACTCAAACAAAATTAAAAAGAAATGCTCGATAATTAATTATTTGATTAGTGTCACTTGAGGTGGTTAAGAAGAAATTCCTACATGAGAATGTTCAAAGTGAGAGAGTGAAAAAATCCCTTTCCGAGAAAGTTCCTTTGTGACCAACAAAGTAACAGGTTTTTGATGTGATTTCATCCACCCCACCATCATGTTTTAGTTCTCAGCATGTTTTTTTGTTTTTTTGTTTTTTTTTTTAATAAATATACAACAGTCCATGGGTTCTTGCAGCAGAGACTTGGCTTGCAGTAGCTTGTTCAGCTTCCTGCATGTGAGATTTAGTACAAAGCACATAATCAAAATCCTGACATGGGTTACATGCTTATGATTAGAATTCTGCTGCCATCAAGAGCATTTCTCTTTTATAGCAGATCACAGACATCAGTAATTGGATCTTTGTCACAGTAAATTTCACTGAAGCACTAACTTCAGCTCATTCTGTATGATTTACTGAAGTCTCCTTAAGTAATAAATTATACTTTATGTAATATTTCTGTTATGGTTTAAATCACTGTATTTACTTATGATGCTGACCACTTCTTAAGGAAAAATGCTCAGCAAAACATCTGCAGAGACTGCAATTGCTAAAACAAGGGGTGAAACTGCATGTGCTTTTTTCTTCTTAAAATCACAACTTTTGCGGCATTATTTTGCTCTTGAAAAAATGGTATTTCCCACCTCAAGGCACTGTTACCAGAGAAATAAATCAAACTGAATCACAACAAAGTTGTTTTCTTTTTTTCTATCCTGAATACCTGTGACACAAGTGAATGTTTCCAGCTTTATTATACTTAAAAGTGAATGGATGCAGAACAGTCTCTTTTCAAACCATCAAAACAAAAAAGATAGTTAAGGGGAAAAAGCAGCTCTTCCCTACTGTGTAAATTTCATTGGGGCACACCACCCGATTTCCTTTTTGTATTCTGCAGTCAGTTAATCAGCTAAAACATATGACATGGCTCCCACTCTCTGTTGTTAGCAAGCTAAAATTAATGCAATTCATTCTGCAGATGTCTTCCCCAAGGTAGGACAAAATTCAGGCAACTCTTAAACAGCACTTCCAGTCAGAGATCTACTCCTAGTATGGTCACCTATTGGGGAACGAAAGGACAAGGCAGAAGCAATAGAAAATGTGGTACACATTCTCTTTCCACAGAATGAAAACTGAGAGACAGAGAAGGAATGATATTCCCTGAAGTATTCTTTTGCTGTTGGAGCTGGAATGAAGATGGCTTCCCACTTACTGTCTTCCAAGCTGAACAGAGTTTCATCCCATCCTAATGACCTTTGATAAATACCTTGTTCTCCAAAAATTTAATGAATGTAAATATGTAGAAGAAATCTTCACTTTTAAGACTCAAGTCATATAAATTTGAAATCATGATGATTCTATCTAACTTTCGGCCTTCACTCCTCTCTTGGCTCAATCTTGGCTAAATCTGTTTGTCCACATATCATTATTGAAGTCTTTTACTCCTTGGTCAGAATCAGCAGAAATAAGATAATTTTTCACTCTTCCACATGCAAGCAAAAATGACCGCATCTAACCTGAGTTATGGTTGCTTTTCTAGTGATGGCTGATCTTCCAGCACAATCATCAGAATGGTACCACTGTGTCACTCCTTCTACTTGAATTTTCCACACAAAGCGCAGTCACTTTATTTATTTTTTCTTTCAGTTGGCATTCTTTCCATTCTTCTATTATATTACAGAGATCTGCACTGTGTCCTCTATTCTCAAAGACCACAGATGCAATTTACAATATCCATGTATGAAGAGAGCACGCAAAGAAGGGGTAGAAGCAAGGCATTTGGCACTTTGTACTCCGGTTATATTCAGGGATGTCTGTGTTGAACCTGGATGCACCAGAAATTAACAAGTTCAGTCATTTTTATTGTAGTCCCAAAACCAAGCTTGTACCTGGATCTTGTGCAATAATAGATCCTGAGTCAACTGGTACGGAAACTACATAGTTGAAAACACACCATTATCTAGTGATATTAAGATATTCATTGTTCCATTGCATCTGTGGTCTCTGAGAATACAGGACACAGTGCAGATCTCTGTAATATAATAGGAGAATAGCACCTTGGAAAGAATGCCAACTGAAAGAAAAAAATAAATAAAAGTGTACTATTTCAACAAAAGATTTTACATTATTGCTGAAAATAGGTTGTGCTGAGAAGTCATGTCACAAAAGCTTGTAAACTCTTAGGGCAGGCTAAGCAATAATGTGCATTAAGGTAGTTTGTTCCAGTAATATGTTGACAGCTTTGCAGAATGTCAAATAAAAAAATAGAAAAAATAGATAGAAGATAGTAAAGGAGAATGTGACACAGAGGTTACAAGTACTACTTCAAAATCACCCTGAAAAAATGATGAAATCAAGTGTTTACATAGAGTCTGTGATTGTCTCTGCAGAAGAAAAGACAGGATTTGGAAAATAAGCTAAGAGTTGGGCTTCAGAAAAGCATAAACATGCGGACGAATTGGGCCGGATGGTCTTTTTCTCTTTCTGTCTTAACTTATGCTCTTGGAACTTGTAGAGCCTAAAACTGATATGAGAGACAAAAATTCTCCCTGTCTCAATTGACAGTCATTGATGTTTCTGGCCTTATTTACTCAGTTTCCTGTCCCCAGAAATTACAGACCATAAAGACACACCCCACCTTATGCCTCATGCGGAAGGAATCAGCTTACATGGATAGTCATTTCAGATGCAAAATGACAATAAAGAAAGGAGAAACCTCTTCAGGCTCCACCTGGGACAAAGAGTCTTGTACAAATAAAATTGCAGTAGCATTCCTCCTTGAGGCAATGTCTCCCCATAACTTGGATAGTATTTTCCTGCTGATCACAGGACCCAGTGCTGTAATTATTACTTATGACAGGGTGATTACACTGACTGAGTTTTTATGCCTCACTGGACAAGTCTGAAATGCGTTTGAATCAGTGACCTGAAATATTCTGTATCTCTTTACCTGAAAAAAACGTGTGGATACATTAGTACCATGGTGTATATATATGCTAGGTGCCATGTGCATACGGATAAAGAATTTCTCATTTCAGTTCAGGAAAGTAGAACAGGGCATGGCAAAACCTTTAAGATACACTTCTACAGATTAAGATTTCCCATTTTAGACATAGACCTGTTGAAATTTTTCTGATTTTCCCTCAATGTAGGAAAAAAGATCGGTAACTACAGATTAAATTTTTATTATATATATTAGCAGAATTGTTTGGAAATATGGAAAAAATGTACAACTATTAGCAAGGATATTTCTTAAAGAATGTCCTTTTTCTAAATATAGATAAATATATTTTTATATATTTGATGTTTTGGCTATATTTCTGCCCAGATGCTGCATATTAAACCACGGAGATAAAAAGTTTCACCTGTGAAAAAAGCAACGGCATCTTCATGCATGCTCCTCTGTGCTCACACATGCTGCTTCAACTGTTTGTTTCATTACCAGGATGAAGAAAAATGGACAGGAAGAATTCTCCTTAGCAATACCATTGTTTTTATTGCATGGAGAAAAAGAAATATGGAAGTAAAATATCCACCTGTTTACCATCCAAACTTGTCAAATTTGACTCCAAAATACACAGCCAACTGGCTCCCATGCATACTAATATCAGTGTGCCAGAATCCAGGATATTTGGCATCTACTTCTTGTAATAACTTCTTTTTGGATACATATTACTGACATGTTTAACAGCATACTACCATTTAGGATGGTTCTCTATCTCCCCATAGTTACAGTGACCTGACTAATCGTGGATAAAAGGATGCGATAACTAAATCCTATTGTACTTCAAACTTCTATGTGGGATCCATTAAATGAAAAAGTAGCTGAGTTTATCCTCGGTCAAGCAGGTGCATTTATAATTCTGTCTAAGGAAGCTCACAAACAATTAGAAGAAGAAAAATATGGTTAAGGGAAAGCTACTGGAATGTAGAGTTCCCTGCTTAAATGAATATATTCCTGATGACAGTTGTTGGAGTTTAACGACATTAATGAGTGCAGAATTTGGTCAATGAGCTGAGAACATTTGAAACCTGCAGACTCTGTAATCAGGAACAAGCAAAGAGAACTCAAATTATCTATGACTATTTAAGATTAGAATTTGCATAGTGAAACAATGGAAGCTAAAGGAGATAATGGAGGCTAAAGGAGATAATAAAGGAAAATAAATACATACGTACATATGTGCACAATCATTTGTATTACTGTTTCAAAGTAGAACTTGCAAAGTTATTTCTGTATTCATAGATATATTTGGGGGAAAAAAGAAAGAAACATTAATGTATCATTGATTCAGAAAATTATTGAAAATAAATGAATTATCAGTAAATTTACAGTGGCGCAAATTTTGCTTTTCAAGTCTCTGTACAATACTAGTAGCTGTGATTCCAAGGATTGAATCATGTAGCCTTCATCCCATCCTTTATTTCCACTAGGACATTCCCTTTTTAGAGGAAAAAGGCACTTTAAGCATTCTACACTCTAGCTGCAAAGCGATTTTTAATTGGCATTTATGCCCTATTAAAACAGATATGACACCCTATAAACAGGCATTATGCCATCTAGACAGATGGATATGAGTACAGGTGCAAAGCATGCCAGAGATCAGTGTGTACATCAGTTTTGTGTGGAAGGGCCAGGTTCCTTCCCAGGGTTGTTGAAAGGGCAGTCTGTGTGGATTATAGGCAATTTTATGAGGTTGAACTATGCAATCACCACACCATTATGGTTCTACATTAATAATGAAAATACAGAAGAATATTCCAAAGCCATTTTAAGTAAGCTTTTGGCTTTCTGAACTCATGATGAGGATAGAAACAGTACAGTTACCCCTTTTGACACTTTGTTGGAAAATCTCATTAGCCTTACCCAAAATGTTTCAGCACAGTTGAATCCCCTGCCAAAAGCCAATGCCTGGCCTATTAGCTTGTATACCCTGAAAATCTTTGTGATACTGTGGGTGTTATTTACATTTTACACAACTGTAGGCTATTCAATCTGTTACACAAAGTAAATGAGGATGAAAAATTACCTTATTTTACTTTCACTAAATAGTTCACAATTAACACTGAACTGCAAATGAGGAAATAATGCATCTCTTTGAGAAAACCATATGCTTTGTGTTTTAAAGTACTTGTAGTAATACTGGTGGAATAGTTAATATACAATGAATACCATCTGCTGACTAATATAAAGTATTTACAAGGTGAATAGTTCAGATAACTGTGCTTGTGAAATGACTGTACAACCCAATATAATATTGTTTGGACAATTATCTGAATCTAATCCAAATTTTTTCCTTTCCTCTCCTCCTTCTGATGCTGTCATTATGTTGCATGTTTGTGCAGAACCCTGCTGACAATGGCAAATTTAACAGCTGCCATTCATTCAGAATTGTTGTGGGAAACCATCCAGTCCCCCCTGCGGAAAAGAAATGGAAACCATCATCCAGAAATTCCATCGAGCACAAAATGGTCCTGAAGTCTTCAATGCATTGGGCAGAAGACCAACATTGGGAGATAGATAAAAAGCAAGTTAGTGAGCTCTGCTGAAACTCTGGAGTGTACACAGCAAGTAGGCACCAGCAGCACAGCAAGGACATACAGGTGAGTCAGCAATGTTATTCAGAGAAGAGAGTATGCTCCCTGAAAAAGTAAACTGGAATTGTAGCTTACAGAGTGCCTGGAATTTTGCTTAATGAAAGTCAGTGTCACCTAATGTTGGTTTTTTACTCTGTTAAGTATCCTTTTTACATTAAGGACTGCAAAAAAAATGTTAGAATCCATCATCACTTTCGCACTGACAGATATAACTCACTTTGATATTTGGTCAAACTAGAAGAAAATAGAGTATGCCTTTGGTGTTATAAATAATGTTAAATAATTCATGCTGATGGGTAGGTGTTATAACAGCGTTATATGTAAGAAATAATTGAGAATGAATCAAAGCATGTAAACTGCTTTGGCATGGTATATGAAGCATTTGGTTGAAACTTACACAGTACTTTGGACTCCATGAAGCAAGATGACTTTCTTCCAGTTTTTCCCTCTTCAAATCACACTGAACTCTCTCATCTTCCATTAGCAATAAGGGAATAGCAGACAAATACAAGTACTTTGGGAAGGTGGCTTGTGCTATCAATCCCTCAATATGTGTTTTGCTTGCAAACAAGCCATACTCTTGAAGATTCATTCTGAAATAGTTCTCATTCTCTGAATCTGATGATTACAGGGAATTTTTAGGGTGGCACAGCTGTAGAGACAGAAACACACCACTAATTTAAATTTTTTCATGAGGTGGAATAGGTCCAGAACGTGGATAGCGATTTCTATTCCAAAATTTCTATTTTATGTCATTTTCACACAGAAGTGATCCTCACACAAATCAAGACCCCCTGCCTTTGAAGCACAGTTTATGCCAGCTAGCAGTCAAGCACCCACTCATTCATTTTAAATCAACTGCAGGGAATGGAGGACCAGGAACAGAAGAATGAGTTTGCATATGATTTCACAGGAAGTAAAGTAGTTTGGACTCTGAAGACAAAACTATATTCTTACATAATCTACCTTATCTACCTCGCATTCTTATATCTAGGTTGCGAACTGTTGTTAAAAAAATCAAAACATGAATGTTCAGCTTCACATATACATATGTAAAGTGGAAATTAATAGAATTTTAGGAAATGTCTAAACAAAAATTATGTCTTCTTCAGTCAGGAACCTTTATTCCCTATGACTATAAGGAGAGAAAAAGACCTCTCCAGAGAGTGTCTGAGTTGCAGATAAACCTTAGCTTAGGAGTTCTGAGTCATTCTGCAGAACCCGTTTTTCTCTCTAGTGACTACAACTCAAGGCTCCTAATTTAGGTACCTAAGTACAGACAGTAATGAAAGCTGTGTGGGAGCTGCCCTCCTTCTCTCTTTATTTTAACTTTGTCAAACTCTTCAACACCTCTTTATCCTGGGCAGTATCTTTATCTTCTTTGCCCTGGGCAATGTGATCTAGTATTTTATCTGAAAATTTGTCCCTAGAACACAGAATATGTCATCAGTCTCTCATGAGACCTTATTGCACTCTACCACTTCCTGAAGGGGGGTTGTGGTGAGGAGGGGGTCAGCCTCTTCTCCCAGATAACTAATGACAGGACGAGAGGGAATGGCCACAAGTTGTGCCAGGGAAGATTTAGATTAGATTTGAGGAAAAATTTTTTCTCTGAAAGAGTGGTCAGGCGCTGGAATGGCCTGCCTAGGGAGGTGGTTGAGGCACCATCCCTAGCGCTGTTCAAGAAGGGTTTAGATGAGGTGCTAAGGGATTTGATTTAGTAGTTTAGTGGGTAGGGATGGTGATAGGAGGATGGTTGGACTAGATGATCTTGTAGGTCCTTTCCAACCTAATGTAACTATGAATCTATGAATCTGTGAAAGCAATTAACCAAAGCAAAAAGAAATTCACACAACCACAGTGATATTACTCAGTATCTGTTGCACAAAAGTTTACATTGAAAGAGAATATTTCGGCAAGTCCATGCTATCCAACACATACACAGACTTGGGTCATTAAACAGCAATATATATACACTTTGGTGAAAAAAAAAAAAAAAAAAAACAAAGGATATGTCTACATTTGTCAGACCCTGAAGGTAGTATCAGGCTTTATCATTCCTACCCAGCTTCCAGTGGGGTTTCCCCCACTCCTGCCCATGGGCTGAAGACACCATTTCATCTCAGGACAGTGCTGTCAGTTCTGACCTGAACTACGCTTTAACTGCTCTGTGCTCTTCTAGCTGTCCTGAAATGCTGACTGCATTTCCTAGACTAATCCTGAATCTCACTTGTCACCTTTCATTTGACTGATGAGCCCAGTCACTGCCTCAAGTCTGGATAATCTGAATGCCTCTGAAAATGGTGAGAATTTTGGAACAGGACCACTGAGTGAGGTCTATGCCATGCTACCCAGTCAGTTCCCACCCTCGTCCTAGAACTGTTCCTTTCTGTACCCTGTCAGGTAGCTTAAGCCAATAAGAGTACATTCATAGTGAGAAATAGTTGATTCTGAGCTACACTATCCAAGTTTTGAGACTGATTTCATTAACTCATAATTTGAACACTCAAAGTGCCTGGAGCTTATCAGATGATCTTTAAGTTGGCACCTTCCTCTTCCAAATCATCCTGTCCACTGGACAGAAAAAGACAAAGCATGATAAAGGGCGGACTTCTGGGAGATGCACTTCAAAATACCCTCCAGATCTGGAGTCCTAGCGTAACTGGTCCATAAGATCCTAACATCGTAAAATACGTTTTTTCAGATGTTCATGAGATTTTGAGTAATGACTACTTAGGAAACATTATGAAAGACATTATAAATGTTTTACACTTCTACATGCAGGGTAATCACATTGCTCTAAGATTTTTCTTCCTCAAAGTTCTGTTTGTATGACACATAATAATCAGTGCAATGATCCATACTGGGCCTGTAAGCAAACACAGGTGCATAAGACAATGCACACTACAGAGTAATACTTTCTAAGACTTGTTGACAATTTGCAGACATGACAACATGCAAATAAAGCATCTGTTGCTTGGCTTACATAGACATGCTTTTGAGGTATTTCTAGAAAAGGAAAATTGCAAATTCCTATTTCTTCTTCAGAGTATTTTTATGCTGTGTTTGTTGTTGACATCTGAGACTACAGTGGGTGACTGCAGGCACAGTCTCAGTCTGAAGGAATTCAGTTCCCTATGGCATCTATCTGTTTCCATTTTAAAGGTAATGACAATGAGTCTACAACAAAGAAACTGTTGTCACTGAGAAGGATACCAGAAGTCAACACACAAGTCAAGGCAAAGGGTGCATCTAGGCACTTTTTTCAGAAGAGTCTCACTTGACTCCCACTTTACAACATGCTGTACAGCAGACTAGGCCTATGCCATGTTTGGAGATCCAGTAATCTCATGCTTTAACGCATATGTATCAGCTCACATTTCTAGAAACATTTGTCCCAGGTCATATTCTACCATGTATTCCCAGCAGAGGACATCACTGAAATGAACCAATCAATTAAGGTTTCCATGGAGATACATAGGAAGACACTTTGCTACGAATTTCATACAAGCTTTAAGAATTCCTTCTGTTCTTCTGTGCTATGTGCAGGTAATAAGCTGTGAAGAATTTACTGAAAGGTCTTTCTTTAGAAAATAAGAAAAAAGGCAGTGTAAGATTCAAAAATTGCTCTTAAAATTCTAATGTACCAGTGGTAATACAGATCCATTTCTTTGTTGCTTGTAAGCAAATCAGGTATTTTCCCACTATGAAATGAAAGCTGTAAAGTTAATGTGTGATTTAGTATAGAAGAACGTTGTATAGAACTTGTTTAGCACAAGTAGATACATCTGTTGAAGCCTAAGGTCACAGACTTTTGAACTTTTACCCAGTTACAAGTAAGGAAAGCCACCAAGTCGGCTTGAATTCAAAGACAAGAAAGTAAGGAAAACTACACTGCGACCTGAAGACAAGAGCAAACAGCTCATCTAGAGAAGGCATAAAAAAATCAATCTAGGGCAGAAAGACCTCCAGCCCTAACATTAGTATTGATCTGGACTATCAGGCAAGGAGTTGAGAATGTAGAGTGGAAGGGCATTATTGCTTTGGGATTTCTTTGTCTGGGGTCCCTCCTTGGAGGCACCCAGCTCAAGTTCTTGCTATAACTTTAACTCTGCAGAAGTTTTCTGTGTACCTTTTTCTCTTTGTTTGGTTTTTGTCTGATAATTTTGCAGAAACAGAATTTCCATAACTGCTACTCCTCGATTCCCATGTGTTCACTTGTCTTACAGATGGATAATAGCACCTCTACACACATTTTTGTCATTTTCTTATTTACTAATTATTCCTCTTCTAATTTAAGGCAAAATCTATACTCCTACATGTCTGTTCTTGGAACAGCCTAAAGCTGCTTAATCATCTGAGATGTTAATTTGCCTACATGGCTTCAAAAGGTGTTGGGGAAACAGATTCTCTGATTATGTTAATGAACATGATACCTTTTCTGAAAAGGAAATTCTGAAATTTCACTTTCTGTTTGCCTCACTACCAACTTCAACCTATCTTGTGCTAGGAAGAGTTAAAGTTTTATTGCCTTTTCCAGAACCATTCTGCCTGGAGGTATCTCTTTCCAAATGTTTCACAGTCACTTGTTGTTCAAAACAGTGTAGTTACAGGAAACCAATTTCTGATTTGTGTTCCTCCTGAATGTTGTGCAGGGCTTGTTGTAAGTAACTATAGGCCAACAAACTCCACCTAGGCAGTGTCTCTCCTGACTTCACCCCCCCACAACTTGAACTCTGCATGTTGCATGGTGAGAATCTAAAAGCTAATTGTTCTGGAGTTTTATTGTAATTTGAAGGGTGAGAATTTTTTCTCTGATGGTGAGTGAAAATGTTTCAGTGATTGAACCAACACTGAAACTGAATTCCCTTCTAATGGTAATTATTTATTTCACCTGAACAGCGTTAAGTACTCATACAGCAATAGGAGGATTTATATATTTTGCCAGATATTGTTACTGGCTAATATTTGGAGTGCTCCGTACAGTATAAGTTCATTGTATTTAACAAACAGATCTACAAAAAACAGTCAAGAGCTAGATAAAAACATAGGAATGTTTACATGCATAATGGATACCCTGATCTATTTAAGTCATCAAAAAAAAGAGTCTGATTAGATTCCATGGGGCCAAGAATTCACCTTAAGTTTTCTCTTTTAAAAAGAATGTAATGAAAAAAGTATTGGTTCAGGGACACTCTGAACAATATTGTTATGAGGTTTAACATCAAAATTCAATCAGTTTCATTCTCTGTCCCCCTAGATGGGTTCATCTTCTTACACTTAAAACTATCAGTCTCTCTCCTTCAGGGAACACTGACAGCTTTCTTGCTCACTTTCCATTAAGAAAAGAGAGAATAAATTATTTCTTGCTTGTTTTATTCTTCCTTACATTTCTCTCTATTGTTCTCCGAGGAGTTTTGTGCTTTTAATTTCTGTATACCCAGGTGGACCAAGCAAATGACGTAGCTTCAAACTGTGTTTCATCCTTCTACATCTATCTCATTAAACACCATCCATATGACTAGCTAGATTCATTAAGTTTGACTCTTGCCTATGCGGAAAAGTTTCTTGTCTGTGTTCTGAATATTATATAGGCTACTAAAACTTTCACCAAAGATGGTCATGGAATCCATCTCTCTGTACTCTACAAAGCTAATTGCATTTCATCAGCAGTTTTTCTTCCATGATAAAATTGTTTAACACAGACAAACCCATCTCAGGCATGTGATTACTGTAGCAGTGCAAACTCATAAAAGGATGTTTTGCATTGCATTTCAGTTCTGTGAGAGAGAGGTCAAAAGGTGCTACTTACATTGTATCAGAGCCTGATACAATTTCTTTTAGGCTAAGTTGACGCATTGAATTGAATAGTCTGTAGTAAAGCTGAATCAGAAGCCCTGCCAAATATCACTCTGATCAGAAAAAAATGACAGCCCTAAGTACATAGTTTATGTGGAAGGATAACATTCATGTTAGACAAATACTATTTTGATATGTTACTATTACTATTTTTATTTACTTCCTCTGAAAGATTTGCATCATTGTAGTGATACATTCATGGGTTTTGCTTTTTCGATCTGACCACAAAGTTAAATTAACTACAGTTTTCTTTCTATACCTCTTCCTAATGCACCAATGCATTGTACTGCATTTGAAAATCTGGCCTTTTACTGTGCTATGTTTCAACATTTTTTTAATCTATTACAAATTGTGGCTAGTCCTGTCACCTTCTCAGGTAATATCCTAGCTAATTCTGCTGTTGAGTAGACAAGGTCTTATAAGAGAAATGCTCTAGTTGCAGTTTTCTAAGAAAATAAACCTCAGGATGCCCAGAGAGGTGGTGGATTCCCCATCTCTGCAGGATTTCAAGATCAGGCTGGGGCAGGCTCTGAGCCCCCTGATAATGCTGCACATATCCCTATTCATTTCAGGGGAGTTGGGCTAGATGACCTGCAAAGGTCCCTTCCAACCCTAAATTAGATTCTATGATTCTCTTCTATGATACACAAGGGCAGAAGGATGCCAAAGGAATTTTAGTGATCTTTGTGTGTTAGTCAAAAAATATCAAAAGCTTCTTCCTGGACAAATCTGATGAAAAAGATCCAGGGTATAATTCTGGGAACAAGGTTAATGTCTTGGTGCCATGCACACATCTGAAATGAAGTATAGAAAGCATACAGTTGAGTGGGGTTTTTTTGTTGTTTTTTTCTTTTTTTCTGGAGAAATTTATTTAAGCATGAGGTTAAAGGAATAAAATTTAAGTTAAATTCTCCTCATCTGGAGATAACTTTCATGCATGCCTCTTACCATTCTAAAGAAAGATAGGCTATAAGTTGTGCATAGTCTCACAAGATGTTTAATTAACCTTGATAAAAACACAAAGATGATGAAAAACTTCTTGTTTGAAATGCAAAAAGGACACTAAACAGAGTCCTTTAAGAACTTTTAGTATGAAAACTTTAAGTTATTCACCTGCTTTGAACTCTGTGCAAATGAGGCAAAGTCTATATCAGTAAAGGTACTATGCCTTCATTAATCACACCCTGTCCAATAACTACATTTCAGTGGCAACATCTGTGTAGCAGCCAACATAGAAAGTAGCTGTACCATATTAATTAGGAGAAAAATATTAAAATGTACAGTATTTGGTCAGAACACCTGTGGATACTGAACTCCTTTCACTATTGTTGAAAAATGCAATGTAATACAGAAAAAAAAAAAAAAAAAAGTTTAAAAAAATATGGAGTTGGTCTCCACCTCTTGCTGATAAAGAATGATTCTAATCTTTAACTTTGTATTAGGAATTATTTTTTTCACATGACATAAAATCTCATCAGGATTGGCAACGTGCACCAACAGATTGTGATATCTCAAAAGTGATCTGAGTTATTGCTTCAAGAAATTTCCTTATTTCTAGGCATAGAAACATCGAAAGGTAACAGTGTTGTGTCCAACCCCTTTCTCAGCTGTGATTGAACTGATACCAGTCAAGAATCCTGGGTTTAGTCTTGTAAGCAAGAGAAAAATCTGCAGGCTCTGTAGCTTCTTTAATGAAAGAAATTCAGTGATATTATTTTGATAGCTCAAGTAAGAACTTTGGTTTTACCAAAGTGAAATTAATTCATGAATTAAAAAGTTGCAAATCATTGCTTTGGCTACCATCCCAGACAGCAATAGGCTATGAATATTAAAAGAAAATAATTAGATTACAAACGTAAATAAAAATATAAATACTTTTTTTAGCCTGGAAAATTCCAGTTAGCGCTGATCAAAATATTTCGGATTAAACCACCATTACAGTAAGTTAACAACCTTTGTACCAGATAATAAATTCCTTACAAGCAATCATTTTTGTAGGCATTTATCCAAGTTCATCCTTGGATATGAATTAAAAGAGATGTCAGTAAACAAACACAATTTGATTTCTAACAGGTTCACAGCAGCAAGCTTGAGAAAGGGCAACAATGCCTAGATCAGAAGCATGATATTTGCCATCACATTGACCAGGTGTTCTGAGAGTCTATCCTTACTGTCCTGATTGAGCTGCAGTCTCTGTCTTCCACTAGCAGACACAAATATGAATAATACTTCTGAGAGTGACAAGAGAAGAGTTAATGTAAAGGTCAGATGACAAAGAACAAGACCCCTCCTTGAATACAGAGTAAAAATCAAGTTGCATCTTTCTTGACTTTGAAATTAATCTATCAAGGAAAATAATGTTATAGCTCCCACGAGCAACATGCAAATCAGGGAATTAATCTCCAGCAAAATGTTTTATGTTATGGAAACCCACAAATAGATTTGATTCAGTGACAGTAAATCAAACACGGTGAGTAGTTGTGTTTGACTGATGAGTACACATGCCACAGGCACCAGGACTGTGACGTATACAGGAGAGTAATAAATACTTTCTGTGGCAGTTCTGGAGCAGTTGCTCAGTGACACTAGAAGAATATAGAAGGCTTCAGGCAAAAATGCAATCCAGCTGTCAAAAATATATTTTACTTTTCTGCATCTTTTTCCATGCTATTCTTTTCTACTGATGAGGAAATGAGCAACTTATAAAGAATAGGTGGAGAAAAATTATGAACGATTTTTCTATCGTTCATAATTTTTCTTTTTTATGAACGCAGGTGAAGTTTTGTGCCAGTAATGAGTCATTACAGCTAATGTATACCTCTATAATAGCATTGGTATGTTATCTTCATCTCTTCTCGCCATTACGTTCTGATTCTACTGTGTTCTTATCTAACTATCACTTTCCCAATGCATGTTAAAGCAATGATTAAATTAGAAAGGGACCTTCCTTAGTGCTTCTCTCCAGAGGTGATGATGCTGCTGAGCAATAACCTAGACAAACTTCTAGAGTGGGAATTAAAGACTGAGATCGTATCACTTTCTACTATTTCTCTCTGTGTTGAAATTGTTGGATCTTGCAGATCCAACTGTAGAAGTCCAAAAGGCAACTTATAATTTATGTTCTGTATATTTATTGAGTAACTAGGGGCCAAGTTTAACAGCTGAGAAAATATGATTTCACTATTTATTAAATAAACTTACAAGGTCTGTTTAGTTTATGTCAGATCAGGCTTCTGGAAACATTTAATTGACAATTGACTTGTTCAAACATTTAAAAAAGATTTGCCTCACTTACTCTAATGACATAATCTTATTTGGGAAGTAATGCCTACACTATTTCTTTAACCTGGATCACCAGGTAAAGACTTAAATGACATGAATTGCAAGCGGTCAGTAGATTTTGCAATATTTTCAGTCATATTTAATGGCTGTGACAGTTTATCTGCATATATTTTGCTGCCTTCTAAAGTCATTTGCTAACATGATTCATTGCTTAGAATCCACTGTCTTGTGGAACTTGTTCATTAGTCTAGAAGCAGATTGTGATTTTCACGTGTAATGATTCTCCTCTTGATAACTGTTAGCCTTGATCATTGTTACTCGTGCTAGTGCTTCTCTGAATTTGTCTAAATCCCATCATTTTTTTATATTTTTGTTTTCTCTCTAAAACAAATATATATATGCATATATCTTTTTCTCTAGTAATACTAAAAATTTTCAAACAAATACCTTTCCAAAAGAATATGTATTTTCTACAATACTAGTCTAATATCATAGATAATATTCAGGGGGCTCTTTTTCATGTATATAAATATCTGATATAGGAAGTAAAGAAGATGGAATCAAACACTTCCAAGTGGTGCCCATTGACAGAACAATAGGCAACAAACACTAATGGAAATACAGGAAGCTACATGTAAACCTAATGTCTTTTGATAAGATAAAGTATAAACAACAATGACAACAAAGCTGCCCTGGCTTCTGGTGTTGATAAATCTCTGCTTTGTGGTGGTTCCAGGAACTGTTGTGGATGCCCTCTGCTTCAAACACGTTTTTGAAGGTAGCATCTAAGATCGAATAGGAATAATTTAGTCTCAACTAAATAATTCTCAATCTTTTGTGGGGAAAACAAAACAAGAAAGAAAAAAAAATTAAAATAAAACCCACCTACCTTCAGATTCTCTTTTGGGAAATAAGGAGACTGTTTAGGATTTGGGGAAATGAGTTGGAGTTTGGGTTTTTTGGTAAGGTTAGGTTTCTTCGTAACAATCACTCCATACCTGTTTTTTTCTTCTTTTCATTCCCATGTCCGAAATTGTCACTCATTTCTTATATAATCAAAACTTCCTTTTAAGAGTTGAATAGGTATTCCAGTAGCATATTCTTTGTTATTCACTAATGCTAGAACGGAAATCACTCTGATGTTGTCCAAATATAGAAAAAGGGGCAGCTTCCAGACCAAATCAATTTAAATGATAACATAAAGGGATACAAAGCAAATACAGGTTCCCTGAAAACCCAAAATAGCTGCATATTTCAACAACAGAACATTGAAGCATAGATCTAGGACCCAAATTTAGATATATTTAAGATATTTAGGTATTGTCCAAATCAGCATTAAAATGCCAAGAGAGACTAACTCCCATCTTCAGAAGCAACTTAACTTTATATGTATTATGCCAGATTTTTCAAGAAGTATTAAAGCTAGGGGTCCAGTGATATTTTCAGAAGCACTCAATCACTCAGCTGTTATTGAATAAAGATGTGATTGCACTTTCCAACAAGTTATTGTGCAGTTTTTCTCATGTCACTGTGAATAGCAACGTCAGATGTGACACGCAGAAGCTCTCCTATTTACCTTTATCTTGCGGTAAAAGAAAAACAGAAATAAGAGTTTTCCACTGGGAATTATCAAAGCTTTTACTGACTAACAATATCATTTCAGCTGCATCATTCATTTTCCTCTTTTTGACTTAGTTTGCCAGTCATACAAATGTCTGTAAATTATCAGGTAAAAATTACTCTGTTGCAAATGAAGAGTTAAAGTGACTTAAATACAAAATCTCCAAAAAACTGGCATATTTCATCCATGATAACAAAATAGCAGGTAAGTGTTAAAGCAGTACAAAATTGCTGAAAAAAGAATTATAAGATAATGATGGAGGGAAGCAGTGATGGAGAGAAGATGCAGTATGTCCCCAGAAGTTCCATGGTAGATTGTAGTCCACAGTATACAAAGTACTGGAAGTGGCTGGAAATGTCAAAAATACAGGGTTTTCAGAAATGCTAGAGGAAATACTGAGAAGCTTAAATTGTGCCAATGATAAAGTCTCAAAACAGGCTGTGAGAAACAGCCATGTGACAGAAAATAGACAAAATGGGAATATAGGATAAGTTTAGAGAGTTGCTGATGTCACAGATGACCAACAGGGATTGAAACTGTCCAGAAAATGCCCATCCACATTTAATGCTTTAATACTGGAAGGACTCAGATGAAGAAATTTGCTTGAATGATGAGTAGTTTCCTGTAGCTGTTGTTTCTAAATGAGTTTATGGTTCTCGAGCTTTCTTTGGGACTCATCAACATTATGCCTTTAATAATTTTTTTTATATTTTTCTGTTTCACTTGCAGAAAATAAAATCCATTTCTTTTCATTAATGATTCTGTCTCCTTTGTAATGTTTAATTACATTTGTGAACATGTCAAACTCAGCCTTGAGACACCTACATACAGAAAAAACTTTGTTCCCAGGTCAGAAGGAGATTCTTCAATTTTAAGATAAGATTCTTCAATTTTAAGATAACCTAGATCAAAGTGCATGCTAACAAAACAATTCTAGTGCTAGGCTTCATTTCTTTTTGTAGCACTGGTGTCCTACTTTCTCAAAAAGTGAAGTGGAAGAACTCACATAGGCACAAAGTGGTTTAAGTTAAGCAAGAAAAGCTGGTAGAAAGAAGACTTGAAAAAGCAGTTGAGCACTACTAGAACAGATTAAATTCAGCATAGAAAACAAAAACTAATGTGGGCATCTAGAAGCAATTTGTACACTCAGCATGAATATTTAAATATCACTGTGATCACCTCAGAGCTGGTCAGAAAGTAAGTTAATGTGCTAAACACAAGTTAATGTGCAAATTAATGTGCCATGTTCTTTCCCTAAGAAATGTATAGAGAAGAATGACCTCATTTTTTGAATGTCGTTTTATACTTGAATGACAATTCATATTTGCATATGGCTCCAGTTCTAAACTTCAGCAAAGGAGCACCACATTGACAACATATGTACATGTGTTCATCGGAAAAGTTCTTCAAGAGTAACTGTAAGTTTTTGTTAACTTTATAGTTATGTCTGATTTGGACTGCCAGAAAAAAATACTTCATGTTATCAGGGTCATGGTATTCTTTACAAAAATCTACCACAGCTCCTTTTTGATCTCCTGCTTAGACTCTACTTGCTTTGGCTGACAGTCAAGCTTTTTTGCCAAGTGAGAATGCCTAGCTACCTACTTCATCATTCTTCATTGCTGCCCCTGTTTGGCTAACGTTTGTACAGGTGTCTTCTACTGGACCAAGAATATCACACTTTCTTCAGAGCAAGCAATAGTACATCTTTTTCTTGCCAAAATCTAAATAACGTAGTAAGACTTTTAAAAAGAAAATAGATGGCTATTTTCTTTCTAATACTATAAGTGTGGAAACCTAATATTGTAAACTGTTCCTATTTCATCCCTCCTCTTATCCTGTTTAATTTTGTTATCTCTTGAGATGGCAGATTTATTTTGCATAGCATTTGGTCTGAAAAATCAATGTTTTTTTCTGCCACTTCAGACACTTTTATTTTCCATAAACTGCCTGCTTGCCATTAGCTGTCTCATTGACATTGTTTGATGTAAGCAATAAAAACAGTTAAGTTTATATTTCCTAGCAATGTTGGGGATTTGGGATGTGAATAAATTACCAGAAAGAAATACTGAAGACTTCAGTCAGGTAGCACATTTCTCAGATTACTGGGAGTCTGTATGGTGAGCCATAACATTTATAGTCCATCAGCATGTTTTGTTTACAGCTGCTTATTTAATATGCAGCTTTAAAACACAAATACTGGTTACAGTTCTTGCAGTTGTTTGAAGCAGATTAGCTTTTACTGCTAAGAATAATGTTGCCTGAAAATCTCAGTGGAGCTTAACTCATTCTCATTTGCTTTCAGCAAAAGAAAATTTTAAAGATTTTTGTTACTTTGTAGCTTTACAATCTCATTAAGTTTTTGACCAGAAGTCTGAATATTAATGACATCTCTTAAATTATTTCATTTTAGCAATTTTATGTTATTTTATTTTTTTTACATGGAATGGATTCCTACATGTATTAGTTAGCTTTCCCTAGTGGAAATAATCTGGACCTCATTTCTAGGATTTAATTATCTGTAGTGGAAGTTAAAAAGTTCTGCTCTTCTATCAGAGTGAGACAGCAGGGAGCCCATCAATATTTTCTGTACTGAAAGATCTTTAGGACTGATGCGGTTCTCTTCACATTGGTGTAAATCAACAGCAGCTCCACTGTTATGAGTAGATTTATATACAGGAAAGTATATTTGGATCATGCGGCACTTTGTAATTATTTTTTTTCTCCTGATGGCTGATAAGAAGTGCAAAGGCAAGAACAAAACAGCCCCTAATGCACAGAAGCCAGCACTGTTTCATTGAGCAGCTCTTGATCTATCCAGGCTTCTAACAAGGCTTAATCCATGGCAGTGATGCCCAAGGCTCAAATTTTGCCTCTGGTCTCATGGCACACGCTTACAGCTCAGATCTTTCTTTCATTGCAGTACAGAGGGAATACTCCTGTTGACTTCAAAGGGAGCACTTGTAGACCTGGGAGTAAAGCCAAACTCTGAAAGTGATATATATTCCTAAAGCAACTCAACTGAATATGTCTCACTGGAGGCTTCTCAGTCCCAGACTTCTCAAGAACAGAGTGGAGATGTATTTTTTAAAAAAATCTAAATCCTAGTTCACCCTAAGATCCAGGAACCCACATATCACAAACAAACAGTCTAACTGTTGATGGAAAAGCTACTCACACATCTCAGATTCCCATCGGGTTTTGAAGCCTCTCCTCCTCTTAGCCAGCACTACAGGGCACATAGCCTGCCTGCAGCAGTAGATTAAAGCTCCTAGCTCCAGATAGATACTTGCACAAAAATGAACAAACCTGACAAGATCAGGAAGTGAGTATGGAGACTAAGACGTTTCCAGCTTACCACTGAATAATGGAGTATGAGCCTCTGCTTAATGTGACAGATGCAGTGGTGACAGATGTAGAGTCCAAAAAAGACACAATCTTTTTGAAGACAGATTAGTAGGGAAAAAGTAGGATCAAGTTATTCAGCAGCTGAATAGCACTAAAAAAAACTCTTCTGATTTTAAGAGTTTTGTGTACCTTTCTCTGCTTCCCATCAAGAATCACTTTTGTGAAGTCATCAGTTTAAGGTACAAACATTTCAAAAAAAAGTGACCTTATTTCCTCTAGTCCAAATATTATATCCTAATGCCTCTTACTTTCCAAATTCATCTTTATGTACAGTCTGATTTGGGCCAAGAAAACAGCTGTACATAAAGAGAAATGAGTATGAATATCAAATTCTTTGCTATGATGGTGAAGAGCTCCTTTTGAAGCATTTCAGTCTGAACACTTTGTGACTTGATGTTTCTTCACAGAAAGTGGTTTCCCTCCTTATAATGAATTTAAATACACAAATTTAAACTCATCTGCTGTTTCCTTTTTTTTGTTTTTGTTTTTTGTTGTTTTTTTTTGTTTGTTTTGTTATTAGTTTACTGTTCAACTATGTACTACCCATTGGTTTTTGTTTTTTTAGAGTTACATGAAGCTGTTTCTGCCTAAAGATCTCATTATAAATATATGACATTTATTTGAGAAAATGTCATGCCAGAGGATTTTTCAATTTACTTACAATTTTATTTTAAGTTTACTTCAGATGTTTGACAGAGTGTCAAAAGTTGAAACAAACACATTCAAGGGCTTATAAAAATCTGGAGCAACTACCTGATAATGAAATTGGGAACATTATTTCCATTATACTGTAATTTAATCAGTGACAGCTTTTTGGGTATTTAACACCAATACAGCTTTTCACAGAATGGAGTGAACATTCTGATTTTTTTCAAAACATAATATGAAACTTATTCATCTGGGAAAGACCTGAAATAATATTTTATATATAATACGATTAAGTATATAAGCAGCTGTCAATTCTATGATTTTAATCATCTTCTTGGCTGTCATATATAGCCTGGTTTAGAAAAGATGGTTGTATTCTAATCTGATAAAAAGTTTTTATAACTACAATGAGATTATTTTTTTTTGAGAGAGAGAGACAGAGAGGACCATTAAGTAGGTAGACTGACACAAATGTAAGATGTCATTCCTGGACGACAGCATCACCTGAGATCCCCAAGGTATTAAAGGATCCAAGAGCAACACAGATTTCAGAGTTTTGGTGTGAAAAATAAAACAATCCTGTTATGGAGTAGAAAAAATATATTTTCAGAACTTGTGTCTTTCCTTTACCCTCACTGTGTATATTTACCTTATCTCTTGGGCCTCATACCCATTAACACTCAAGTGTCTAAGAAACAATATGATGAGATCACATTCCATTTTCATAATGGTAGGATAGAATTTTACACCACCCATAAGTTACTTTTCTGAAGCCATACTCTTCTCCACCAATTTCAGGGAGAAAACACACAAGGACTGCTCCAAAAGTAATGCCTTCTATTTCATTATGTTGGTCCATGATATTAGATGGATGTTGGTGGTATGGCAGTAGGGGTTGAACCATCCCACCAATATTCCATTACATTTTGTTGCTGTGTGACAGATGGCAGTGGAGGGGCAGTCTGACAAAATAGTGTCTAATATGGAAGAGCAGATGAAGCAAAAGCATGGAATTTAATTTCTCCATGCAGAAAAAATTGAACTCACTGATATTTATCAATGCTTGCTGATCATTTGTGTAGATCAAACAGCAGATGTAAGCACAGTGAGGTAGGTGATGGGTGGTGCATTTCAGCAGTGGGAACAGTGACGTGAAAGACAAACCATGTTCCCAGTGCCCATGCATGGATGTCACACCGTGAAATGAGGTGCGTTTACACCAGCTCATATGTGTAAGTCAGCAGACTAGAATCAGGGAACTGTGCATGGAACTGGATAGCAACTTCAGTGAATTGAAAACAGTGGAGACAACACTGGAATATTACAAAGTTTGTACCAGGTGTGCCCCACAAATGCTCACACAGGGACAGAAGGAGCACACTATGCAAGTGTGTCAGGACCTGTTCTACCAATACAAAGTTGAAGATGGCAATTTCCCAGATCACATCATTATCAGTAACAAGATGTGATGTCACCACTATGAAACAGAATCGAAATGGCAATCATGATTGGTGGCATGTGAATTTCCCACTGAAGAAAAAGTTCAAGATGCAGCCATCAGCAGACAAAGCGATATGCAAAATAACACCAAATGAAACTGAAATTTCTTCAGTAAAAAAAGAAATAAACAACATAATCTGAATGTTCCATGAATCCAAACTTCCATGAGTAAGGAAAGAGGGGAGTCTTACTGTGGTATTGAAGGTGGAGGGAGATTGTTCTTGGAGGTGTTTGGGCTTTTTTGTTTTTTTGGGTTTTTTTTTTTTTTTGGGTTTTTTTTTTTTTTTGGGTTTTTTTTTCCAGTTTTCATATTTCTACTAAGTGTGAATGGACTGAAGTACTGCACACAGGGACTGGAATTCCTTTGGATGATGGTACAAATATTAACATAAACAACATCTCAGACAGTATCAGGCTCAAAGACACCCCTAAGAATGCAAATTCTTAGGTTCCTTTCCTTCAGGATTAACTTTTGACACAAATTAGAGCAGAATGAACAAGTTATGAACAGGGAGGTATGGTTTCTGAAAAGAACGTTCCAATTTTTACTGTTCTTTAGTGTTTAAAATGGCAACAATATGAGAAATGCACATACAAGTGCACTAATAGTTCCTAGTTTTGTCTAGTGGGAGTAAACAGGGATTTAATTTGATGTATCCTGATAATAAAATGATAATCAAGGTGGCATAATGTGCCATTATATTGTGGTTTCCACTGGCATGATAAACTGTAAAAGCTATTCAACTTGGCAGTAGAGTTTCCCCTTCCAACCTCTTCCAAAGATAAGGTGATGAAGGTAACAAAAATATTTCCCTTCTTGACAGACTATTTGGCGAAAGACAGTGGTTCTCTGCTGGTGTGCAAATGTCATCAAAATGAATGCTTAAAATTCCCCTCTTGTTTATGAACAATGCATCTCATCTAGATCTGAGGACAGTGTTGGTTAGAGACATATAGACATGAAGTTTTCAACATTTCAAGAATGGCAATCAGCAGAAAAATCAGCAGCTGAAACCTTTATCTGCTCAGAGATTTAATGTGATGCTCTCTACTAAAGATATTGCAACCTTACAAAGTGTATAAATCAAAATAGAATAAAAATATCAACCAGGAAGAGTTATTGGAGGCAGTTTATGTCTTAAGACATTTCCAAAGCAATGCTGAGTTACAATTTTACTATTGGGTATAAAATACTACTGCTGACTGGACTTCTTTTTCCTTTAATAGCTGTAGCACTCCTTATAGGTTAAAATCTCTGCACAATTCTACTGGATGCACCAACTGACGCACATTTCATCTCTTTTTTATGCACACTACTAATTATTTTCCAAATGTAAGTGAAAATATGACCTTATTTTATTATTCCTGGTGGCAAGTTTTGATTTCTCTTGTCTTTCTGTCTCACTGCTTGTAACAATAATATGTATGCATCATATATAAATTACAATTTTTTCTTGTTATTCTGTATGTACAGCTGTTTTCTAGAGGTATCTCTACTGTCTTTCCTACTTTCACTCTCAATACTGTTGAATCTTTTGTCTGCTACCTTTCCCTTTTTTCCTTTCCCCTTTCTATTTATAAATCTAATAAAATACCTGGTATCATTCTGACCTTTCCAGGTAATCAATATTAAGGATAGTCAGCTATCAGCAAATATTGTTTTAGACAATAATTATATAGAAGAGCGACAGGTTCTCATTCATCACCTTAAGCAGATGTCTAGGGGAGGAAATAGGAATGTCTTAAGTACCTGAGATTCTGCTTCAGAAACATCATTTTTGACACATACGCATTAGCTAGGCTGGGTTGTGGATAGTTTCTGCTTTCAAGCAGTGCTGGCACTATTAACAGAAAGTGGTCCATTCTGTCAACTCTTTCTCAGCATAATTGCTCCATGGATGACAAATGACTGCTCAAACTATTAGCACAATGGTTTATTGTCTTTTTGTTATGGAGGCACTTCACTGGAATTAAAAGTGAAATAATGCTATTGGATTTCCATCTTATTAGTAAAAGAGCAAGGAGAAGCCAGGGTGAGAGGCACTTCGGTTCAGCCTGGAGAATGAAGTATTTGGAAGCATACGGGTGTAGTGCAAATTATAGTGAAATGATGGAACATTTCAGAATAGGAAGGATGGGATTTAAAATAATAATAATAAAGGAGTCATGTAATCCCAAGGAGCACTTTTGAAGGTATAATGAAACAAATGCTTCTTCCTATAGGCTTATTGCATCTGTCCATAAAGGATGATACGGGGAGAATAATCATCAGTCAATTGCTCCCTAAAGTGGAGCAGAAAGATAAGCAATTACTGGCAGATAAACATAACTCTATAATTCTCAAATATAACACTTTAGAATATTTCTTTAAAAAATACAGATATCATTTGTAAAAGGGGGGGGAGGGGGAGCAAGGAGGGGGGAGACGTGTGGGGATAGAGAACTTAAATACTTTAGAATGTCCAAAAAGAAAAAAAAAATAAAAATTAAGAATGTTGGTACTACCATGTTTCAAAAACTCCTTGTCCCTTGAAGCTTCGATTGCTTCAGTAACTCCTTTTCTTTACCTTTTTATAATGTCCCCTTCACTTGTGCTAGGCTTTCCTGACTCCAAAACTGACTCCTCATAGTTGAATATATTTCCCAACTTAGTATTTTCCAAATTTAGCTTTAATCAAAAATTAGACATTTTCTTATTGCAAAATGAGAGGAAACTATTTTTCATTTACTCCAAAACTCCCATTCTCTGTCTAGAATAATTGATAATGACAGAATCCCTTCTATTTTAGATGTAAGTTGTTTCTGTCAGCCACCTCTTATTCACAGAGCTCCTTTGTCAGCAGTATGAGCCCTTCTGCTAATACTGCAGATATTGCAGAAGAAAGGTTTTGATTCCTGGTTGTCAAGATCCTTAAAAGAACTCAAAAATGAGACACTTGAGAAAGCCATTGAATCTTTTCCATATTTAGCCAATAAAAGTGGAGCAGTGAAATTATTATCTGAAGTACTAAGTACCCAATACCCTTGATTTGGCTTAACTACACTGTAAGATAATTCTGATATCTAAACAGAAATGATCAGCTAAATAAATTCTTCTGCACAAAACCAGCAATTATTTTTCACTGATCATGGACCAAACTGAGAATTAATCACCTCACTAAAACTTGAATATCTTTGAAGAACACATGCACTTCTGAGCTTATCATACAGCAGAGCTCCTTAAATAGTTATTGAAAATAAATAAGTATTGTAGGTATAAGTCATCTGAATTTTTCTGCGTAGCTCTGTGACATGTGGCTGATTCAGCAAGTCTGCATACAAGTGTTGATTATTCCTACATCTAGGAATGTAGATTTAGTCTAAATGATCTTTTCCAGAATTTCTGATGCAAGGAAATGAAATGTCATCTAATGCCTAATACCCTCTATGCACAGCTTAAATCAAGTTCAAGATGAGAATATTATTGGGTAAGCACCCTCATCTTTTTTTTTTTTTTTTTAACAAGAGACACAGATTGTTAATAAGAACTAATTACAAAGATGTACTTCCCTTACCAAACATCAACAGGACTACAAAAAAAAAAGAGCTATGCAGTAGAAGACTCATGCAGTTAACAGATGTCAGAAGGTGCACACAGAATGAATAGAAAGATCGTAATTCTGCAGCAGCATCCTGGCTATAGACTATAAACTATGCACTACAGCCGGAATTTGCACAGTTCATTTCAGTGGACAAAGTCAACCTGACTTGTTCTTAGTTTGGTGAAACTGACATATACACAAAGAATGCATACAAGGAATATACACAGTAAATCCAATGGAACTGTCACTTATATCTTATGCGTTTGCGGTACAAATGTTCCTTAGTTCAACATATGGCCTCTATCATTCATCAGTTACAAATTCCATCAGTTCAGCACTCTACATTTATATTCATGCTATGTGCCCATTGGTCAGACCCATTTCATAATATCCAGATAAGCATTGTAGGCTAAATTTCTAAGGAGATGCACAATAACTATAATTAAATGGATCTGAACTAGGTCATTAAAAAGTACTGAAAAATAATAAGGCAAACAACATATAGATCAAGTGCATATACTTGCACTAAGAAATACAAATCTACTCCAAAGTCTTATTCATTGTAGTGCTACTGTTTTGAGGTGGGCAGATTTTTTCCCTATCCTCCAAAAAGCCTATAGAAATTATCATCACCAGAAAAGCAAAGCACAAGAGAGTATACATTATGTGAAAGGATGTTGGGGAGTAGGTGAGTAGAGATTGGTTGCTGAGAATTTTTTTCAGTTTCCATCATTGCCAACATTTCCTTAAGCCTTCTTGTTCAAAGGTTATTTGTTATTCTGTAGTGTTATTTAGAGGCATATCTGAATCACAGACTGAGGATACTTTTAATTGGAAGAATTCTGGATTTGGAAAGAAGCAGGAAACTTGTACTCTGCTGGACATTTTTCCTATCTTTTGCATGAACAGAGTTGAGAATTAGCAACCGTAGTCTGCTTTCCCTCTACAACATCTCTCTGGGCAGAGAATAGAAGTTTTTGTAGTATTGTGTTTCATCATGATTTAAGTATAACCAGTGTCACGCTGTGATCAGAGACAATTTACAGCTTCAGTTATTTCTATTTCATATGTTAGTAATATCATAGATTTCCCTCCCAGGGGGAGATCTTTTGACCTGAGAAAACTCCACCCAATCACAATCGCTATCTGATTTTAGCATCAAAACATAACACCAGGCTGCCAAAATAACCTAACCCAAGCTCCTGTTGAGTGGTCTCCCCGTGCTGCCAGACACATGGCTCAGAATATATTGTCTTCTGTTACAAGTCTTAAGGAAGTTGAGAGGTTGTCTGCGAGAACCAGACTCCCAGGCAACTGAACAGACAACAACCTATTCCTGGACAAACAGGTTTTCTACAGCGTTTACCACAAAGTGCAGAAACATTCACATTTGTTCTCAAATCTTACGTTGGAAAGGTGTCTCTGTAATAAGGTAAAACCTCTGCTTCTTATCAAGGTGGAAAGCTACACCAATCTGGTAATGCACACAGTGAGACCTATAGCGGCATCTCAGTGCTACGTTGAGTGCACCTTCCAGTTTCTCCAGAGACATCTTGTGCATCTTTAACAGCGCTGCAATATAATATGTGAATGCAAGTGTCTGTCCAGGCTCAACAGAGATTCCTTTCCACCACTCTGCTACATAATTTATTGCAAAACAAAACTGACATAAACACTATCAGTCCTCTGTGCAGCTCTATCAAGCAGATGACAAGGTAATTTCATATTGATTCATATTTCAAGTTCTTGGGGAGTCTTTGTTTAAAAGTTTAGAAGTAATTTTTCAGGTTTTTCCTGCTATTTGTTCTGACTTGTTCCAAGTCTTTCTTCAATTTACATATTCTTTTATGGTACTCTCCAATTAATTAAATCACTGCAATTCTCATGGAGTGATTTATCCACAGTACAATTTTATCAAAATATAAAATTTAGTGCAATATTTAATTGAGCAGAATGCACATTAAAGCCTTAGAAATAATTAGGATGCATCAGTTTAGATAAAACACTGTTATGCTTTGTTTACGCAGTGCTGAATTAAATCAGTCCCAGTCCACCTCCAAGATGCTACCAGAAATGTGACATGGCTTGGAGGAGAATCAGAAATCAAGGCTATATTTACCAGGTTACTCAGTCAACTGTTTTCCACATCCTGTAGGATATCTTTAAGAGATATTCAGAACTGTAGGACTACTATAGGCAATTTCAGTAGTAGAATAAAATTATCCATGGTACACTTTGCATTTACACTTAAGCTGCACACATGCATGTAAAATATATGTAATATATACAGCAGTCTATGCATAAATAATTACTGTCGACAAGCATCTAATTGCTCATTGGATGGCTTGAGATGAAAGCTCAAGGCATTTAGGAGTCAGGGGAAAAAAAGTCATATCAGAGCATAAAGATGGGTCTAACAGAGTGAATTCTGTGCAATATGTTTTTCCATGGTGTTTCAATTATTTGGTGCTTTACAAAACTATCCCACTGTCATTTTTTATTTTTATACAGTCTGAAATAAACAAAGCAGAATGGGTGATTATATCTTTTTCTAGGGAGAGAAGCTTCTATGGGGAACATTGTGCATAAAACTACTACAAATGTCTTAACATCTCTCCTGGCATAATAGTAAAATTGATATGATGAAACCTCAGTTTTCAGAAAGAAACAGAGGATCAGGGGCAGTAAGATATTAAAATGACCTAGAAATAACTATACATCAGATGAAATGCACTGGGTTGAAGTTCTGGGAAACAGTAGTCTTTGAGGTGTCTTGTTTTATTTTTTCAAGCAGACATGGTCTCTTCAGGTCTTTAAGTAATCTAACCTCTGACAATCTTCCTCATTAAACAGGGGCAAATGAATGCTCCATTTAATATCTGTTTAGGAAAGATACAGTGTAAAACAGACAACCAGTGTCTAGATAGCTCAAGTAAAGAACTGTAAATAGCAGTTGTGGACTGCAGAGTCAAAGAACAAAGGACCATTTCTATCTCCTACACCACTCCCACATATGGCCACAGAGCATGTGTGGAGCAAAGATGAGATGTTAACAAACAGAGGAAGTTCAGTGTCAAAAGTGTAGCAGGACAGAACGTTTTTCACTTCAAGCTCTGTGCTGTTCAGATGTATAATACACATGACCACTCTCCACAAGTCAGACCCTCCAAATGCTACCACCTGCAAGCATACAACAGCTCTGATTAAAACAAGTTTGTGAAATTGAATCTTGTGTAGCAATAACAGGCCCTAAATCCGTGTTTTAGAATTGCAGATAAAGGGGAACAATCTGGTGCAATAGGCAAAACCTATCAAGAACTTCATACTATACACAGATGGCTTCAAAAAGATCAGGGCCAACAATTACATTCATAGTGAGGTATGTTCACACTTTTTAACCTCTATACTGAAGCAGAACCATTAGGAACAGTTAGCACATATTCACATGTACATGCATGTACACACATTTCTTGCTGGCATCCAGCAGTATGGGTCATTATGTTTATTCTCCAAGACAGAAAAGCTCATTGGAACAATAGGCAATAAATGCAGCATGCTCCCTTCTCTTGAGGGAGACTAACACCATTACGATCTTGATCACTGCACAGAGAATAAGAGAACATGAAGTACCACACAAGTTTGATTCTCCTCAGTCTTGGTGGCACTCCTCCTTTAGACAAGCAATGGCCAGGCAGAAAGCTACCAAAGGGTGTGGTGGCTTTCAGCCAAATTTCAGCCAATTAAAGTAATAGGATACTGGGGGCTGGGGCCTGGGGGCTGGGAGGGTGAGGGGAACCATGGGGGAGACTGTGATCATGTAAAATCCACTGCACAGTACACTGCATTTTTATTAGAAAATTATTTGTTAAGCATCCAGTGTTACCAGACATTTGCTCTTCAACAGCACTTTCTCTATTCTGTATTCTCTTTTTCCAACTTCTGTAACCAGACTGTCTGGTGCAGTGCAGCAGCTATGCCCTATATCACACCTATGATTTGTCTGTCCTGGGAGACTGTGGTGCGCAGGTTTTTGCCTGCACAGCTGGGGGCCCAAGCACTGAATCTTCCTTTATACTACTGGCACAGATGCAAACTGAAAAACATATTTCTGCCTGTGTTTCCAGAACTTTCAAGGATTTCTGATATTGTCACCCTCAAGATACGACAAATCAGTCAATCATAGAATGAATGCAGGTTTTTTCTTAAAAATAATTTAGCTAAGCTCCCCAAGGAAATGAAACTAGAATCTGCCCGCCTTTTCTTCATCAGTCACTTGGTATCCTTCCCCATAGCTGCTGAAGTTGGTAGTCAATTTCAACAAATCTGGCAGAGGACTACAGTGTCTGTAGAAATATTGTGAAGAGCACAGACCATTGAACAAAGGAGAAAACCACAAATTCGTGTCTCATCTGACATATTCTGCTGCCCATATTCAATGATTATTTATTATATTTTCTCTGATGACAAATCAGCATATACACATTGACCAGAAGAACAGTACAAGTGCATCCTGGAGGTCTGCTTGCTCAGATGGTAACTAGAGAGCAGAGGAGGCTGCAGAGGAGAGAAGGGCACAGCAGGGAACATGGATGAACTGCAAGAAGATGAGGGTATTTCCATTCATTGACAGAGGAACAGGACCTACTGTAAGGAGAAGGAATGCATGTGAAGAATAAGGATTATAGATGCACGTTTTCTAAATGACATTGTTGACTACAGAATAATCTTTGGTGGGGTTCTGTACAGTCTCTCTTCCAATACTCTAAATTTGACTTTTGCTAATCCCTAATGCACCACTGGATGGATTCTGCATTAACTGCTATCTTCAGGCATGCATAATATTTGTATAGCTTTTATTTCAACCTCTATGGACTACACCCCACATCAGTTTTTCTTCTCTAACATTTGTCTCTCTCCAACCCATTTTCACTTCTTCCTGCCAGTCTTTGCTGTCTGTCTGGAAGTCACAATGCACAATTCTGAACATGGTAAGACAGTACCTGGTGATTGTCTTCACTAGAACCACTAGAACTTCATTGGACTTCACTAGAACCTTAGCTTCCTTTATAGGGCAGTTTTAGGCTCATAACGTATTTTTTTCCTCTCTCTCTCAGTGAGGAGAGAAAATAGGATTGTGTGGAAAATCTCCTGATAATCCAGTCTTATCTCCTTAAAAAGTAAAATGGTAGGGGACTTTAATTCAGGATATTGTAATTAGAAGTATGTTAAGTAACAATAACCTTTAACTGTGAGAATTTTACTAGAAGGAAAAGACATATCATTTTAGATGTAGTCTTCCTCATGTCATTCTGCAGAGATTTTCTAAGCACAGACCATGCTTCTGAGGGTGGCCTACTGTGTTTGAGACTTCAGCCTAAATAAATGAGGAAAAGAAATTAACTGCATCAAGATATATTACTGATGTTCTTCACATAGGCAAGAGATATTGGTGAATCCCATCTGGCTAGTAGAAATAATCGTAACTAAGCTTTATCTAAGCGAAGACAGTTTTACACCTCGTTTACAGGTAAATCATCTTAAGAGCACTCCTGAAACTGTCACAGAGATATTAAAAAAATTTAGTTCACATTAGATGTCTTTCTGTTGATGGATATTAGATTTTGTCTCCTTCCTAGGAATTCACTGTCAAAACAGTTTGGCATAGAAGAGAATGAGCTGTTTGTTACTTGGATTGCAGTAGAACTTCATCTCATTAAACACATTAGGGGGCAGGGTGGAACATTATTTTGACAGTACTTTTGGAAACTACCTCAACAGTGGTGATGAAGTCCTGGCTCTGCTTGTAATGGTAAACCAAGAACAGAGGTTCGGTATCTGCTTCATTTTGAAGCACTTTGTCATTTGTCCATCAAAATATGGAATTAATTCTATGAATTAAAGGCTCCATGATTTGTCAAGAAACCTCTTCAGTGAAAAGCTGTTCAACATAAAATATAAAGTCTGAAAACGGAAAAATTAAACCCACAGATATGCAAGCTGCTATGGAGAGCAGATAACGCAGATAAGAGGCAGTCTTGAGGATGGCAGCTCATGGGCTGACAGGCCCTGACCACCATAGATCTACAGCTGATAAGAAGGAAAGAAACGATCTCCATGGAAAATAAACTCACAGAGTCTTAGGGCCTGTGTAAAAATTTTTATGTGATGCGATAAGGGGATATGGGAATGTATGAAACTTATTATGGGATGCTTATGGAATGGGACTAAGACAGGAAAATAGAGGGAGTGAGACATATAAAGCAGGAGAAGTAAGTGTGGGAAGACGGACTAAAGGGGGAATAAACATGGTCGCATAAATGAACAGCTGATCAGTGCAGTTGTCAAGTCACATAGTCACTGTCAATTTTGCTGTCTTCCCATTAGATCCTAATTCATTTTCTGTATGACTCTTTAGTCTCTGTGTGTGTACAAGTTTGTGTACATGCTTGCTGGCACTAGATTTATAGCAGTAAAAGACCAAACCCTAGAAAGACCCAGGTGGGTCTTTCTGAGTTGGTTACTGGGTGATGAAACAGGATATCATGACAGGCTATCAGATGGACTTAGGGTCTGTGAACGTGAGTATGCCTGGAGAAGTAGAACGTGAAGGTTTATACTTGTACATACCGCTAGTGAGCTACAATTCCAGCCTGAAATTGGAGAGGAAGATGGCACCATCCATGATCATTGTGTCCATGCAGGACTATCCATAGCAGTTGATAAAGACACCATGCTGTCTACTGATTTGTGGGGTCCTCTGTGTGTGTGTGTTTCTGCATGCCTTTGTGTGTGTACTGGGAACATGTGTACAGCCTCGCTGCCAAGTGGACCTGGTGGCAGAGAGCCATCCATGGGGCTGGGTAGGGGCACCCAGAGGGCTGAGAGCGTACCAGAGCCAAGGACACTTTTAACATCAGGGAATGTTTTTCTTTTAAATTGTTTCATAGAAATACAAAGCAGCTCCAGAAAAACATTGAACTAGAGCTGCATTCTGAATCCCTGCAACATTTTGATATATTCATATGCCTAAGCCAAGTTTATCATTTTGTGTAAAATAATTATGCATACTTTATAATTCATTGGTTATAATCTAGCAGCAACCTTTTTTTGCTTTTTCAGGAGGTAAGAATATAACTATTCCTGGAATATGTTATAGCCAGACAAATAAATCAACACTTCAGAAACACTACTGGCAGTCCTTCTTCTCTTAAGTGGAAACCTCTCTTTAATAATTTAAGATATCAGAGAAGGCTGCCCACATTTTCACCCTTTCCCACTCACCAAACCAATTAACCTAACTACAGCATTGGTACTGTGAATATTGTTTCTCACCTGTCATTTTTCCCTTCTGCAAAGTTGTTCACAAGAAATAAAGTGGTGGTTCTTTACTGAACAAATGAAGTAATTGTTGAACACAAATACAGATAATTTTCTGAGAGGCAGGAGTCAGGAGGGATGGTGTCACATACCACAGTTATACCCAGTGCAGTTTCAGATTGATTGAGAAGGAGAGTCTATAAAGAAGCAGCTGTTTAATGTTCACTGTGGAACTGTGTCTTCCAACTGCATAATAGAACTAGGGGTGGCAGAGAAAAAGGTAAAAGACACCATATACTTAAAGTGTGTCAGGGAGGGAAAATCTCTCAATTTGATCATGTGATTGGCAAATTTGAAGTCCAAGCCAAGTACCTGTAGCTTTGGAAGGAAGAACAGCTCCTATAAACCTTTACTCTTAGATGGACAAATGTAATGATCTTCCACAATATCAGTTCATCAGAAAGACCTCACTGCAGCTTTTCAGTACATGAAGAAAAAATATAAGCAAGAGGAGGAACAATGTTTTACATGTTCTTACAGTGATATGACAAGATAAACTTTAAGAAATTATTTACTCGGCAGTGAGGCACTGTCACAGGCTGCCCAGAGAAGTTGTGGATGCTGAATCCATTGACCTGGAGGTGAGCTAGATTGGATGGGGCCCTGGGCAACATTATCTGGTGGGTAGCAGCCCTACCAAGGTGGTTGGAATTGGGTGATTTTTAAGGACCCCTCCAATCTAGGCCTGTCTATGATTCTGTGATTCTATGAACTCATCTGCTATGCTATAGTGCAAGCAGATATATAACCCAGAACTATAGAGATACTTGGTTTAGGTGACATACCAGTGTCATGTAAATTTTACCACTAATAGGGAGACAGAATATAAGGGATCAATAGCCACCTTCCCTCCTAATGTTCCAGGAATATACATCTGCGAGATGTAAGGGAATTCCATAGTCTATATATCACATAACATCACAAAATTAACTTATATGTGATTCTAAACACCAAAATTGAGAGAGAAAAATGTCAAAGTAAAAAGTCAGCTATACAGTGCACCATTTCATGTTTGAAAGCTGTAGAAGCTTGATCTCATTTCTTAATTTACCAGACAGCACTGTAAGAAACAGCTACTGAAACACTGCTGCATTCCTGCTAACAAGTATTTATAACCTTTTCTGGCTTCCTAGTTCATCCTGGACGTACTGCTGACTTCAAAAATCAAAAAATCAAAAAATGGAAGAAACACCTACAACCTTCTTTTGTGCCTTTGTTAATACTGCATTGTTAGTGCCATCATAACAGGTGAGCTGGATTCTTCTCTACTAGAGAGAAGGTCAGAATTGTTACTTAAGCTTCGTCTGCAGAATATTTATTCTTATTGACAATGATAAGCTTAGAAATAATATTGGTTTCAAGATCTCTGGCTCTATCTTCATTCTGCTACTCAGAAATCCATCTTCCTCCTTCTGCACTGCTGGCTACAAACATTTGTAAACTCTTGAGCTTTTCTTGTAAATTTTTAATTATTTATTCAAAAGCTATACCTATTAAAAACAACTCCAATTCAAGACACAGTTCAATGTTACCTCACCTTTCATAAGCAAACTGTAGAAGTTTTAGCCCTAAATTGGCTCACAAAGGAAAGCTATGTAGACACCCACATTTAGATATACGTAGCAGATATCAATAGCAGAGAGATCTAAAAGAAATTAAAAGTACAACAGCTTTCAAACAAGCAGACTTTTGTCTCTGCAGATTAAACCACAGTCTTTAAAGTTATGTCAGGTTATAGGGAATGGCCAAGATAATGTAGTTCAAAGCAGGAGAAATCTGCCAGTCACAGAAACTTCATGGGTGCTTTGTCCTCAATGGGAAATTTTGACTATTTTCAAATGTTTAAACTATAATTTTGTGGATATAAGCTTGCTTAAAGCTCAGCCAATTTAGCACTTTGACACTTCAAAATTTAGGTGCATAAAAAACATTTAAACACTGTAGCAAAGATGGTCTTTGCCTCTACCACTGTGAAACTATGAGGAGCACAAGAGTGCTATCACTTGGCCAGCTTAAGCCCCCTAGTAGAGAAGACTGAGGAAACAGCTTCACTGGGCTTGAGGCAGCTGATATTTCTGAATGTCCCTGATGCCACTGAATTCTTCATACAAAGAAGCAGAGCCCCATTACTCCATTAAATGTTTGTGTGCCTTTAACTACTTTATCACTAAGGTGTAAGCAGAGTGCTGCACCATATGGTCCTTGACTGCCTCCCTCCCTGCACATATCCTAAAAGTCAGCAGTATGAGATGACTCTGTCTGGCATATGTAGCTTTTCATTTCCTTCTCATCATGTTTTCTATGAAAATTAATACAAGATTCACCACTTAGTCACTGTTGTTCTGTGGCCATATTCACCATATTCTCAAACATTTATAATGATAGAAATATACTTTTCTGTATTTTGTATGTATTCTATGTATAAAAAAATCATTGTTCTGTAGAGAACTGTGTCTACAATTTTTTCAGATTACATTGCATCCTAATAATCTGATGTCAGCATAGTATAATGTGATTATTCAATAGTGTAACTGGAGGAAGATCACCAGCAAGCCACCACTCAGAGCATATCCACCCTCTGCCCAAATACTAAAATAAAGCTGTTACCCAAAAGGCACAGACTTTTACCAGTTACAGGCAAAAAGTGGTATAAGAACACTTGTGTAAGGTGGCCTAAGCACCTCCTGGTATAGCCTCTCCTCCCATTCCTGCCTTAAGCATTGTCTACAAACTTTTCCTTCTATTGTATCTTGGTTTTATATGCACTTCTGAAGGCTGAGGACACTTTAATATACCATAAATGTGATGCATTTTGACTCATCATTATAACTTTAAAGATAAGGCCTCATTCTGAATAAGAATATTCAAGTTCTTTAATACTTACATGACAGGGATTTTATGCTAGAGCACTAGTCATTTATCCCATGGATGAGTCTTTTCATTCCTGATATTTGAACAGATTTTTCAAGTGCATCACAATTAGTGTGTAACTGAGCTTTATTCAATAAAACTGCAGAAAAATGTATGAGGATCTATGTCAAAGGAAGAAACAATGTGGACTGCAAATGCATCACAGGTACCTGGTTTCCCATTCCCTGAACCACTGACAAGGCAGAGAGTAGATAGAGACAGGGTCAAAAATAGCTTTTTTTTCTATGGGAGTTGGTAACATTTCAGAATAGTGTTAAAAATGTCACAAAGGATTTGTAAATATCCAGTATTGCTGCTAGGTATATTTTTTTGAAATTTACTTAGCTGTAGTGATAAACTTGGAGGTTCACGATTATTTTTTTAACCATTTTCTTCTGAGCACTTCTGCTCTTCTTCAGCAGCAAGAGCAAACTCTTCTCGGGAATTTTGTGTTCCATTTCATTATCATGTTGAAATGCATCACTGTGGAATCACAAGAATCACCATGACATTTTCCAGATGCTATGCAGACACTTTAGCACATGCTCCTACCTTCGAGAGTTCCTTTTACCAGATGTAAGCTGTTTGTAGTATGTCTTGAACTGTATGCGCTGCACTTTTGAAAGTGTGCAATACATAGAGCTCTGTAAAGGATTATGTAAAGCTTGACTGCTTTTTACACTCATAGCTTTTACCGTCAAGGAGGACACATACACAGAGAATAATAGTATGTATTTTACAGTACATATTTACATGTGAATCACTTCTCCAGCTCAATATTAAATTAAAATTAATTAATAAAAAGACATGTAAAAAATCTCCCAATTCCTCCTTTAAATCACTCTGACACAACACAGGATTCCTATCCTGTACAATGAGAAGCAAAGTCAGTAAAAAGGTGCTGCTTATTGCTTGCATTCCATCAGTGCTTAAGAATTTTGTCTGAGAATAAATTTCCTACTGTGCACGCTTTTTTACAGAAAACTAGCAGAAAAAGAGGTCTGGACAGTCTATAATCTTTGGGATAAAAAATATTTCAGGCAATCATGCTGGTAAGCAATAGATCAGAGGATAAGGCAACTGGTATTTATTCTGGTCTTATTGGCAGAGCATAGTGGTAGCTCCTGCCAACTGTAAGTGAGGCAGCACTGGTACCTCAATAGTGCTGAATCCTCACACTGATTCAGCTGGCTATGTTTACAAAGGATCCTCTCTCTCTCCATACAAACACCATTAAAGATGTTAAGAATCATTTAACAGTAAATTACTTGCTATTAAACAGCTATGCAGTCATAAATTGCATTATTTAGAAATTCTATTAGCAGCATGAGAAAGGCATGTCCTCAGGAGAAGCAGCTTCAGAGTGCCCTGAGTATGAGGCAATGGCTCAAAGATGTGTCACATCATCAGGTGACAATGAGGACAACATGTACAGTCATTCTTCCAGTCTGGCTTTGCGCTGTGCCATGAAGCCACTCTTCTCAATTGTATTTTAAAGGAAAATAAAAGTAAAACAGTACATCAGCCTATCCTGACTATTTATTCACAGCTCCGCGTGTGTATTCGGGCACATCTGGTGTACCATGCATAGGTTTTTCTTTTCCTGCTGGTATGCTGCAATAGGAGACACAGTGCTAGATGAATACAAGCACACCTTCATCAGCCTTTATTTCCTGAGCAAAATGAAATTACCACAGAGTTGGTACATCCTAAAATCCCATCCATTTCTGTGCTATTTCAGATCTGTTTATTTTTAACTGCACATGCCATCCAAAGCCTAAAATATTAAACTGAAAAGAACGTCTCCAAAGGTCTTTTTAACAAGGTAGAACACTCTTCCATTGTCTTCATCACTAGCTCAAAATTGCTCAAATTTCTGTTTTTGATGCAATAGACTAAAGCCAATTGTGTTTAATTAAAGTAAATGGTCTAGGAAAAAAAAGTATTTTTGAGCAAAACACTGGTATTCAAACTGCCACATGGCCAAATAATACATTTTGTGACCCAAACCCCCATAAACAAACAGTCTACTATAGAAGCAATGCAAGCAAATGGCTTCCTTCAGATGTTACACAGAGAGGATGTGCCAGGTGACTGGTGGCTGCTGGCAGACTCCCAGGAAATTGTGTGTGTCATCCTGTGGCATTGGCACATGCTACCACAGTATCAAACTCTTTGTTCACAAGAGCTGCTACCCAAGCAGATCGTCAGTGACAACAACCATTTTCACTTATTTTAGCAGAGTAATTGCAATTACTGGCACCAGCAGGTATCACACATTACATGCAGCAAAAGTGTATGGCTTCAGAGTACTAATTTAGTTCATGTCACTGAGGCAAGGAAACATGCTTTTCTCTCCTGCAGCTTCTGCTGTGCATCATACTCTAGCTTCAGCTTGGTATTTTAGGGATCCTTGGAGAAACACACATTTAATTACAGTCTCCTGCCATGACTTCGGTGAAATATTTGTCCAAACATCGGAAAAAGGGTTACAGTTCATGGAACCGGAAGAGGACACTCAGTAAAAGGTACCAGCCAGCTACTTATTTACAAGCTGAAATGTTTCAAGAAGCAATGCTGGACAACTGCCACCTGTTTTAGGTTTTTGAATGAAATACTGATTTTCAATTGGATTCCGAATGTCAGACCTTGTGAGCTCATTTACAAACCACAGGTGAAATAAGTTGTCTATTAGTGGACAGCACATCATTCTGGGTGACCTCATGCTGCAGCAGATTCCCTCCGACACTACAGTCTGCTCCTCTTCCAAAACAATTCCTTTTATTACCAATACCAGTGCCTAAGTTACTGATCATATTACATTTGCAAACACTTTTCTTAATGTGGAGGAAAAGCAAGAAGCTATTTCCAAACCAACTGAGGCTGCTAAGAATGTCAAGGACTAGCATTAGAATACAGAAAAGAAAACCAACCAGGGGAACAACAGTATCCAGCTCAAGAGAGTTTTTCTACCAGGTGAGTGAATACTTTTCCTTATCAGGCAGGATGGGGCTCTGAGCGCCCTTGTCTAGTTTTAGGTATCCCTCTTCATGGCGGTGGGGTTGGACCAGATGGTCTTTAAGGGTCTTTCCAACTCAAATGATTCTTTGATTCCATGAATTTGATGGCCTCAGACATGCCAACATGATGCATATGATTAACTTGATAAACTCTGAGTTATTCCACTGCAGTGCATAAAAATGAGAATCAAATTAACATTTTTCTGATCACTTATGCATATAAATAAAATAGTATTGGCTGCATTAATTAGCTGTGCTGATGATTTTAACCCAGGACATACTACAAATATTAGAAGCGAAGAAGCAAGGATTCTGGTAAAGGTAAGAATATTTTCAGAGTAATACAGACAGAGATTGATCACGGGAAAAGTGCAGCAGTTTAATTTATAAGAAGTATAAATGGTGGATCAGATGCAGGAACTAGAAAGAGGAGGTGAGAATAAAGGGTCAAAGGCAAGAATTAAGCATCAGTGGTCAATGAAATAATGAACATGAAGCATTTATAGGTCATTCTTCCCTAGTACATAGTATAGCATTTTGGTATGAAAATAAAGCCAAAAGTCATTATCATTTTCTGCATTTTACTGAGGAAACAAAAACACAGCAAAGTTGTCAGGAACATAGGTGGCAGGAGGGGAAAGTATGCAACATTATATCTGAAATCAGGCTGCTTTCACTTAGATTCAGATTGTGTATAATTACTTAGTGATTAAGTTAAAGAAACCTAGGAGACTACATGCAAGCATTCCCTAAAAGAAGATAATTATGGAAAAGGCAAATAAATATTGTCAGGAATGTTTTAAAAGGGATCCAATAGATGGCAACAAAGGAAAAAAATATGTCTAAGACTGTGGAAAAAGTAACTGATCAGGTCTCTATGACACTTGCCACTAATGAGACAGTAAAGAAGACAGGACAGATTCTGTGAGGAACATTCATGGAAAAGCCATCCATGATACAGACTTATTATCTATTATAACAACTATCTTCTATGTTCAGTGGTTATGAGTTTGTCCTTTATAAAATGGTCTCTACCTGTAATTCCTGTGACCTGAGTCCTCAGTAGCTGCTTATCAGTCTCTTTTCTTCCTTCTGTGCTTTCATTTACTTTCTGTGACCTTTGAGCCTCATAAAAAGCATTTTATTGAAGTGACATAATTCATTATTGCATGTTTAAGACCAGACAGTCAGGAATGGGTTTTATGATTACTGCAACTGCATAAGACTGTACCCTCCAGAAGGATGACTTTCACATTTAGTCCATCACATGCTGCAGTTTCAATCATGGAATTCAGAACCAAGGAATCATAATCAATCCTTTAGGGGAAAAAAAAACAGAAGTAACTGAGCTACCCATTTCATGCAAATGCATTTTTTTAATAGTATGTAGAACACCATAATGGGTATTTATTCTGTAGCAGAAGTTCAGACAGAGAGGTATCCCTTCCATACTCAGATTCTCAAGACTCTCAAAGTTTCAAATATTACATGTCAGATCTCAGCCAGAGCTCATTCATCCAGCATTGGAACCCAGCTCCACTCCAGTCTTTGGCTCAACCATCTCATAAACTTCAAGTTTTAAGTGTTTAACAATGCACCGTCAAATTATCGTTACTTTTTCAGTTATTTTATCTCTCCTCTGTTCTTCAGCAGACAGCTGTTCTGAATGGGCATTATTAAGCTATACTATGTGTCATCCTAAAAGTTCATGACTTTTTTATTAATTAAAAATATGATGATCAACATTGTGTCAAAGTGAATACTTGCAAAGTTTGATTTTTTTGCTGCTGCTGTTTTGTTTTTGTTTTAAATTATAGTTTCAGTGATAGCTTTGTTCTTCCAGTAGGGATAAATGACTGATTATAGGTTTGCTAAACACAGAGGAACACTAGTCACTCCTAACTGGAAAAATATGAGATGATGTTTATAGCTGGCACGCTATTGAAACTAAAGAGGCTTATGCAGTACAGCCTTGGTAGCACACTTGGCTCCAGTGCAGACACACCTTTTATTCTAATTACTATTCATCACTCCAAGGCAAAAAGAAACAGAGATCATTTTCAAATAAGCAAACAAATTTTCTACTAAAGTTCATTTATAATTAATATATAACAGGAGCAATTTTTTCCAGCTACATTCTCATTGATTTACATTATGAGAGGAAGTATTTTTTTCCATGTAAATTAATTTAACCTTCCCAGAAATACCAACCCATTGACCTGGGTCATCACCTTACCTTCTCAAATAAATTTGGGAAAATATAAAACCAAAAATCTATAGAAAAAAATCAACAGAGCATAAGCAAAGAGCAGCTAAAATACAAACTCCCCAACTACTTTTCTCACATCCTATTTATTCTCCAGTTATCATTCTTATAGACTCATTCCTCAAACCCAATTGTTAAGGTTATGTTTTCATTCCCATTTTATTTATTTATATTTTATTTACTTATAATTTATATTGTAACAAGTGGTGTCCCCCAGGGCTCAGTACTGGGCCACTCATATTCAACATCTTTATTAATTATCTTGATGAGGGAATCAAGTGCACACTCAGTAAGTTTGCAGACAACACCAAGTTAAGAGAGACTGCTGATCTGCCAGAGGGTAGAAAGGCACTACAGACAGACCTGGATAGACTGAATCAATGGGCCAAGGTAAACTGTATGAGTTTCAATAGGACAAAGTGTCAGGTCCCGCATTTTGGTCATGACAACCCCAGGCAACCCTACAGGCTTGGGGAGGAGTGACTGGAAAACTGTCTGGCAGAAAGTGACCTTGGTGTGCAGATGGACAGTCAGCTGAATACGAGCCAGCAGTGTTATCAGGTGGACAAGAAGGTCAGCGGCATCCTGGCCTGCATCAGGAATGGTGTGGTGAGCAGGACTAGGGAAATAATCCACCCCCCGTTCTCAGCACTGGTGAAACCCCATCTCAAGTACTGTGTACGGTTTTGGGCACCTCAACAGAAAGGACACTGAGGTGCTGGAGCAGGTCCAAAGAAAGATAACAAGGCTTGTGAAGGGATTGGAGAATATGCGTTATGAGGAGTGACTGAAGGAACTGGGGGGCTGTTTAGCCTGAGGAAGAGAAGGCTGAGGGGACAACTTATTGCTTTCCTCAAATACTTGAAAGGTGATTGCAGTGAGAGTGAGGTTGGTCTCTTCTCAGTGGTGACAGGTGACAGGATCAGGGGAAATGGCCTCAAGTTGCACCAGGAGAAGTTTCAGTTAGATATCAGGAAAATCTTCTATACAGAAAGGATTGTTAAGTACTGGAATATGCTCCCCAGGGAGGTGGTTGAGTCACCAACCCTGAATGTGTTTAAAATCTGATTGGATGTGGTGCTCAGGGACGTGATTTAGTGGTGGGTTCTTCAAGTTAGGGTAGTATGGTTAGACTGAGGTTGGACTTGTTGATCTTGAAGGTCTTTTCCAACCTGAGAAATTCTGTGATTCTATGATTTTAGTTCATCTGTATTTTTATTTATATATATACATTTTACTTTTCTTTTTTTACACTTTTATTATGGGAGAAAAAGAAGTAAACATGCTTTGGTAAGGACACAGCACCACCTAACACAGTGCAAACAGTTAAAATATGGACCAGCACTAAACTTTTCTGATTCAGGTAGTACAACATTTACTTACTAGATATGCCTGAACTGAGTTATTTCCTGAAGCAGTTGAAGCCATATCAGAAGAGCAAAGATTCAGAGTGACTTCCTCGTGCACCTGTTCGTTACCGTATAAATTCCTCTTACAGCCTGACAAAGTCTGCATTTCTATCTCACTCAGAAAGATTTCAAATTAGTATCCTTCACATACTCATATACTTCAGTTCTTCAAGGACTAGACACATGAATAGACCTCTACCAAAAATTAATAATGTCATAATCCAGATATTAGTAACACAGTAAGTACTGAGACTGTTTCTTTGCAGTTCAATCTGCATATGATAAGTTGACAAAGTACTGTCTAAGACAATTAATGGGAAATATCAGAATTATGCCTCTACCACCACCAATAACTATTTTCTTGATTTCACAGTAATTTCACAAAATAGGGGGTTTTGTGTGAGGTATACATTTTACAAGAAGTAAAATGAAAAACTGTATTGTCTACAAAAACTGCAATCCTTCAGAGGCCTACAATTTTGGCTGATTATAACAGGAAATGGCCTTTGAGAAGCACAGACTGGGTCTTCCTTGTAACATAAAAGTGTACTGCTATCACTGGAGTAAATTAGAAGACAATTCAAATTCTTATTGTGCATGTAGGGTGGAGCTCTTTTATTATGATTATACAGAACTAATAAAAATCCTTTAATATGAGACTCAAGTATGATTAATTGGTCTCTGTTCCGTTTGCTTTGTTGCTTAGTTTCCAAAGCACAGCATTTGCTAAGATTCAGACAGTGAGCTGCAAATATTGTAAATGTGTGCTGGTAGAATATTTGAACACTTATTCAAATTTCGCTTAAGATTTTATGCTGCTACTCATCTCCATACTGTAGGAGCACAATACTTTCAAAAGAGAATTTTCATTTTAATGTGTTCACAATCCTTCCCAAGTTCATTTCTCATACAGAAGAGGCACTCTCATTTCAATAATACAAACACACATGGAAAAATATAGCATTTCATTTAAGCTAGCTAAAAAAATGAATCAATCACAAATTTTTAATTTTATAATGATTATGAATTTTGCAATCAGCACAGTGCAGTGTATTTGTGTGATTCACACTTTGGTAAAATGTTTCCTAAGCAGTCAACACAGTGAAATCTGAATATTAGATTAATTCATATTTATTGTCCATGTATTCTAAAAATTATATATTTGTAAGTTAACTTATTAGAAATCAATCAATAGAAGCATTTGCATAGTTGGTGAACCAGAAATTTTATAACAAATCTCCAAATGTCCTTTGTGCAGTTTTTGAGTTCTGGTTGGGTAATTTTCACCATAACCAAAACACTTCACAATTGCATGTCAGTTTTGGTTTGCAGTTTATTTAATAATGCTCAATCTCAAACTACCAAGTAGGAAAAAATACATGAGATCATTTACAGGGATCAAGTTAAGTTTCCAGATATGAAGCAATAAATTGAATGCGCATACTGAACCATTCAGAAGGAATCAATAGTTTTTTTTTAATGCATAAAAATAATTTAAAATTATAATTTTGAAAACAGTCGAGATGCATTTTAGTTTTCTCAGTACTGAAAACCACTGTTACACTAGATGCTCCCAGGTGCCTGGGACATCCATGAGTTGGCTCTTGTGAACGAGGACCCAGGAGTAATTGCACTCTTTTGGCAGAGAAAAGTAAAAATACACTGAAAACCTAAACTATCAATTGGTACCACAGGAACCACAACCTTATCACCTTAGATGACAAGTAAAGCCAAAAAGAAAAAAAGACAGTTTCTCAAACTGTTAGCGAGAAAGAATCAATCTTTACTATATTTAAAATTCTTCTGGTAAATTTCAAATAAAAGACTAGACCTGAACATTGCAAGAAATAGGCCTCTTTTTTTTGCCATGATTATAATTACAGCACTATGAGGACAGTGTTTTCTCTGCTCTTCTTATCTGTATTAACTACTCTTTTATCATTACCTGAAATAGAATCGCACCTGAATTACTCAGACTATAAGTTGAAAGGATAATGTGTTGGGTAGTCACATTTTTAGAAGCCAATCTTGAAAATTTATATGAACATTAAATGACTGAAGTACTTCTTTTGAAACACATCGATGTATGCAGACATCTGAAATTATTCTTCCCAGGATCCTTTCAGGTTGTTACATTAGATCATGTATTTCCTTTTTGCAAAATTATTCATCACATCTGAGATGTATTTTCCAATAGACTGAAAGCTGATGGAATATTATAATGTACTGAGTTCTGGACACGTGAGACCATAGGAAACCATTAACATAAATAATACATTGTGTGATATAAACATCTCTGTGGTAAAAATGTCTTTCATTGGTACGTGGTAGAAGAGCACAATCAGAAGCAGAAAATCATAGAATGGTTTGGTTTAGAAGGAATTTTAAAAATCAAACAGTTCCAACTTAACTCCCTGTTGTGGACAGGGCTGCCACCCACGAGCTCAAGCTGCCCAGGGCTCCATCCAACCTGGTCTTGAACAGCTCCATGGATGAGGATTCCACAGCTTCTCCTGGTTCTAGCGCCACACCACCGTCTGATTGAAAATTTTCTGCCGACGTCTAATCTAAATCTCCCCTCTTTTAATTTAAAATCATTAACCTTTGCCATATTACTATCAGACCACGTAAAAAATCTATCTCCTTCCTGTTTATAAGCTTTTTTTAAGTACTGGCTGCAATGAAGTCACTCCGGGGCCTTCTCTTCCTCAAGTGGAACAAGACCAGTTCCCTCAGCCTGTCTTCATAGGGTAGGTGCTCCAGCCCTCTGATCATCTTCCTGACTCTCCTCTGAACCTATTCCAACAGCTCCACAACTTTCTTGCAGTGGGGGTCTCAGGTCTGGATTTAGTACTCCAAATGGGGCCCCACAAGGGCAGAGTAGAGGGGAACAATCCCATTTCTCACCCTGCTGGCCAGCCTTCTTTTGATGCAGCCCAGGATACTGTTGCCCTTCTGGGCTACAAGTGCACACTGTTGTCTCATGTTCAGTTTTTTGACAAACAGAACCCCCAAGCCCTTCTCTGCACAGCTGCTCTCAATAAGTTTTTCTCCTAGTCTGTACACGTATCTGGGATTGCTTCAATTTAAGTGCAAAACCTTGCACTTGGACTTGTTAAATCTCATTAGGTTCATGTGGGCCCACTACTCAAGCCTGTCCAGGTCCCTTTGGATGAGATCCCTTCCTTCTGTCATATGAACCGCATTACTCAGCTTGCTGTTGTACACAAGTTTCCTGAGAGTGCACTCAAGACTACCGTCTATGTCATCAATAAAGGTGTTGAAGAACATTAGTTTCAAGATGGACACCAGAAGGTACACCATCTGTCACCAGCCTCCACCTGGACAAAACACCACTGATCACAGCACTCTGGTTTCCACCATCTAATCAATTCCTTATCCAGTGAATAATCTCCCTCCAAATCCATATCTTTCCAATACAGAGATAAGCATGTGGTGTGGAACCATGTCAAAGGTTTTGTACAAGCGCAGGTAGGCACTTGTACAAAAATTGGTCAGGCAAACTGAGATGTGTTCTAGTGGAGTCACACAGAAAACCTGGAAACTGTAAAACATTAAGCAGTAGTTCTCAGGACCAGAATGACTACAGAAAGTGATTTTACATAATGTATTTACAGGCAAGATACCAAATACTGTGGCCCAAAGTCTGTGTTATCCAATCAATTGAGGAATGCATAATGTGAACAACAGTTTTTTTCTGTTATTAATGTGAAGCTAACTAGATGTGTGTAGAGAATTTTTTCCAAACTGTACAACCTCACCTATCAAAAACACTAGTCAATTGTTAGTTTATTTGGACTTGTTATTTTGGTATGTCCATTATATCTGCATAGAACTCAAATCTGAAATGAAGCTCTCCCCCCCAAAAGGTGGTTGTTTAAGTTCATTTATCTGTAACTAAACAGAAATACTGCAAAGCTAGTTTATAAATAATAAAAAAGCACTCCTTATTTACATACAGTTACCATTATTATGGGGCTCAATTGTATCAATTAACTGTTGTGGTAATTAAATTGCCACAGTATATAAAAATGGTTTTCCTGAAGACAGTGAATTATGTTTCCCCTCCCTGGATCTCTCTCAGTAAGAAGGGTTTTACCATTGCAGAGGGAATTATAGATAACCACAGAAGTGCTTGTACAAGAAAAGAGGCAGAAGTGACTTCTACAGGAGTCCTAAGTGTGACTGCCCTGAGAAAGTGATGGACTTTCTGATGTTATTTCATTCTGTGTCCTCTCTCCAAAAGAGAGAGGACCACTGTTTTCATGTCACATGAGCAACTGGTCATCTGGTCCCTGTTTTACAGCTTCCTCTGTCCAGCTCTCAGTTGTCACATCTTTTTTCCAGTCAAATCCCACTGCTGGCCTCTATAACATCCCCTAGAAAATGGGAAGTATTTTTAACAAACTAACACAACAGTTACAAAAATTAGTCAGGAAACAGAAAATTATAATTTGATCTTGGAAGGATTTGGAAGCACTTTTCTGATCTTGCTGCCCTGATTTAAACTCAATGGTACAAAGGCAGGACCCTGCTAGCTATGAAGAGCTTTAATTTTATTTTTTCATACA
>VXAB01006852.1:0-185258 GCA_013399175.1 Odontophorus gujanensis | reverse complement strand
TGGGAATGGGAATGGGAATGGGAATGGGAATGGGAATGAGAATGAAGTCAGCTTTTGGACACTCTCCAGTCTTTCCATGGTTTCTTTAAATTGTGGAGACCAAAACTGGACACACATCTCATAAGAACCATCACAATGGTTTTATTTTCCCTACCTTAAGCTTTCTTTTCATTTCCATAATTCCTATTCAGAATCTACCATTGCACTCAATCCTATGTTGAAAGCGAGTAAACAGAAAGTTCTCTCAGTACAGACTATTGGCCTCAGTGGAGGTCAAATACCATGCTTACAAAGTACATTTGACCTGAAATGACTTTTGTATTTAAAGAAATGTGTAACTAAACGTTATTAAGTTAATGGCATGGTAGAAAAGACTTTTTTCAGCTAGGAAGTCAGATCAGCAGTGTAAGATGAACTAGACTCTAAACTTCAGCCAAGTATTTTGACAGGTAATGTTATTTTATGGTTCCTACTACACTTCTGCTGAAAAGGCTGCTCAATATTCTGAGTAGCTAACCCTGTCTTCTTTCAGCTCAAAAATTTACCACTTCAGTCTGTTAAAGTAATTTTTGCAATAGTAATCAGAAGCTACTACAGAAAATGAGTTTTATCATTAAATAATCACACCCTTGAGAAGCTCTGGGCACACAGCTGGCTCTCAGCTGGATTCAAACAGCTGAGATAAAACTATTACAGAGAAACTATACCTCTTGCCTTCCAGTATAAATTAAAACTAAAATAGTAACGTCATTATTCACATTTAGCTTACAACATTTCATATATACGTAAACTGCATAACCATACTTATTACACATGGTTGAAAGTAGTCCACATCACTGTATAAATACATCCCTCCAATATATAAGCATACTAGAATATATCATGAAAACAGTTTAGGGTTTGTTTTTGTCTATTTGGTGGGAAGACAAATAATGCTGCTAGCAATGTTCTTCTAAATAAAATAATACAAACTTCTTTGTATAAATATTATATATCCTTCTTAGGACTATATATCACATTTTAACCAGAACTGAAAGAAATGCACCTGCTGGTATCAGCAGCTGAGGAAACTATGTCACTCCAGCACTGGGCATAAAGGCGTTTTCCAGTGCAGCCTACTGGAGCCATATTCACTGGAGAGCAAAGAACTTTTGTGCCAAAGAAACTGCTGCCTTTGTAAAGCTACTTGGTAATTGTGAGCGAAGAAGTCTTCTCACTCTGAACAGTCCTGTCTTCTGCAAGAAACCTCCTCCCATATTCTCCCCATGCTGTAGTTCTCCATTCTCCAGTATCTCTCCACCTACAAGGAGGGAAGACAACGTCAAGCATCCAATACCAAGAGCAGAGAGTTCAGCTTGCAGTGATGCATGTCTGGATAGGAAAACTTGTCAATGACTCCTCTGATGTAGGTTAAGTGGGAAGATCTTTTTCTCCTGAAGTCTGTAATATATGCAATATACTGTTTATCATTGCATTTGAAGTGATCCCAGCACAAGTGACTAGGATCAGGTGAGGAGGAGGTGACTGTTAGATGCCTAGCCGTTCCTGTTTCCTAGCCTTACTGACTGCAGTAAGACTCATTCAACAGAATACACCCTGAAAGTCTCCTTGAAAATTGGTATTTGAGACATGAATATACATAGATCACTCAGAAAGTAATGCTTCCTGTCATAATTTCCATACAAATTACAACAGATAAAAAAGAGCACAATAACACTGTTTGATGGAGCAAATTCTCGACTACAAAAGACAATTTTTTCACCATTAGCTATGCATCTTCTCCAGAGATAAATAAGAGCCTGAATGCAATATTCCTAAAACCTGTGCCACTGGAGGTGACATTCTGTCACTGTCACCACTGCTGAAACGCACCACCCATCCTCTGTTATGCTCACATCCACTGTTTGGTCTCCCTAAATGTTAAGTAAGCATCAATGAATGTCATTAGGTGCCAGNAATTTTTTCACCATTAGCTATGCATCTTCTCCAGAGATAAATAAGAGCCTGAATGCAATATTCCTAAAACCTGTGCCACTGGAGGTGACAGAATGTCACTGTCACCACTGCTGAAACGCACCACCCATCCTCTGTTATGCTCACATCCACTGTTTGGTCTCCCTAAATGTTAAGTAAGCATCAATGAATGTCATTAGGTGCCAGTTTTTCCTCGTGGAAGAATTCAGTAATACACTTTCGCTTCCTCCACATTTCCATGTTAGCTCCCATATGGTAACTGCTGAATCAGAGCCTGAACCTCTCTGACTGAGCATCTGGAGGAAAGAAGGCAGTTCACTTCTATGACTGGAAGGGGTGGAGCCAGGCTCTACTCCTCGTAGACCTCATTTAAAGGCTGACTGCCACTGAGGAAGGATCTCTATTTGGAGATCCTTCTTTTGTGGAATTTTTTCCTGTGTGCCTCTTTCCTCAGCGATGAGGAAGCCTTCCATTTTCGTCTTTCCTTGTAACATCTAATTGCACTGGTCCTGTTGCCATTATACAACTACAGATGCTATTTTGAAAGATTTCCTCTCTGCTTCCCACTGTTACACAGAAACAAAAAGTAACAGAAGGCGGTGGGAAGGTTCAATCTCTACTGCCTTACACAGAATCATACAGAATTGCAGGAATTGGAAGGCACCTCAAGAGACTGTTGGGTCCAACCACTCTNAACCATACTTATTACACATGGTTGAAAGTAGTCCACATCACTGTATAAATACATCCCTCCAATATATAAGCATACTAGAATATATCATGAAAACAGTTTAGGGTTTGTTTTTGTCTATTTGGTGGGAAGACAAATAATGCTGCTAGCAATGTTCTTCTAAATAAAATAATACAAACTTCTTTGTATAAATATTATATATCCTTCTTAGGACTATATATCACATTTTAACCAGAACTGAAAGAAATGCACCTGCTGGTATCAGCAGCTGAGGAAACTATGTCACTCCAGCACTGGGCATAAAGGCGTTTTCCAGTGCAGCCTACTGGAGCCATATTCACTGGAGAGCAAAGAACTTTTGTGCCAAAGAAACTGCTGCCTTTGTAAAGCTACTTGGTAATTGTGAGCGAAGAAGTCTTCTCACTCTGAACAGTCCTGTCTTCTGCAAGAAACCTCCTCCCATATTCTCCCCATGCTGTAGTTCTCCATTCTCCAGTATCTCTCCACCTACAAGGAGGGAAGACAACGTCAAGCATCCAATACCAAGAGCAGAGAGTTCAGCTTGCAGTGATGCATGTCTGGATAGGAAAACTTGTCAATGACTCCTCTGATGTAGGTTAAGTGGGAAGATCTTTTTCTCCTGAAGTCTGTAATATATGCAATATACTGTTTATCATTGCATTTGAAGTGATCCCAGCACAAGTGACTAGGATCAGGTGAGGAGGAGGTGACTGTTAGATGCCTAGCCGTTCCTGTTTCCTAGCCTTACTGACTGCAGTAAGACTCATTCAACAGAATACACCCTGAAAGTCTCCTTGAAAATTGGTATTTGAGACATGAATATACATAGATCACTCAGAAAGTAATGCTTCCTGTCATAATTTCCATACAAATTACAACAGATAAAAAAGAGCACAATAACACTGTTTGATGGAGCAAATTCTCGACTACAAAAGACAATTTTTTCACCATTAGCTATGCATCTTCTCCAGAGATAAATAAGAGCCTGAATGCAATATTCCTAAAACCTGTGCCACTGGAGGTGACATTCTGTCACTGTCACCACTGCTGAAACGCACCACCCATCCTCTGTTATGCTCACATCCACTGTTTGGTCTCCCTAAATGTTAAGTAAGCATCAATGAATGTCATTAGGTGCCAGTTTTTCCTCGTGGAAGAATTCAGTAATACACTTTCGCTTCCTCCACATTTCCATGTTAGCTCCCATATGGTAACTGCTGAATCAGAGCCTGAACCTCTCTGACTGAGCATCTGGAGGAAAGAAGGCAGTTCACTTCTATGACTGGAAGGGGTGGAGCCAGGCTCTACTCCTCGTAGACCTCACTTAAAGGCTGACTGCCACTGAGGAAGGATCTCTATTTGGAGATCCTTCTTTTGTGGAATTTTTTCCTGTGTGCCTCTTTCCTCAGCGATGAGGAAGCCTTCCATTTTCGTCTTTCCTTGTAACATCTAATTGCACTGGTCCTGTTGCCATTATACAACTACAGATGCTATTTTGACAGATTTCTTCTCTGCTTCCCACTGTTACACAGAAACAAAAAGTAACAGAAGGCGGTGGGAAGGTTCAATCTCTACTGCCTTACACAGAATCATACAGAATTGCAGGAATTGGAAGGCACCTCAAGAGACTGTTGGGTCCAACCACTCTGTTAAAGCAGGTTCCCTACAACAGGTCACACACATAGGTGTCCAGAACGATATTGAATAACTTCATGGAAGGATAGTGTGCAACCTCTCTGGGCATCCTGTTCCAGTATTCTCTCAATCATAACGTANAACCATACTTATTACACATGGTTGAAAGTAGTCCACATCACTGTATAAATACATCCCTCCAATATATAAGCATACTAGAATATATCATGAAAACAGTTTAGGGTTTGTTTTTGTCTATTTGGTGGGAAGACAAATAATGCTGCTAGCAATGTTCTTCTAAATAAAATAATACAAACTTCTTTGTATAAATATTATATATCCTTCTTAGGACTATATATCACATTTTAACCAGAACTGAAAGAAATGCACCTGCTGGTATCAGCAGCTGAGGAAACTATGTCACTCCAGCACTGGGCATAAAGGCGTTTTCCAGTGCAGCCTACTGGAGCCATATTCACTGGAGAGCAAAGAACTTTTGTGCCAAAGAAACTGCTGCCTTTGTAAAGCTACTTGGTAATTGTGAGCGAAGAAGTCTTCTCACTCTGAACAGTCCTGTCTTCTGCAAGAAACCTCCTCCCATATTCTCCCCATGCTGTAGTTCTCCATTCTCCAGTATCTCTCCACCTACAAGGAGGGAAGACAACGTCAAGCATCCAATACCAAGAGCAGAGAGTTCAGCTTGCAGTGATGCATGTCTGGATAGGAAAACTTGTCAATGACTCCTCTGATGTAGGTTAAGTGGGAAGATCTTTTTCTCCTGAAGTCTGTAATATATGCAATATACTGTTTATCATTGCATTTGAAGTGATCCCAGCACAAGTGACTAGGATCAGGTGAGGAGGAGGTGACTGTTAGATGCCTAGCCGTTCCTGTTTCCTAGCCTTACTGACTGCAGTAAGACTCATTCAACAGAATACACCCTGAAAGTCTCCTTGAAAATTGGTATTTGAGACATGAATATACATAGATCACTCAGAAAGTAATGCTTCCTGTCATAATTTCCATACAAATTACAACAGATAAAAAAGAGCACAATAACACTGTTTGATGGAGCAAATTCTCGACTACAAAAGACAATTTTTTCACCATTAGCTATGCATCTTCTCCAGAGATAAATAAGAGCCTGAATGCAATATTCCTAAAACCTGTGCCACTGGAGGTGACATTCTGTCACTGTCACCACTGCTGAAACGCACCACCCATCCTCTGTTATGCTCACATCCACTGTTTGGTCTCCCTAAATGTTAAGTAAGCATCAATGAATGTCATTAGGTGCCAGTTTTTCCTCGTGGAAGAATTCAGTAATACACTTTCGCTTCCTCCACATTTCCATGTTAGCTCCCATATGGTAACTGCTGAATCAGAGCCTGAACCTCTCTGACTGAGCATCTGGAGGAAAGAAGGCAGTTCACTTCTATGACTGGAAGGGGTGGAGCCAGGCTCTACTCCTCGTAGACCTCACTTAAAGGCTGACTGCCACTGAGGAAGGATCTCTATTTGGAGATCCTTCTTTTGTGGAATTTTTTCCTGTGTGCCTCTTTCCTCAGCGATGAGGAAGCCTTCCATTTTCGTCTTTCCTTGTAACATCTAATTGCACTGGTCCTGTTGCCATTATACAACTACAGATGCTATTTTGACAGATTTCTTCTCTGCTTCCCACTGTTACACAGAAACAAAAAGTAACAGAAGGCGGTGGGAAGGTTCAATCTCTACTGCCTTACACAGAATCATACAGAATTGCAGGAATTGGAAGGCACCTCAAGAGACTGTTGGGTCCAACCACTCTGTTAAAGCAGGTTCCCTACAACAGGTCACACACATAGGTGTCCAGAACGATATTGAATAACTTCATGGAAGGATAGTGTGCAACCTCTCTGGGCATCCTGTTCCAGTATTCTCTCAATCATAACGTAATTAAGTTTTTTCTGCATGTTTTTATGGAACTTCCTGTGTTCAAGTTTTAGGTCTTTGCTCCTTGTCCTTTCACTATACATCACCAAGAAGTGCCTGGCCTCATCCAATTGTCCCCCAACATCCACCTCTGTCTGCCTCTGACACTGGAACAATGTTATAAAGTAAGAGTTATTACTTTCAAAGTAGCTCTGCTGAAGAGGGAGAGGGTCCTGATTAATACCTCAAGTGGTAACACTGATCCATGGGATTTATGTAGTTCTGCTCTAAATTCTGTGCAGCCTACTGAACTCGATTTTCCAATGCAGAATGACACTGTGCTGCTAAATAATAAAGCTATTCTGGAATTGCAATAAGGCTACCGAAAGGAGTTTAGTTTCTCAAGAGATTATTGTCTCCTGGAGGGGAATAAAGACACCTGGCTGCCTTCTGCAGTCAAAATTTGATATTAACATTTATAACACCCCTGTCTTACATAATGCTTACTTAATAATTTAATTATCCAAATACATACAGTTTATGTTTTTCCCCCTAACTGGATGCCTAATAGAGTTCACATTACTGTCTTTGTAAACACCCAGAAGCAGTCCTCTCTCCATGCTGAAAAGTTCCTGCAGAGACACAGTACCAAGTAATGTGGAAGTAATGTCACACCAAAACAGTTTTTATCTAGAAGCACTGCCTAGATACTCATTTAGGTTGAGTTCTGTAAGTTATTTACACTAATGCTTACATGTGATGTTTAAGTCTTTGACATGTTCCAGAGAGGCTCCACAAACTGAAAAGTGAAGATTAATCCTCTTCAAAGATATGTTCAAAGCTGTAAATCTCTGGATCAAGACACTTTCTCTAAGATCTTACCTTTTGGATGAGTAACAGTGCATGCTGTTGTTGGCTGGCATTGTTGCTCTGATTATGCATGGGTGAAGGGAGGACCTACAGGTTGTCTTTCTGGCATGGAACAAACACCTTAATGTTTTCCTACTAAAAATCAAACAAATTCCCACTGATTGCATTTGGATCCTGATCTACTTCTCTGATACTTCCTTTTCTGACAATATGCTAAAATCCAACACTTCCAGAGAAACAAGAGCCTGAACTCAAAACAATGTAGAACTGATAATAAAACAATTATTTTACAGAATTTCTCAAATCAACATAAAGATTACTTGCAAATGGAACAATTGGCCACAGTTTTGTCAGTCATATTTCTTTGACAGCACATTTTCACAGTTTAAATTACATATTTTCTTCCTCTCTTATGTTACCACATAACATTTTTCTTTTGCAAAGAGTCCTGGTCATTTTCTCCAACTGAAAGAATGCATTTGGACAATATCAATTTGCATGCAAATAATATTGCTTTCTATTGCCCCTATGCTTCCACAGGAGACTAGGTTATAGCCAATTCACATACTCTCTTTGAAGGCACTTGAAGCGCGACAGTTCTAAGGATTATGGAATCTCTTCTCATTTCCTCCTCTAAGCATTGCCAAAGTCTTTATTACCTAACTGCTTCAGCTCATATTAAAAACTATTCAAAACCTCAGAGACTCTTTGTACAGCCTCATGAAACTTATTTCCAGAAAAAAAAAAAAAAAGTTTGTTTTAGGCATATACTTCATGTTTATTACTGAAAGCTTTTAGTACCTTTCTATTTGCTCAAATAATGCTGACAAGTTAAGAAAATGCCTTTGAGGTACTCTGAGGTTTAACAAGAGCAACTGTAGAGTCTTGCACCTAAGAAGGAATAACCGCATGCACATATACAGACTGGGGAATGACCTGCTGGAGAGGAGCTCTGAGGAGTGGAACCTGGGTGTCCTGGTGGATGACACGTTGGCCATGAGACAGTAGTGGTGGCCAAGAAGGCCAGTGGCCCAATGAGAGACCTGGGTCTGTTCAGCCTTGTAAAAAAAGACTCAGAGGGGATCTGATCCATGTCTATAAATATCTAAGGAGTGGGAGGCAAAGGGATGAGGCTGGACTCTTCTCAGCAGTGTGTGGTGATAAAACAAGGGGAAACGGTCACAAAAAGATCATAGGAAGTTCAGCACAAATGTACCTGGGGACTGTTTCACATTAAGGGTGACAGAGCTCTGGAACAGTCTGCCCAGAGAGGTGGTGGAGTCTCCTTCTCTAGAGACGTTCAAGACCCGCCTGGGTGGCTACCTGTGCAACCTGGGCTAGGGAGCTGCTTTGGTAGTGGAGTTGGACTCAATGATCTCTAGAGGTCCCTTCCAATCCCTACAATTCTGTGAGCCTTTTTTTTTTATTATTTATTTATTTTTGCAGTCCAAAGCATCAGTATCCCTATTTTGGGAGCTTCTTTGGTTGTGGCATGCATAACTCAGGAAATAACTTATATGGTTTCATGGACAAGCCACGGAAAGCTGTCCAAACTGGCTACAAACATCTAAAGGCAGTCCCAGAAATGTACAACAATACTATATCTGCTCTCCTGCAGTCAGAATAATCTATTTCAAGAGATGAAGAACTACTGAAAGGATTTGTATAAATAGGAGTTTGAATCATAATTCATTCTGAGCATGAGATGCAAAGCTGGAAACTGCTTCTTCAGGATAATATTCCTCACTTTGTACAGAACAGTCCTTCAGGTAGAACTACCGCCCATCCACCCTGCTCCAATCTCATGGTGAAATCATACCCACTAGCCATACTGCAGATTTAAATACATGCGTACTTTCATTATAAAAAAAATATTATTTTTTCTTACATGATCGAGGATTTCTCTCTAATATTCACCAGATTGCAGAACATGAAATGTAGCTGTGTCTGTGGCAGCAACATGAGAAACAGCCAGACTGGAAGACACAGTGCTGAGGACCCAGAATCCACACTACATTTATTTTGGAACTTCTACATCAGATTAGCTCTAATCAAATCCCACAGGCTTAATGACCACTTGGGGCAGGAACACGCTAGTTACAATCCTGTAGAGTATCATCTGGTTTTATCTGAGAGGAAATTATTCAAGATCTCTGAAAATTCTCTTAAATTTGTGAACAAAACTACAGTAAAAGAACTCAATTATAATAACTATTTAATAAGTATGCTCCAAAACTAACTTCATATAGTGATGTATGCTCCAAAATCAAATTTATATAGTAATGTACTCACAGCCTTTGCAATTTAGAAGCAGTTGTTTTCTAGGATCTGGGCAGAACTTAAGCACTGCCCCTCTTGGTTCCTAGTCAGCAATCAGCCATACGCGTCAGGTGTGCTCCAAACATCTCCTATATCAGTTCTCCAGACAGTACACTCTGCACATTAAAACTACTGAAAAGCCAGTTTAACTTCTGAAGAACTTCACTCTTTAAGTCACGGATCTTATCAGGAGGAATGTGATGAATGGAAAATAGTAATGACGAGTACAGCTGTAGGGACATGGAGAGAAAATGAAACTGTATAACATTTGCATAGACAGGTTCCCTTGATGAAAGGGGAATCATAAAATTCTTTCTTCCTCTTGATAAAACCGACTGAAAGTTTACGATTTATTTCTTCTAAGGAAAATGTTTTACTGAAAATACGTTCCAGCAGGAAGCTTTGCATTTTTATCTAACATGGCTCTGAAAAGCACAAAAATAAAAAAAATTATTGATCAAAGCCAAACACAAATTATTGCATCTAAAATTCCCTTCAAATCCATTTGCAGTTATCTAAACAAAGCTTATCTAAAATATTAAAATAAAATTAGAAACTGCCATTATGGGTATATTGGTTTTTTTTAGCAGCTGTAATTAGATAAAAACTGTAATTAAGAAATCAAATGTTTGAGGCTGAAAATGTAAATGATTTATATTTGTCTATATAACAACTTCAAATGACTGCAGTCTTCTTGATATTCTATGCAATACTTTATATAATACAATATAATACAATAATTGCAATACTATGCAATACAAAACTGTGTCTGTTTTCTTCTATTGCTTTTCTCTATTTCGTAACAGTCTTCTATTTTCAAATCTTGCCTTGTAAGGTGGTATTTACATGGCTTCTTTCTGAAAGAGACTGCAAGTTGTTCAATAATAAAGTGTCACAGCATATGTTCTTTGAACCTTTAAAGTAGGAACTACCATGATAATAAATAGAAAAGGCTGATCAGCTTAATCCAAAGTGAGAATGAGTCTGATGGGGCTTGCAAGATGCTCTCTAGCACCATGATCTGCTATGTTCAAATCAGGGCATGCCAAGAACCAGAGTAAAGGCAATGCCTGTTTTCTCTGATGGTCAACATATTCAGGAGCCTGTTTTCATTTTACTGAACTATTAAGTAAAATCAGTGTGAAACAGTACAGTAATTAAATCATAATTTTAATTTTTTTTCCTCTACTTTCACTTGTAGGAAACCAATTTAAATGTGTTTTCCATCCAGTCCAGTCACCATACTCAAAATCTGACTGGTAAGGATATGGTCCATTTCTAAAGTACATAATACTTTAGACCACAAGCCTCTTAACATCTATTTATTTGGGGGAAACTGATCCTTGGTCCCAGAAGTGACAGTTTATTTCGCAATCTGGTGTGAACATCTAGTGAGCAGTAAAACAGACAAGGGTAGCTACTGTTCAACACAGTTCTGGTTCCTGCCTAATGACAGAGCTCTTCCTTGGCCACTTTCCCTGGTGGTGGCTTCTTTCACATGCCTTTCATGTGCAAACCATGGAGATTATGTTCTTAGAGCTTCCTACGTTTTTCTTTTACACTTTCTCCTTCTCTGGGGCGGAAACCTCTCCAGCTTGGTTCCCCCCTCACTGATTGAAGTTTTGGGCATAAACACAAATTTCCTGGAGTGATACCTTTGACATCCAGTGTTTTTTCAGATGTTTGTAAAGTCCACACAAAGGGAAATCCATTAACATATTGCTTTACCAAGGCATGTTACAAAACCCTGCTTCACTTATGGTCACAAGCATCACATAAAGGAGCAGTTAAAATGCTATCCTGAGTAAGGCCTAGTCTTGCAACTTCAGAGACCATAAAATTAATTCAGACTTCTTTAAGCATGGCCATTTTTCCTTGACAAGTGGTTTTTTGTTTGTTTTTTTTGTTTGTTTGTTTGTTTGTTTTTTGTTTTTTTCCAATTTATAGCTAATATAATGTCTACCAAGTACTAAAAAGTAGGGCTGATATGAATGTCATTTATACTTATACTTAGCAACCTTAAAGTATTGATAAATGCACTTAAGTCATTGCAGCTAAGTTTATATAGTGGATCTGATTTAAGTGTTGTCAGGGAAGTTCTGTCTATATGAGCCCAAAGACAGTCACATTTTTTGGTTTTGTTGTTATCTTTTTAACTGCTTGTCATGTCAGACATGAGAACTTTTCAGATACAAGAACATATGAGATGTGAGAGCCACATTCCCTCAACTTTTCTTCATAGGAGAGGTGCTCCAGCTCTTTCATCATCTTCCAAGTCCCTCATCTGAACGCACTCCAACAGCTCCACATCTTTCTTTTAGAGGGGGCCAGAGGCCTGGACAAAGTACTCCATTGCAAAGGCAGAGTAGAGAGGGACAGTCACTTCCCTCTCCCGACTGCCACTTCTTTCTTAATGCAGACCAGGATATTGTCGGCCTTCCATTCTGCAACTGCATGCTATTGGCTCATGTCCAGCTTTTTGTCCATCACAAGCCCCAAGTCCTTCTCTCAGGACTGCTCTCAATGTGTTCTGAAGCAAAGGTGTGGAACTGAATTCCTCCATCCACAAAAAACGGTACCCATCAAAGTTGAACTTAATTTCTTGCCAGTACGCCCATTCTTTGTGATTACAGATAGAGAGCACATATTACCCATTTAGAGCGTCAGCTGCAGGCAATCGGAAATGCTGAACACCACTCATTGATGCTGGGTCCTACATCTCCATCACTGAAAGCACACTGTGAGCTTGGGGGAAAATGTAATCATTTCTGCAAATTTCAGTTAAAAAACAGTACAGTGGTTGTTGCTAGTATCTGGAGTCTCCTTTCTTTCTCTCCCTCTCAAGTTTCAGCCTTAAGCTCCTTGTTGTAATACTGAAGGCTCATAATTACAAGCTCTGACACAGCCCTTAGTCTCTAATCACCACCTAAAACGCTACACAGTTCAAGAGGTACGAGGTCAGTAGGCATGAAAGGACAAGATGATAGGGAACAGATTGCTTTTATTATACCTTATATCAGCGTGACTTAACCACCTCCAGTTCCTTCACCAGAAAAAATGTCAAATAGTTACAGGTTTCTCAAGTAATGTCAAACTAATGGCAAATTGTGTAAATACATGTTAGTGACTAAATCCTGTGAAAATTGGTCCTTAATATGAAGATTTTATATTGTAGGCAATAAGAAAGAAATCCAGTCAAAAATTCACATTATCAAAATAAAATTATTAGTTTCCTTCCTGAGGTTTTAGTTGATAAGTGAGCATCAGATAAATACTGGATATTAGGGCAGAGTCCTAAGCAAATGTGCAATTTGCTCTTTCCCTTCTATGCTGTTAATCAATTTAACATTTAACACTTTCTGAGGGTCATGCGCATTATACAGTCAGCCTTAATGGTGAAGAATGAAAGGGAACAAAGTAAGTTCTTGCTAAACATCAAAAAGAACAATAATGAAAGATCAAGAAAGGGGGAAAAAAAGGAGCTCCCAACTCTGAATGGACAAGGCATGAACAAGGTTAAAGGAGTAACAGATTTTTCCTTTTTTTTTTAACCCCTAGGGGCAGGGAAGAGAGTGCAGGCATAACTATCAAGAGACTTTTGAAGAAGGCACTGCCACATTTGAAACTCTGAGACAAGTTCACTGACAGAGGAGACAGAAAGTAGACACTGTGAAAAAATTATATTAAAAATATCATATTCTGCCTTCCCAAGAGGACTGGAATGCATGACAGAAACAGACATAAATGACCTGTGGGAGGATAGATAAATACTGAAGAAAAATGAGATAATGTCAAAAAAAGGTTAGTTTTAAATTAATTTGACAAAGTTTCAGTAGCAGGAGGGATTTATTCTAGGCTTTTCAAGTCAGTGGAAAAGTGAGGAAGGATCAGAGGGAGGATTTAGGTATCTTTCAGTCTGACAGAATTTTTTCAAATGATTCCACTTACTGTTTTGTTCTGCTGATTTTGTGTTCTATCTTGATTCTTTTCTTCCCCTAGCTCATGCAGAAGTCTCTGAAAGTGAAGTTCTACCAGTGGACAACATAAACAGTGACTGTGCATATTCAAGTATACAAGACTTGTATAGGATTGTGTTGTAAAGAAGATCACATCGTTTTGATGAGGAGTGCCTTTTGCACACAGATGTGCAGGACATCATGATGTTGCTCAGGATGGCTTCCCCCCTCTCAGATCTCATGGCTACATAAGTGAGTATGGAACATTTCTGCAATCCTGCAGTAAAAAGCATTAAAAAATGTTACCTGTAACTATAGCGAGATTCCCCCATAACTTGGTGACTGGCTCCACCTGGTTGAGCAGAAGGCTGTTCTAACTGTAACCAACTAGATGAGATGGGTTGACACAGTTAACATCACTGGTTCCTTCTCATCCCAGTTATAGTGAACATCTTCCTCCCTACTACCGCTTTTACTGTCAAAACACCACACAGCTCAGTGATATGCCCTTGCCCTCCTGGAAATGCCACTATTCCTCTGTGAGCCTGGCACTTCTTTCCCAGCAATCATTGACCTTTGCAGCCATTGTCTATTTCCACAAACATAAGGTAAATATTTGTTACCTTGCTCAAGAGCAATCATTTGTCATGCTTCTTTCTTTCTCCAAGACATTAAATGTAGAATAAGCAGGTCCAAATAGCATTTAAAGTATATCCGAAACTGGAGAGGAATTAAAATACTGAATAAAATTTGGATCAGAATATGCTCTGTGTTTCTGAGAAAATAATGATACTTGAAATCTTAGAAACAGAAATGGTTTACTACTCCACAGCTTAAGATCGTTCTGGAAGCATAGAAGTATAGTTGGTTATTTTTTATACTATTTCTTCAGAGATAAAGTTAACAGAGGACATCTGTCTTTTTCTCCATTCCTCCTGATACACACACCCTCTTATTATTTCATTTTGTAAGAGTCATATTATTTCATTTTGTAAGAGTCATTTAGAGTATCCTCAATTATTCTAGGGTTTGTAAATGAAATCTCCCCTCCAAACTTGCACCACTGAAAATGTAGAATTCAAGAACAGAGAATTTGAAATTGTTTCACTTTACAGCTCCTTCCTGGGACTTTAGTGGGTGAACAATAGTAGGTGAACAGTTCTTTGGGTGAACCGGGGTAGGGACACATTTCCTCAGTACTCTGCCTGACCTGAATTGCTGAGAAATGAAAGTCTGTGGAGTTTTACATTACATACATAAGCTTCACAGTTCAGATACACATTCTTTTTTTTTTTTCTTTTCCCCTTTGCTTTCACCTGGTAATCTTTGAAAATATGAATTATAATTCAAAATAAGAGGGGATTACCCTCTGCACTGAGATTGCCTGCAACAAGAGATTTAAGAAAAAGTCTGGCCAGCTTTGGCAAAAACATTTAACTAAAGAAAAGCGTCATGCAGGAAGAGTTATTCCATCACCCCTCATAACTGTATATTGGATGTATTTTCGATGGGTTATATGTGATGAATCAGTGTACTTCTTTACTGCAATTAGAAATATAATACACTGTAGATAATGTCTGCACATAAGTAGAATTATAGAATCACAGAATCACAGAATATCCTGAGTTGGAAGAGACTCATAATCCTAAGAATCGCATCCTACTCCTGGCTCCACATAGGATCACACAAAAACGAGACCCTATGTCTGAGAGTGTTGTCCAGAGACTCCTTGAACCTCAGCACCCAGAGTGGTGCCCACTGCCCTGAGCATCCTGTGCCATGCCCACCGCCCTGTGGTGCAGATCCTGTCCCTAACCCCCAGCTGCCCCTCCCCTGACACAGCTCCATGCCGTTCCCTCGGGCCCTGTCGCTGCCACACAGAGCAGAGCTCAGCGCTGCCCCTCCGCTCCCTGTGAGAGCTGCAGCCGCCATCAGGCCTCCCCTCAGCTCCTCTGATCTGTTCTGATCAAATCCAGGGGCCTGAGCTGTAAATGCATATACCTGAGCTACAGTAGATGCATATAAACCTCAATTATAGACAGTCTATCGACCCAGTGAGCTCTATCAATAAACCGCTAACTGAAAAATCTACTTATTATTCATTTGTACAGCACTTATAAATGAAAACTCAAAATAAAGTGTGACTATCTTCCGTCATAAGATGTTAATCACCACCAGAGCTAAGCTCCAACAAACCTCTTCATGGTTGACAGTGTTTGGGTATTTTTATCTGCAGAAAGTCTTGAGTTTAATTTTAGTCCTGTCATATTACCAGCCACTGTTGCATTTCTTGAAGAATAAATCATACCATGCCTGACAGAAATTCTGTAATTTATTTGTTGTAAAGTTTAATACTGAATATAAAATACAGTTCTGTTGAGTTACCGAGTATGTCTTAATAGGACATCGCTGTGTTTATTGAAAATTATTTATTTTGTTAATTACCTTTCATTAAAATTGTGTTATTGGTAAAAGGTCATTGAACTTTTATAATAAAATGAAATAAGTCTTATTTCCCTGACCTGCTTATTTACCATTTGGATCATTTCAGACAGGTTCCATTTTCCTTTGAGAAAGATAAAGTTGTGTCTCCAAAATGAGTTGTGTACTGAACTGATTAGTAAACTGATGCAAATTACTAGCGGATCAATGTGATTCTGATTCACTGTAAATGCCAAAATAAAGTCAGGAGGATTTTTTGAAGAGGAAAAAGAAGGCTTCCCTCATGTAATGCTTGAGTTCATTCTGGCACTTCTAAAGCCAGCAAGCAGTTGATGGCAGTCCAAGAATAGTTTTATAAAATTTCCACGCTTCCAAAGCAATAATAGTTTTATAAAATTTCCATGCTTCCAAAGTAATACTTAATTTCTTTCTTCTATTGGCCAGGTCTGTGTTGCCAGTATTACAATATAAGATTTTTAATTTCAGTTCTTCAGACAATGAAGCACTTGGTTCGCAGTTTTACCAAAGGGGAGTGATCAGATAACCACAATAATTAAACAGTAGAAATAGCAAGGAGTGTGTAAGGTTTATATTACATCTGCAACGTGTTCACCATCCCCTTGAATCTTCAGGACTGCATATATTACTGTGAGAAAGAGACAAGTTACAGAAACTAGTATCCAAACAGCAAGGTTTTAAGAAATTTACTGCTACTAACAAAAGTAGCCTAGTATCAGTGAGTAGAGAAATAGAGCAATCCAGAGCAAGAATCATACCGAGCTACTCCACATCACCCTCTGGAATACTCTGCATCTCTCCACTGGCTCACTTTTGGCAATCCCTAACTAGGCTCAAATGTTAAATAGAGAAAATGTTAGTTAATATAGTCATTCTTCCTTCAACATTTTGTGGTACAGAGGATGCCAAACATGCAAACAGGGCTGAAGTTCATAGGTTTACATGTTTCAGAAACCTTTTCCAACTGAAAGGAACACCTATATTCCCTGTGGTCAGGGACAGACCACAGTAAATAAATTTGGAACTAAGTTCACTGCGAGATTCCCCAGACAGCTGTGCCCATCCTGTGTCTACCCTGGGAACCAACAGAAAGTGCTGAACACCAGACTCAGACTCTGGAAATCAAATTGTCACATCATCATCTGAAAAAATATGTGGATCAGAGAGAGGCATTTTTGTTTTTCAATAAATGAATGAAGGCAATAGAGGCAGAAATATTATCTCAATGTTTGTTTCATAGTTGGCAATTAGAATACTCATGTGTCAAGTAAGTGTTGAGGATTGTGAGTTTTAGTCTTCATCAACTGCAGAGGTGGGAGGAGGAGTAATGGTCACTAATACCTATATAGAATATAGGCCACTACCAAGGAAGCAAGTTCAGGCCAGAGAGTGACTCTCATTTTTATAAGGAACCCAAGCTGGGCTTTTTGAGTTTTTTTCAGTCTTGCTGCCTGGAGTGTATAGGCTTATCACATAACACCTGCTGTGGATAATACAGAAGGGGACAGACTGTTCTCTGGGACTAGATCCAGTGTCATTTCTCTGTAAAGTAATAGCTAGCCTTAATTTTTTCTTCACTTCTTTTCAGCCTATACAAAGAAAGCCCATTTCCAGCTGCTAGTTGTAGCTGTTGCTTTTACTCTAATTGCTCTTAGCCATGTGACTCACCCCAAAGCTGAAGGTTTCAAATTCCTTTGACTTAGATCCAAGTCAGTCTTCATCAGTTAAGCAGCTGATGTGTTTGTGCTACATGCCAATAGCAGACAGAAGTGTAATATATATGCCTGTTCACTCTTCAAACAGAATTATCTCTGAAGGGAGCTTACCACTGAATTTGATTGCCTTCCATGTAAAATCAATACCACAAGCTAGTCACTAATAGGTTTTCTGAAATCTCTATTTCTTCCCTTTTTGAGGACACAGGCTTGTTAATTTTTCCCTCGTAATTTTATTTCATTACCTTATTAGCTTTATAATCCACTTATTTTTTGTAAATTTCTCATTTGTTTAACACAAGGTGGAGAAGGAACTTGAGATGGAGATGTCATTAGGATGAGTGAAGGTTTCTTAAGAATTAGAAAAACAATTGCAATCTGCAGAATAATTTCTGAGAAAAGCAAAGAAATTGAGTTCTGAGTAACATACTGTTTATTTATTTTCTATTCACATTAGCAATTGAGAGTTTGCAAATGATTAACATTTGAGGAGACTAGTCAAAACTCAGCAGTACACAGCAGCCTGTGGATAAGTGCATTCTGATTTCCTCCTGTGGTGGAAAATGTTTATGAGAGTGCATTAAGCACTTTCTTGTCCATTCATACACTTACTACAATGCTCAAACAATTGTGTTCGTAACTCTTGTTCTCTTTGTCATTTGGCTTTACGGTTTCTTTTTACCTTTTCCTTTTCTATGATATTTTAGATATGGTTGCCCTGGTGCCTAAATATCTTAAAAGTAAATAGTTAAAATATGCCCTAATATGTAATATGTAACAGTTGTATTGAACAGTCACTGCAATTATGTTTTAATGTGCTTTACACCTGTGGCTTTTTAACAACAAACTTAGTTGAATACATCATCAATGAAAAGTCTGCTAGCATACTTTAAACAGTTCTCTTATACGTTTTCTATTATAGCTCAGTGCACTCCAACTAGTTTCACAATTCAGGTGGATGTTGCGAGTCTGAAAATGAATTTTCCTAATACATCATAATTACAGAAGCACTAAATAATGTTTTGATCACCAACTGTGAAAGTAATATACAGTCTTCATGAATTCTTGTTTCTAACACATTAAGTCACAATATATAATTAGCTTGAACAAAATCAAGGTACATCCATTTTTTAAATTATATTTTAGCTGAAAATTTCTTAGAGAACTGTTTGAACACGGTATGTGATGGCATATCTACAGTAGGGTAACTTCTTCTAATGGCAGTGGTGTTAAGATTCTATTAAACCATAAGCTGTGTTAAGAACTGAGGAAATACAGCTGGGTCAAATGTTCTTGAACATTTTTACCATTATGTTTGTAGTATCCCAACTGCCAAGATTTTCACTTGCTCAATTCTCTGCTTCAGAAGCTTTATCTTTATTGAATGTCCTCTGAACAAGTACATATTATTTATGAAAAACAATTTTCCTATAATATATCCCACAGAGTTAATATTAAAAATAGGCAGTCATTCTACCTAATTTTCCTACAGGACTTCATTTAAGAAAATCATTTATGCATGTGATTAATTGTAAGCAAAATGTGTCCCATTGAGGCCTTGTTACTAAGGTTTGAATCATTCTCCAACATGAACAAGTGTAATATACTTCATCACATAAAGCCTGATCCAAACCTCTACAACTTTCGAAAACTTCTGTAGAGCATGTTTGAACTGATCGTTTTCTTGACTGGATGTAACTACCATTGCCATATCTTTCCTTTTGCTCGCCTGGCAATGTTAAGAATGTATTTCCATTCAGGTTTTAAAGACTCTTAAGCTTGAAGGTAACAAATTCACCTACTCCCAAAATTTTTTAAATGGAAGAGACAACCTTGTTTAATGACTGACTTGTCTTCTCTGTATTTCATATAGGCTTTGCTCTTTATGAATTAAAAAAAAGGCCTGTGTTGCACAAGACAGAGAATAAATCAGATGCTGTATGCTTCTTTTTCTTCCACACTTAAATATTTATAGCCTCTTGGAATCACAGGAGTTGGAAGGGAACTCTGGAGATCACTGAGTCCAACCCCCCTGCTAAAAGGAGGTTCCCTACAGCAGGTTGAGCAGAAAAGTGTCCTGAAGTGTCCAGAAAAGGAGACTCCACCACCTTTCTGGGTAGCCTGTTTCAGTGCTTTGTCACTTTCAAAGTAAATAAGTTTTTCCTTCTGTTTGTATGGAACTTCCTGTTCTCCAGTTTGTGCTGAATGTTTTGTCACTTGTGCACCACTGAAAAGAGCCTGGCCCCGACCATTTCACAGAATTACAAAATCAGAGAAATGTAGGGGTTTGTTTCATCCACACTTCCATGTTGAATTCCACTGTGTCAGACTGTCACTCTGCTGCCATCTGTCACAGGGCAACAAAATGTAACAGAATATTGGTAGGAGAGTCCAACCTCTGCTGCCGTACCAACATCTGCCTCTGACTTTGTAGGCCATCATAATAAAATAGAAACCTCAACATATATACTAATTATAAATAAACTTCTTTAAGCTACTTTCTAAATTTCTCCTGTTATATTTTTTTCCAGAGACAGAAAAAAAATGATAATCTATGTGTTTGAAATATGCAATATGCCATATCATAAACTGGTTTTATTGAAGACACACCGGAGATCTGGTCCACTAGTAAAACCTGATATTGTGAATGCCATCTGAGAGGAAGGGAAGTAATTGCACAGTTCTCCTCTTTCTGGCTTTCTTTAAATTTTATACATCCATGAGGACAGTTTTGATTTATGTGGAAGTTTTTTGCACACATGAAACAGTGACTGTTCACCTTAGGAAACAGTAATTTGAATGTAAACTGGAATACCTCTGTTGAAAGAGAGACAAGAACATGTTAGCAGTATCCCTGATGGTTGCAGCTGGTTGTCTATGATGCTGAACCTGAGATTAAACTGATCAGAAATACAATGTGGAGGTGTTCTGCTGCTATGTTCCACAACAGCAAAGGATAGGAATAACCCATTGCCTCACCATGATTTTCCTTTTCCTTCAAACTTTCATCCAGCTATAAGCCACAAAAGAGAGCCAAGTAGATATGTAGAGGGAGGTGATTAGTCTTGAATGTAAAAGCATGACTGAACTGTATTTTAGTCTTCAAGCACACGCTTGGCTAATAGAATAGGCATTTGCACACTCTTCTTCTCAAAGTCTTCCTAATTATTAATGTGAGATTTTGCAAGCTTAGATTTAAAAATAAATCCTTTCACAGCATTAGCACCATGTAAGGAAATTTGGAGAAATCTATGATAAAAGAGAAAGGCAGACTTTCTACACATATGGTGAGAAGTAATGCTGCGTAATAAATTTGCATAGCATCCCATTTAGCTAAAACCGTGTTGGGCTGAGGAGCAAACATCCTTTTGGTATAGGCAAGGGCTCTCTGAAGAGATCACAAAGCCTCAAATGCTTCATCTGAGAATCATATTTAGATGCTTCAACTCAATCATCTGGGGTCAAGTTTTAAAGGTAGCTGAGCAGACAGAGATACAAGTCTACANGCAGCTTTCAGGGGGCGAGATGTGGTGAGCTTGCTGGCTTTTTTTTTTTTTTTTTTTTTTTTTTTTGCAGCTCCTAAATACCTTTTCAAAAGTATATGTACCTTTACATATAAATACATGTATGTATCTTACTGACAAATATCATTTCAGAAGTCAAAAGGTTTTCTTGGAAATGTAATTCACAAAGACACAAACTCACTTCGTCACGAAGTGGGTTTGCTTGCCACTAACTGCTTCACCTACACTTGTCATAGGAGAGGTTTGTCTGTAAAATGGAAAAACAAGCTGAGACCGGTTCATTGATGACTTAAAATACATACAGTGAAATGGAAATCAAGTAGATTCAAAGTGCTGTGGTAATGTGTTGTACCTAACCCTGAGAACTGAGCAAAAGTAGCTAATAAGACATCACTGGTATTTAGAAGAAGCAAAGTCAGCAGATAAAATATGTGGAATTAAACTTACGACTTTTCAAAGTAGTAAATGTTAAGGACTTTCATTTTTATTAGCACAAAAGTAGCTTTACTCTGTTTTCCTTCAGCTGACTTTCTGAGACTTAGGTCTGCAAGAATTCAAACTGAACCAAACAATGAATATATGCTTATGGATATAGATGATAGAGATAGGGATAGACAGTATAGATAGATATAGATGTGTAGACACAGCTTATTGATGGGACTCAGTAGGTTATGCTGATGGCTGCACTTAATGATTTTGAAGGTCTTTTCCAACCTAAATGATTCTATGATTTATAGACAGACAGATATATGTGTAGGCATAAGTACAAGTAAAAACTTGATAAAAAATTGAAAGAAAGATCATCAGGAGGGAAAAAAGAAAAAAAAAAAAGGAAAAACTCAAATATTTTACATGGTTGATTTTTTTAATTGAAATCAAACCAATGGAGAGTTCTTGACCCACAGATGCAAACTAAAACATAGATATCCTTAATTTTGTTTAACGAAAGGAAGCAAAATACAGACGTCCTAAGAAATAAGTAGCAAATAGCTAGGTTTCAAGTCACTTCCACGTTCCACAGGATGGCAAGAACTCAACAGTTTCTAAGTGGGATAACACCTCTTTTTAACTGATCCTGCTTTAATATTGTAATTGTTCTGAAAAGAAAGAAGATGATTTTCTCATTATATCTATGGGCTTTATATTCACTGAAACAGTTTTTCCCTGAACTATGTAGCTAGCAGAGTACAGATCATGACAGAATTTAGCCCTCAGCTATAATCACAAGAGGGAGTAAAGTATTACATTTGCTCAGTGATTAATGTGTACCTATCATTAGATAAGGTAAATTCAGCATGGAATTTAGTGCACAGATTCTTAAAAATCCTTAAAATCCTATTGTTAATTCTGAGATGCAAATTCCCAAGCAATATCTGGATCCCCATGCTCAGTATTTCCTTCAGCTAGACTGACAAGAGACAGACAATAGAACAGTTAGGTTAATTTTAGGTTTGTACTGGTTTCATAGGTGACTGTAAGAGGGTACACCCATACTGTTCAGTCAAAGATAGCAGGCAGAGGCTGGTGAAAGATTTCTGTTATTGGATAGACTTTGTTTTATTTTCCTCTGGTCTTTAAGTGCTCCCTGAAACTGGCCATCCATTAATTCACTTTCCCATTTTTAAGCAGTACCTTTTAGCTGCCAAGTTTAGCATTTCTCACTCTTTGTTATTTCATTTAAAATAATCTCTGGTGATTTCTAATTTTTCTTGAGAAAACTGTGAAGAAATAGGCAATATTTAAAAGGGGCAGCAGTCTATAGACTCATCCAAGGCCTACTGTGAGTCATGCAGTGATCTGCAAAGAGTGGAAATGACAAAAGAGGTAAAACAAGGAGATTTGAAGATAAAATGTTGCAAATGACAGAGACAGGGACTCATTACTTTATGGACTATGAAAAGAGTAAGATGAGCATATGTGTATTTATGTCCTTTGTCTCTTCTGTTCACTCAAAACTCCTAGCATAATACATAGCCATAGAAACTCCATGGTATTTCACAGTGGAAGAAATGTTCTGTACGGCAGGAAGTGTACTGGACAACTTGCTACAGTGTAATCTATTTGACAGGGTTAATTTGCTCCACATTAATGAACAGTTATATTAATAAATTAATGAGAAATAACAGTCTAGATTTTTTATTTTAATCAATATGTATGCTGTTAACACACTACATCACTCCACACATCTAAGTCACTAAAGCACCTCACTAGGAGTTGTTCTTATGGTATATGTACACATGGAGAACATTTTATACATATACATATCTATATGCATATCTGTGTGTACAAAGTACATGACGTACACTGTATAATAAGTATGCTGATTTGAGGGAGTTTTATTCACAGGTTGCCAGTTATAGAGGCCTATAAATGAGTGTCCACAAACATCATTTTTATATGCCATTGCTTATATCAGTCACACATACAGAAAAAAGGGACTAAACTAGGAGCCAATATGAATAGTATGCAATGTATTTTAAACTTTCACTGACTGTGGAATAGCAGTTTCTGCACTTCCTGAGCTGATTGCCATGCTAAGTCACTTGCAAAACTGCTTTCACACAACATACAGCTTCTCTATAAAAGGCAGAGGAATGGACTTGTTTCTTCCTGCATTGCTGCAAACCAAAAACAAATGAAACCACCAAAGGAACAGCTCTGGGGTGTGGGTGTGCTTGTAACACAGCAGCACTCCTTCTTTCCCGTATACACCAGGGGCACAGCCTGCAACAGTAAACAAGACAGGAAAAAATACAGAGTTAAACAACAGCAACTCTTCACAGTATGGTGCACTGGTGAATTCCTGACTACTCAAGATGACTATATCCTGATAAGTTATTGCTGTTGCTCAGCCAAAGAACAAGTTACCTAATGCCTGTCTTCGTCCCATGGAGCTTTAATAATGAGGGAGAAGCCGCATGGTGTTCCATGGAAGCATGAGACTAAATCTGTCAGAATGAATTCATCCTTCCACTACATGAAAGGGCAAACACTACATCCCTGGCTGAAACTGTTAGCAGGTTAACATGGCAGGTCAAACCAAGAGACTTCTCATCTTTCACTTTTGGAAAAAAAAGAAGAAAAAAGACTTCAAAGAGAAAATATGCTTCATTATTCTCTAAATTACAGTGAGCAGTTTTCCTCATTAGCAACAACGCAAGTGGATCCACGTATTTTGAACTGTAAGTAAAAGGTGTCACCATCTTTTGTGCAATTATAGATTGAATGTAAAAAAAAGAGCAAAAATTTGAAAGAATGTCAGGCATAGACTGCCCTCTTTTGGACAAAACAGGGGAAGAATGTGAAAGAAGCCAAAGATTTTTTTCAGATGTTACATACAGTCAGTTACACTGAATCTCGAAGGCAATCTCAAGCTTTTTTTCACATGAAAGATAAAATGTCTACTAGAGAACTCCCATTAGTTAGAGATCAGCCATTCTCTGCATACAGTCTGTGTCTGTTCAAACGCAGTCATACAGAACAGTAGGGAAATTATAAAACCAAAGAACTAAGGACTGTCAAAATGGGTGAAATTGCATCCCAAAATGCAATTGCTCTCAGGATACACAAGAATAACACAGTGTGATAAAGGTGCAGAAGAATTATTTAATTAAACATATGCCATTATCCCGAATTTTCCAAGCTGTTTTTACTTTGAGAGTACCAACTAGTTTGAGCTTTCCAGGATCTTGTCAAGCCTGAAGATGAGTTATATTTCATCGGTTGTAAAGGCTTCAGAGATTAACCATTAAGATCTAGATATTTGTCAAAGCAGCTGTCACGCGTCCAATCTTTCTTATGTCAGGATTAATTGACGAGAGACAATCATTCCTACTCAGGTGAGTTATGGAGATTCACAACTGTCATGAGCCGAATTCCATGCTCTCTGTCTGTGGTTAGTGGCTTGTGAGAAAACATGCTTAATTTGCTTGGAATCCACATGGATCTGTCCCAGAGTGTATGTGCTCCAGCAGATCACTACAGCACACAAAACAATGAGCTCCAAATCACTATTTCTATTGGCAAAGATTCAGAGAAGGATATACAAGTATAGCGCTACCAAAAGGTGCAATCATTAGAAATTTGCTTCATTTGAAAGCTTTACTTATCATCAGTCTCTTAATATGAATAGTGAGTGAAGAAAGAAAACAGAAGGTATAATAAACATAACATACAGAATGAATATAGCTAGAGAGCTCTGCTCTCACCGCTGGAGATACACTGGCTTCTCACTCCCACAGTCAGTCCTTGCAGATCTACCCACCCCTTGTCCCTACGCCACTTCCCCTCCTCACCAGCTGGTCAAGCTTGGTCTTCACTAGCCGTCATATACTTACATATCTGTCCTTGTTCCAGTTGCAGCCATTTCAGACATGAGGTTCTTCAGCCCACAGTCAGACTGCAGTTGCTATGTTCACACACCTATACACACACATGCAAAGTAAAGTTCCTCAACCGGAAGAGAGCTGTCTAGTATGAATATGGGACAGACAACACTCACGAAGTACATGGCACAGCCAGACAAGCACAATGACCAGCTCACTATTTACATGTGACCTGCCCTTTTTATTGCCCTACCACTCTTATTTTCCCACTTTTGCTTCCTCCCCAAAGTATGCCATAAGTCCTGTGAGATCCCAAACTGCTCTCCCCATGCATCCCACTCATAGGCAAAAAAACCCCTTAAGTCCAAAATCTGATCCAAAGGAGCCCAGACAAGGTTACTCAATTTGAGTCTTTAATTTGGGTGTCTCCCTGCCTATCTGTGGGCCTTCAATGGACTGGTGGCTCCTGGAGTGGATCTGAGGGTGGATGGGCAGGGCATTGTTTGGGACCCCCCTCCTGTTGTCTCTCTGAGTTCCCTTGCGTACCAGCTTTTATCCCATACCCCAACAGAATATATATGCACTACTGTTTGAAAACTACCCTTGAGGCTTCAGTCAGAACTAGCACTAAAGTTAATGACATCAAAGTATTTGAGTTTGTCTACTTCTTCATCTGACACACACTAGAAGCCCAAATATCCTTTAACATTCCCAAACTCAGAACGAAGGTAGTCTGAGTAAAAACGGTGCATGAACACAGAAACTCTTTTATACCCTTTTAATACCCTCCTATATCTTTTTATACCTGTTTTCATCTATGGTTTTCAAACCTTCCCCCACCCCTCCATCGGCCTATCACTCTGTAACAAGTGTTGACATAGTGTTTGCCAGTAGTCTCAAGCACACTGGTTTGCCCACAGAATACCAGCATGTCTCCACACATTTCAGGGAGCTGTGCTGAAACAATTGCAGTTTTGTCACAATTCTCTGCCCAAAATATGACCGCAAATGCTCACGCAGCCTGACTTATCTTTCACTTGGCAGGCTGCATGTCTTGATTTACATACATAAGATATTTAGGATCAGATGAGAAAATGTCTCCAGCATGAACAGGTCTGTTTCTCTTGTTTCTCTGATTGACAGCCTCATTCAAAAATGTGGAATGAAGTATTAAAATGCCACCTGCAGTATAACAAATGTATTTATGTGATCTCCTCTTCTCAGACAAGCAGGCTTGTGCAGCCTTTCATGCACCCCTAGTCACGTCTTCCAGCCTCTACAGTGATTAGAAGTCACTTGGCCTTTAAACGTTTCTACATAGTAATGGCTGCTCTGCATGCTAATCTACCATAGAAAAAAAATCACTCAAGGGGCTGTTTGTAGCTTTCTAATGTTATTTACTAACAAAGAAGGCATATTTTCCATAACAACTGCCATTTCATTGAGTATATATGTTCCTGACTCAAAACTAGATTTAACTCAACAACATATGGTGTGATGTGAACTTATGTGCTTTTTTACTTTTTCTAAAGATAAATTATACTGCAGCAAGTGGGTTTTATTCTTTGTCATATGTTTTAAACTGTATTTTAGCCAAAACTCCTGATCCTTCTTGCTTTTCCTACAGTTGGTTCCAAATGTCAGCTTCTTTACACTGTCAGACAAATCCTGTCAGAGGAATACTATTTTTTGAGAAGGAAAGGAGGATGTAGTTACCAAAACAAGTGGTAAGTACAGCAGTTGGGGTTTTTGTTTGTTTGTTTGTTTGTTTGTNGTTGGTGTTTTTGTTTTTTTGTTTGTTTGTTTGTTTTGGGGTGTTTCTTTTTTTTTTTTTTGGGGGGGGGAGGAATTGTTGGGTTTGGGAAGGTTTCTGGGTTTTTTTCTTTTTTGTTTTTTTTTCAGTCATTCCTTTCCTGGTTTGTTCCTGCAGCAAGATGACACCTGTACAAATGTACTAAACAGTCCCTATTTTCAGGATACCCTGAACTCATTATTCAGTCCTAATGAATATGTCAGTGGAATCTAGCAGTCTGTTTAGATCACTGCTTCCACTATTAAAGAATGACAGAATACAAAATATAATGCAAAAGTTTAATTTGATTTGAATAAATATCACATTAAGTGCATGGAAGTGGCAGGCAGTTGGGGGCTGAGGAGTGAATGTATGGATTTGCTGAGAGCTCTGAAAACAGATATAAATAGTTCTTCATCCTTTCTCATGGAGTTTATAGTTAATATTGGCAAAAACATTAAAATATATTTTTAATATTTTCCATTAATTCTATGCTGAATAGTAAATTAATCTTGAGTATTATGCAGCATTGCTGAAAAAGTGCCATTTCTGAAAAGTTGAAGAGTAAGCCAACAAACTGTAACATCTTGAATGAAAATTAGCTGGGACTGAAGATCACTGCCTGTGTTCTTCATCCAGTTTATCTCCATTAATGACTGAATACATCACTCTCCAGTTGGGTCATTTTTTGCCCTCTTCAGTTTTTTCAGTCATGCACCCGTTACACTTGAAATTATGAATGCTGTGGAAACCACAGTTATAATAATCCAATAAATTTATTTCTATTGTTTTGTAGTCCAGCAGTCATCATCTGACCATGTTTTGGAAACAGGTCTTGTTGAAACTAGCTATGATTAACTAAACAACAAAGTGAAAAGACAAATGTTTGGAGCTCTGTGAGTCAGGCACAGCAGGACAGCATCTGAGTATTGGTTTAAATATACACAAATATGGGGCAAAACTACTTCTAAAAATGTTCCTTTTTTACCAGTGCAAGGGCTAAAGGCCTCTGGCTGGGACTGTTCTAGACCCTCAGATGAACTGATAGTTACTTGAGAATATCTATTCCATGAACAATTTTTCTTTGACACTTCTTTCATTATACCCAGTCCCAGTACATATTGGTCATAAGTAAAATGTTAGAATACCATTTAAAGGATGAGATATAAGAGAAATCAAGTTCTAACTACAAAATAGAAATGAACTTCTTGACTCCAAATGGGTTTAAATTACACATTGAAGCATCCCAAAATTATAGCACTAGAGTTGCTCATAAAGTGAACATGAAGGTGTCATCCATCAGCACAACAGCACAAGGCATTTAAAGTGCTTTATTTTTACTCCATTGCCCAAGCATCAAATCCAGGATTAGTTCAGTCACTTTTAATAGGCATTCTACAGGATCGTGTACTTTTAAGCACTATTGTAAATAAATAGACCTTTTATGTAAAACTCATTTTGTCGATGTTTTTAATTTTGAAAATGTCTCATAACAAATTTTCTTCTAACTTAAATTTCTGTAAAGTCACATATGAAAGATTAGTGTCTTAGGCATTTGGGCTGGAGAAGCAAAATGTAAGTAAAACACAAGCATCTGTCATTCAGACAGGGGTTACCTTCAGCTTGCTTCTAATCTAACCTCACATTGTTTTTAATGCTCAACTGTCACATCATAAAGGACTTGTATATGAGAGGGATTAGACAGAAAGGGCAAGGAGGACACAGGTAATTGACCAGATGTGAGATGCTTGTCTACTGAATTTAAAGAACCAAACATAAACTGTCACTGCTCTTTGGTGGCAAGTCTGGAAGACCAAAAACATTGTTCAGAATGGGAAAAAAAAAAATAAAAAAAAAAAATAAAAAGCCAGCTTCCTAGTGAAAGATATGGGGCTAATTATTACTACGATTTTCTGGGAAATTTTTCTTGAAAGTGATTAGTCACCTGTTTTTCTCTTCCCATTTATTTTTTCACTAGTGAGGCATTTTTTAGTTTTGCTTGAAACAGCTGACTGGGTCAGTTCCTGTTCAATATTTGCCTCTCACATACAGGACTAGCTGAATTTGATGGAGGCTCACTATGTAGAACCATCGTATGAGTAGGCATAAGAACTTCTCTTAAATAAACCTCATTCCTTGTTGGTTTTAGCTCCATCATGTCTCCAAACAGTCTCCTGACTCAGGTAGAAAATAAGACTTGAATTCACTGACTGAATACAGTCTTTTTTTTGCAGGCTGCAAAGTCTTTCAGATATGGAGAGACAGGGTCGTACTTTATATATAATAATGTAGCTCACAGGCAATACTTAAATTATCTTGGAGAAGAGATGTTTGTAACAATGGGCAGAGATGTTATGTTTTATTAGAAAAAAAATCTGGAGATTTAGGTGAGATATTAAGAAGAAATTTTTTATTATGAGGGTGAAACACTGGAACAGGTTGGCAGAAGAAGTTGTAGATACCCCACCCACCCCTGGGACATTGGGCAACTTGGTCTAGCAGAAGGCGTTCCCTGACAGGAGAGTGGAAATAGATGATCTTTAAGATTCCTTCCAACACAAACCATTCTGTGATTTCATGCTATATTTCTGAAATATCGCTCTGTGGAGACTGACTAAATGGAGAAGCCTTGATTTAGAAATAAGTATAAAAATTTCAGACAAATAGGCATGGGGTCTTGTGAAATCCATGCCCCAGCTACAGAGATCAAGACTAATTTCTGTTTTCCATGCTGAGTGAGTAGAAGAGCAATAAACAGGCAGGAGGTAAGTCTCCACTTCTACACTCAGAGTCCTGTATGCTTGAACTGCTTTTCTTGCATGGTAATATCTGTAGTGTTGCCAAGACCTATTCCAAAGGCCTATTTGTAAAACTATATTCCTGTATGTGAAGGTATTTAAAGTTACGTATTACTACTACGTAAGACATCTTTAAGCCAAACAGGAAGTTAACAACTGTTGTGACAAGAAGTGTAACGTGTCTTATCTCCACTAGGACTTGTGTAGCAATCTCTTTTGTCCCACTACCATAACCAGAGAGTTGAAGAAAAACACAGAAGGGAATTAGGTCATGATTCATATTGATGTTAGGGATGTCCTATGGCTAGAGATGTAGCTAAGTAGATGTCTGTGTGTAGGTAATTCAACTGAGCTCTTCAGATTAAAATTTGGCATCCATGGAAAGTATCAGAAGATCGTACACTTCTTCAAGAAGAAAAACAGTAAGCTGCCAACATAAGTATTTCAACCCCAAAAGGAACAGATGATACCCAAAAGCAGTCAGTTCTAGCCCAACTCTTTTACAATGAAATGAAACAATTTTTTAATGGTCCTACATTCTTTCATAAATTCCATGTTATATATTCAAAACAATTCCCATGGTTACATCTCTAAGCTGACAAGTCATACCAATCCCAAATAAGTTTGATCCAGTCAGTCATTAACACGAATCATATGATGATTGCATCACATTTGTTAAGAAGCAATTGTCAGGAACTTACAGAAGCTCAAGTGCTGTTCAGAGCAGCTGATGTCTTGGGGTCAGGAGTCAATGTCCAGTGATACTTATTTTTCACTATTGACTGTACTGGGAGTCAGGATGGTTATGTCAGCTCTACACACCTATTGTGGAGACACATGGAGTTAGCTGAAGTGAATGTAGCATTTGATGTGAAAATTACACCACTACTAAATCAATCCAAAGGCTCCATGTTGTAAAAGCAAGTACAGAAATATCAACACTAGGGCATTTCCGCTTTCCAAGGTAACCTAAATTTTAGTCCATGAGACATATACTTCCATGTACAGTCAATTCTCTGTGAAAAAGATATAAATAAATAAATAAATGTTCAAAAAGTCGTGCTAAATGATATATGGTCAGCGTAGTCACTGACCATAGCAACAAATCCAGTTATCTACTTTCTTAGGCTTTCAGCCTGCAAATGCACGTATGTAAGCATTCTAGATTCTCAGTTCAAATAGGCTGAAACACAGGGCTAACGCTTCCACAGAGATGGCAAATGGTACCTGTATGTCTGAATATGTATTTAAGAGCTAGAGAAGTCCTTAACTCCATCTCCATTATGACATTTTGACAGTCCCATCGTCCAGAGAATAAATACGTATAGGATGAAAAACCTGGTGAAGAAAAGTCCTTCTCAGACAGTTTTAACTAACAGTGTCTGGAATCTTTCTGCTCTCTGAAATGATCTCTCTCCGAGTCTGGTGTTTATAGAAAGAAGTCTAAATAACATCTTAAGAGTAATATGGCAGCAAAACTGGGGAAAGAAAATACCAAATTGTAGTTCACTCCCACACAGCCAAAATTGTAGAATAGCTTCTAATATCAATCAGTGAGTTTTTACATTGATCACTATTAACAGCTTGTCTTTATGCCAATGTAATTATTGGTTGATGTCATAACTTAGAAATACTGGCAGCAAAGCATAATTTGTCCCTGATCTAAGATATGCACTTTGCACATGTGAACCAATGACCTTAAGTTTTACGTGAAGAAACAAAATGGCTGCTCCTTTGCTAAGAATACTCCTATTTGTTTTTTCAGTGTGATTGTATTTGAAATCATTCAAAAAGAGAAATGCAAACGAAAAATATCACCAACTCAGTTAAAGCCATGCTGCATTTAGTAATAATTTTCCGTGATGGGTTTTAACAGTAATAAAAATGGAGACAAGGGATTGGATTCATAAAATCTGTCAAATAAATGTAAAAAGGACATAAACCCCCAAAATAGCTTTCACATAAAATCTCACCACAAGATAAAATACAGCTTTGGGGTAAAAAGAGAGTTATATCTCTAGCAAATTCCATAAATAATTCACTGCTAGCTTGTAAACAATAGAGAAGCACAGTATGAATGCCAAAGAGGGTCTTTATATGTCATAAAGCCACTCAAAAGTGCACTTGCTGTAGCAAGTCTGACTGTGAGCTTTGATGTGCTGGAAAAGAAACTGCTACGCTGAGGTCATCAGTTAGTAGAAAACAATTTCCCTCATACAGAGAAGCAGACTTACTGCTGGGCTTCTGACACAGACAGATTGGATTTAAAAAACAAAAAACGAAAATAAACAACAAAAAAAAAAAAGACTGCATAATGTGAGTTTGCAGGGGAAGGAAAACCTTCAACATTACCTTCTAAGTCATCAAAGCTCAAACAAAATATATCATCTTCTTTTAATGGCTATCAAAAGTTGACATGATGGTGTGGTAGGGTTCACACACTAGCACACTCATACTTTAAATATGCAAATGGCCTGATTTGCTTCCTCCTTCTTAACTAAACTCCTTCCAGAGAGAACTTAAGCTGCTCTGTTTGTTAAGTAGCAGGCTAAATAATTCAAGGAACATAGATTTGGAGTTCATTTCTTATCATGGGTATATTTGAAAAAGTAACTTTGTCATTTGAAAAATTCCAGGCTGAGGCTATTGCAATAACCTCCCTTTCATTCCTACATTGATGCAGCAAGCATAAGAAGAAAATAATAATAATAACCTACAGATAAAAAGCTATATAAATATTGAATGTGTATACAGACACTATTCAGACCTCAGCTCTCTGAAGTGATCAACACAGCTGACACCGTAACAATTACAGTAAAAGTAACAGAGGAGAGAGCATGGGCACTAGGTGGAGGGAGAAATGCAAGCTTTGAAATTCCAGTGAAGAAGACAATAATGTGAGGGTATATAGTGCTGTGCATGTGATTCAAGGAGTGCAATCAAAGTGACAGAAAAAGAATGGGTAGATTATTTGTATGTTACAACTCTTGACTTCTTTCAAAAGTCTTCTACAGTGCTTTGAATTTCATCTGTAATTGCTCTGACTTATTCCACCTCTCAAAAGCTTTTGATTCATGTCAAAATCCTTTCCAAAGTAGGATTTTTTTTTTCTCATGTACAACTTCTAAATGTATTCAGAGGGCCAATTCAGACTTCCACTTGTCTACTCTTGAGAAACAGAGTTTCTTTTTCAAAAGGAAAGAAGGAAGAAAGATTCTCATTTCCTGTGCTGAAGGCAAAAATGTGGACATCACAGGAAGAGGCAAGGAAACAACCATTTGCACAGTGCCATTTCGCTTGTTGATCTGGCTGATGTTTTAAAAGGATGTGTTGCTTTAGTGTAGTTTAATAATCAGCATTTTTCTGATGGGCCTCTAGAACCTATTTGAGCCATACACTGTAACATAGGAGAAATATGAAAGCCATTTTATGATATTATCATAGTACTAGCTGTAACTGACATCTCAGTCCAGAATAGCACTGATTTCTGAGAAGAGTTATCATTTTGAACTCAAATCCAACTGCACCTGAGTATTTCCAGAGAATAGGAAAAGATGCAGCAGACTTTTCTGTTGTTAGCCTGCATACCTCTGATAGGACAAATAAGTAAGACAGAAAAAAAAATTCAAAAGAAAACCTCAAAAGATTTATATTTGTTATAGAAGCCAAGACAAATTTGAATGTCCACTGTCAAAACATATAGCCAGTATTAATATGCCTAAACATAATCACCCTGCCTTACGTTTATTGCTTGTAGTACCCTCACTAAGCTGAATGCATACCCCTGATCATGTACATCCTCTACGATAGTTTTCCCTCATAAAAACTGTCTTCATACTCATCTACAATGAAAAGACATAGCCCTTTGTGGGAGCCAAAAAATAAAGGGAGCAGTTCAGAAAATTGACTGTCTGCTGTCTCATTGCTCCTCAGGTCCTTCACCTGACTTTCATCATTCCAGCTCAGATCTTACTATGCTCTCTGCTGCTGTAATAGAAAAGGAAAGCACTTACCTACCAATAGAAGCGTGTCTGCTCTGCTATAGAATCGTAAAATCATCAAGGTTGGAACAGACCTCCAAGATCATCCAGTCCAACCATCCACAAATACTTCCCACTAAAACATGTCACTCAGTACACTATCTAAATGTTTCTTGAACACTCCCAGGAGTGGTGACTCCATCACCTCTCTGGGCAGCCCAGGCACTGGAGGTGCCTGAATTCTCTTTCAAAGAAGTTTTTCCTACCATCCAACCTGAATCTCCTCTGGCACAAATTGAGGCCATTCCTTCTAGTCCTGTCACTAGTTAAACAGGAGAAGAGGTCAACCCCCACCTCACCACAACCTCCCTTCCGGGAGTTGGTAAGAGTGGTAAGGCCTTCCCTGAGCCTTCTCTTCTGAACAAGCTGTGTTCTCTCTCTGAACAAGTCCTCAGCCGCTCCTCATAAGGGCCTGTGCTGCAGAGACTTCACAGGCTTCACTGCCCTTCTATGAATGTGCTCCAGGGTTTCAATGTCTTTCTTGTAGTTAAGGGCCCAAAACTGAACACAGTACTCAAAGTGCAGCCTCACCAGTGAGGAGTACAGAGGGATGATCACTCCTTTGTTTCTGCTGGCAACGCTATTTCTGATACAAACCATCATACCATTGGTCTCCTTGGCCACCTGGGCACACTGCTGGCCCATGTTCAGCTGAGCGCTGAGCAATAGCACTAGGTCCATTTCTTCTACACAGTCTTACAGCCACTCTGCCCCAAGCCTGGAGCACCACCTGGGATTTTTGCAGCCTTTTTACTTGGCACTTGGTCTTGTTGAACTACATTCCATTGACCTCAGCCCAGCTATCCAACCTGTCCAGATCCCTCTGTAGGGTCTTTCTACCCCCAGGCAGATCAATACTTCCTCCCAACTTGGTGTCATCTGCAGACTCACTGAGGGTGCACTCAATGCCCCCATCCATGTAATCAGTAAAGATATTGGTCAGGACAGGCCCCAGAAATATCACTCATGGTCAGTTGCCAGCTGGATTTAACTCCATTCACCACAATTATCTGGGCCTGACCATCCAGCCAGTTCTTTACACAGCGAAGAGGGTATCTGTCAAAGCCATGGGCTGCCAGCTTCTTCAGGAGAACGCTTCAAGAGAGTCTGTCAAACCCTTTGACTCCTGAGTTCCGGTAACATCAACAGGAGCTTGTATCATAAAAAGTAAACAAGCAAAACTATGTGTAGAAAATGCTGGAGTTTAAGAGTGGCCATTTTCAGTCAGCTGGCACCAGACCATCACTGAAAGTCTCATCAGCTCTGCATTCTTGTGTGGTTTTACATATGAGACCAAGAAACTGATACTAGATATGAAGAGCAGAGCACTGGAAAGGAACTTTGGGTTCCTTTCTGGATTCCTTTGCTCACCAAACGGTGTGTTCAGTCTCACTTTTGCCCTTCTGTAAGATAGTAAGAAAACCTAGAAATGTAGAAGAAAGACAGAAACAAGGAAAAGCCTATGCCTTTTGTTCTGGAGTCTTTGTTCCAGGTTCTGATGTATCATCTACAACAACACATAATTCCTAGAATACCTCCAAAATAGTGACTCTCTCAAATAAACATGTCCTTAAAAGGTGCTAAATGTCACCAAAAAAAAAAAACAAAAAACAGTTTATTGTGCTCACTGTCCACTGTCTCTGCAGCAGTCTGGACTGTGAGGAACTTAATGGCAGGAAGTCTATCCCAAGCATCTTCAAATTTGAAAGATAAGTTTTTGCTACCCCTGCCAATGGGACACCCTGTTGCACCTTTGTTTTACAGATGTATTCTGGACTATCCTCCAGGCTATCTACAGCTAGATAGCCCCATGTAGAGGGCAGACCTCAAACACTTATAGAGATGAGTTAATGCCTATAAGGTACTATAGCCTTTTCTGGGATAACATTAGGTCACTTGGACTTCTCTGTGTCAGTGTGAGTGAATTGTCAGCCCAGTACATCTGTAAAACTAATCATGCTAGAAAAGACTTTCTCATTCACATAGTCTAGTTGAATCTGACTCCTTGGCATTTATTCACTTGGATTTTTCCTTATTCTCAGAGCTCAACTAGGAAAAGGAAGGGTCTCATTAAAGCTTGAAGAAGACTTTGACTATCCCCTTACTTGGTGAAATAAAATAGAAAAATAGGTCACAAGCTACAAATTTAACAGTATTCACTCTGATTTATTCAGTTCAGTCCCAATTTACAGGAAGTCCTGCCTCACTGCATTATCTGCTCATACCTAATACATCTCATTGCCATATTCCCATTTGCAATGCCCAAAACTGTCCAGCTCAGCAAAAGCTATGGGTGTTCAGGAACAGACCTAGCTGCATTTCTCAGTGAAAGAGTGGAAGCTAAAACACACCTAGTAACAAACTGGAAATAAATTGTTTCAAGTGTGAATGAACAGTTAATGAAAGTGGTTGAGTTTGCATTTCTCGAGGAAAGTATTTCTTCTTTCATATGTGCTGCACATAAAACTATGAATTCACTCTTCTTTTTATTTGTCCTGTGCTTTGCAACAAAGAAATATCTAGTCATCTAAAAGGGTAAAGTTCTAGATTTTGTACTTCTCACAGAGATCAGCTCATCAGTGTAAGCTTTGCTGCCAAACAATGAAACACTCTCTGTACCTAGCACCAATAAAATAAAATGAAAATACACCAGAGAGACAATACAGTCATTTGGTCTCTGCCAATATGGGTTCATGAGGGGAAAATCCTGTTTAACAAGCTTAATCTCTGTGACAGTGTTACCCATATAGAATCAAGAATCATAGGATCATAGAATCCTTAGAGTTGAAAGGGACCTTTAAAGGTCATCTAGTCAAACTGCAATGAACAGGGACACACATAGCTAGATCAGGTTGCCAGGACCTCAATCCATCCTGACCTTGAAAGTCTCCAGGGACAGAGTATCCACCACATGTCTGGGCAACTCATTCCAGTGCTTTACCACCCTTACTGTAAAAGATCCTTTCCTTATATCTAACCTAAATCTATCCTCTTTAGACTTGAACTATTTGGATGAGGTGCTAAGATGTAATGGAGGGTTGTTAGAGTGAGGGCAGTATGGTTGGGTCATAGTTGGACTCAATGATATTTGAGGTCTTTTCCATAGTGAGTGATTCTGTGATTCTTTGTTTCTGTGAAACCATTTCCCCTTGCTCTGTCACCACAGACCTTGCTAAAGAGTCTGTCCCCTTATTTCCTGTAGCTCCTTTTTAGATACTGAAAGGACACTATTAAGTAACTTCAGAGCTTTCTCTTCTCCAGGCTGACCCCCCAGCTCTCTCAGCCTGTCTTTGTAAGGGAGGTGTTCCATTCCTTGGATCATTTTTGTGGCCCTCCTCTAGATGTGCTCCAGCAGTACATGTCTCTCCTGTACTGAGGACTCCACATTTGGATGCAGTGCTCCTGGTGAGCTCTCTCCAGTGCAGAGTAGAGGGGCAGAAACAGCTCCCTCAACCTGCTGGCCACACTGCTTTTGATGCATCCCAAGATATAAGTTGAATTTCTGGGCTGAGAGAGCATGTTGCTGACTCATTTCCAGCTTCCCATCCACCAGTTCTTTTCAGCAGGGCTGTTCTCAATCCTTTCATCCCCCAGCTTGTATTGGTAGTGGAGATTGCCTCAACCCAGGTGCAAGACTTCACATTTGGATTTGTAGAACCTCATGAGGTCTTCCTGGGCCAACTGCTCAAGCCTTTCTAGGTCTCTCTGGATGGCATCCTGTCCCTCAGAAGTGTCTACCACACATCACTCATCACTGATCTCCACCCAGACAAGAAGCCATTGACCACCATTGTCTGAATTCAATCCTGCGGACAATTCTTCATCCACCAATCAAGTCAGTATCTTTCCAATTTTGAGATAAGGATGTTGTTGGGTACCTTGTCAAAGACCTCACTGAAGTCCAGATAGATTACATCAGTGGCTCTTCCCTTGTCCATTGTTGCAGTTACACCACCATAAAAAAGCCACTAGATTTTCAAGCAGGATTTGCCTTTAGTGAAACCATTCTCATTTTCTTGTATCACTTCCTTGTCTTCCATGTGCTTTAGCATAGTTTCCAGGAGGATCTGCTCCATGATTTTTTTCAGTATGGTGGTGAGGCTGCCAAGTCAGATCACAGGGTCATTGTTTTTACCCTTCTTAAAAATGGGTGTGGCAGTGCCCTTCTTCCAGTCACCAGGCACTTAATTACCACAACTTTTCAAAAATAGTTGAGTATGGCTTGGAAACTACATCAGCCAATTTCTTTGGGACTCTGGGATGCATCTCATCAGGACCCCTAGGCTTGTGAATGTTCAGGTTCCTCAGGTGGTCACAAACCTGATCTTCACTTACAGAGGGAGGGATATTGCTTCCCCAGTCCCCTCTTCCCAGACCAAATGTCAGAGGGCTGCATGATGAGCAGTTGTCAGAGAAGACTAAGCCAAAAAGTTGTTAAATACCTCAGCCTTCTCCTTGTCTGCTGTTACCAGCCAGCCTGTGTCACTCACTAGTGGGGCACACTCTCCTGGACTTTCCTTTTCTGGTTAAGGTACCTGTAGAAGCCTTTCTTGTTGTTCTTGGTACTCTTGACAAATCTAGATCAAGCTGGGCCTTGGCTTTCCTGACCCCATCCCTACACAACCTAGCAGCTTCCCCATACTCTTCCCATGATACCTTTACTCTGCCTGTTTCATATGCCTCAGTGAATTCAACCATAGCATGGTCATTACAACCCAGGCAGCCTCCAACCCTGATATCAATCACTTCATTTGCACTGGTGAGCAACAGGCCCAGTATTGAGTCATCTATTACTTGACTCAGGAATTTATCGTCAGTGCATACCAGGAGCCTCCTGGATTGCCTACAACTCGCTATGCTACTTTTCCAGCAGATGTCTGGGTGGTTCAAATCCCCTAGCAGGACAAGTGCTTGCAATAGGAACACCTCCTGTAGCTGGAGATAGAAGACCCCATCGACAGGCTCCACTTGATCAGGTGGTCTGTAGTAGACACCAATCACAAGGCTCCCTTTGCTGCCTCTGTCTCTAATTGTCGCTCATAAGCTTTTGACTTGCTCATAACTACTCTTTAGGGACAGCTCTTCCCATTCTCCTCCTTTCCTGATGTAGATAGCAATGCCCACTTCCTCTCCTTCCTTGTCTGTCCCTCCTGAATACCTTGTAGCCACACTCCAGCAATGGGAATCATCCCACTAGTTTTCAGGGATGGCAACTTGCATGGGAACTGCTGAGCCACAACCTGAACTACTGAATGAGCACCTGAAGGAAAGAGCTGGTCAACTATAGGAGCACAGGTGAAGGTGATTCACCTGCGTGATCAGACATTTTCTATAAAAAGTCATAAGAGCCAAATTAACTCTTTATTAAAATTATCTACATAAAAATCTGATTTTTCTATTTTTCTAGCATTTGCATTTTCTGATTAATCATTCCTAAAATGACTACATCTGTAATACAGGAAAGAAAAAAATACAAATGTGGTCCTTTAAAGCGGTTTAGGTGAAATATTTCAGTAACAGGGAAGAATTAAGGCTCTAGACAAGGCATTGTTTGGTTTCATCTGCAATACTTTGAAGTGAAATAAAGTTTGGAGTTTGGGAGTAGATGTGGTTTTTGCTTTATAAGTACGGCAGGATTTGTGAGGAGGAGCTTTTTAAGTTAAAGGTCACTGTAAGTGCATGAATTAACGAGCATAAACTGAAAATTATCATTTTTCCAACAGCTCCACAAAGAGAAGAAAGCTGTTCTCCAACAGAGTAAAATTCCGTAATAGTATCTCATAGAAAAACACCTTGCAGCAAAAGTAGGCAGTTTTACTATAGGGAACGATGAGACAGGGGGTGTGGGGGGGGGGAATGAATGCTATATAGTACAGCTATCTGCAGAAGCAGAGTCCTGAACTCTGTGACACAGGAAGTCACTTCCCACGACATCTCTCTTTTTTGCAGGATGATCAAAACCCATCAAGATAGTAAGTGACGCTGACAGTAAACTTACATGGACACCTGCAAGGTGAATGGTAATATCAGAGAAGCAGTGTAGTAATGACAGCTTCATTTAAACTATGAGTAATTATCACCTTTAACTCGGAGAAAAACAATATACCATTATTTTGCCTGACAGATATCTTTTAAATAGTTACATATTCTCATTCACAGCTGAAGATGCCAGTATGTGCAGATACATACATATCTTCATCCTAAAATGAATGCTTTATGTGACCTAGTTCTAAGAAATATAATTCAAAGGCGTTCACTAATATATTCTGAACACTGTATGTCTTACTTTATATAAATTCAAATGTGTAGTATGAAATGCCACCTTGTAAAAATTTTTGTTTGCATTTGGGAATAATGTAGTTTGGAGGCAAGATATAATGGTTTAATATCTGAAACAGGTCTGTGTAAGTAGGCTTCATTACAAAGATTTATTTTTGCATTTATTCCTCAGATAAATAAATGCCTCCTTTTTTCCCCTGTCAAGTGTGTAAGGCATTATAGTAGATTACATTCATTTTAATAATGTAGTTCAAATAAAGATGTAAAAATCTTTATAAAATTGTAGGAGCATGCGGCCATCCTCAAAGGTAATCCCGTGTGCTATAGTGTTTTCAAGGACATAATCCTGAACACCTTGAGAATTTCCACCATATCATTTCTAAAGACGTTTTCTCATGCTTGTTTCACTCACTGCTTTGTATCCTGTCACCAATGTTGTTTTCTTCTGGGGGCTAGCTTTTCTAGTGGGATGAGAAAGAAAACTGGGGAGAGGGAATGGGGAAAGAGAGAAGAAGGAAGAACACAACTTGAGGACAGTGAGGTGGTCATGGTCATTTCAAACCCCACCTCCTTCATCACGGTAACTCCTCCTCAGTCATACCAATAAAACAAGTGTTTCAGGATGAAGACCTGTCATGGGCAAAACAGGTTCAGCTTAGGGAATTCTCTTACTTTAATTTATTGTCATTTAATATTTGGTTTTAATTACTGGTTTGAACATTAAGAAGAAACTGGGAAAAAAAAAAACACTTAGGTAAAAATCATCACTTACACTTGGTTTCAGTCCAACTTGTCTCTGCCAGTCTTCCTTACTGGCTCCTTGCTCTCATGGTGCATGCTTAGCTGCTCCTTCTTCTTGTGGGACTGTGGACAGAAAAGGAGGATGCTGTCACTGCACAGTGCTCTCCTGCTTTGCTTCTGTCTTACTGTTCTTTTCCGGAATGGGTCCCCATAAGGATTAAATTCCTCAAGGAAGTCCCTCCTTCTGTGTGGGCCACAGCTCCAGTGGACACATCTACATACCACAGCAAACAACAGGTGAAGATATATCCTACCTGCAGCATTTTCTAGGAAGTTCTCTTTCACCCAAAAATGCTGAGCTATCAAAGTTGTTCAGCTATTAAAAAAAAAATGATGCTGTTCCAATTTCAAAATGTCTAACAGTACTAATAGGAAAAGCAAAAAAGTCTGGAGTTGAAAATAGTCCAGGTCAATTAATATTTTATTTTTTTTTAGCTATCAAACTTTTCCTAAAATTGGTTTGTTTTCTTCATGTTCTTTAAAGACAGAGCTGCAGAATTTTTGGTTTAGCAAGTGAAAAAAAAAAAAGCATTGAAAATATCTAAAACGCTAACACAAAAGACAAGTCATAGTCTATCTGGCAGGGAGAAGTTTTCACATCAGCTTTGGCTAGCAATTTCTGACAATCATAGCTTTGTCTAAAAGTATCTGCCCATTTCCAGTCATAAATAATTATTACCCAGTTCAGTGCTGCTTTTTGAGTTAAGGCAGCTTTCCAGTGGGCACTGAACCTCCAAATAAAAAGTGCACTCTAGCATTTCCTACAAGATACTTCAGGCTAATTACCCTGTCTGAATTGCCGTGTGCACCTCAAAACAGTTCCTGGTGTCAGAGTATAACACATGATTGTGTTTTTCAGTATCCAGGGTTCTAAGTATCTTTTCTTTCAGGTGACTGTCTTTGAGAATTAAGTTCCAATGGTCATTTCGTCAAATTTTCAGTTTTTCACTCAGTAGTATGAGCATATATTTAAAATAGTTCTGCACAACCTGGGAAATGCTGAGTTTTGAGAATTCTTATTTTTGATTCATAATTTCCTTCTCAATTTTTGTATCTGGCTTTGAGTAAAATATAGTAAAATATGGTATCTGTCTCACCTAATTCTCAGGACTGCTGTTCTGTTAATAAAATGTAGTAGGTTGGGACTGCCTTGTTTCATTTTTAGTATAGGTAGCCTAGAAGTAATTTTCCAAATAGCCACTTCAGTGACATTGCAGAAACTCCACAGAAGAGCCTAAAATGCAGTAAAAGAAAATGTAAGTCCATTTGCATTCCAGAGTGCTACAGTTGGTGGAGTATCTTCACACTGTTTTTAACTAAGTATTTCACATGATAAATCCTTTGTTCAACCTTGTGGATAACCATTATTTATTCATTTTTTTTTCCTACCTAACTTGTATAGTGGAGTCAGAGTGTACAGAAACACTGACATGCATATAAACGTCATATATTTGTGCATGCCTTGGAGATAAGGGAGTTGAGTCATCCCCTATTCATTTTTTGTACACCAAGGAGTAAAAACATCACCATCAGATTCAGAATCAAACAGAGGAGACTGCCTGCAAGTAACTCACAGCATTAAAGTTATTTTTTGAGTTTTACTAAATATGTAACTTGATTTCACATAAATGAAGATCAAGTCACTAACAGTTTCAACTCATTAATTTCAGCAGCATGCAGTGACAGGACAAGGGGCCACAGGCAAAAACTGAAAAAAGGAAGTTCCATACAAGCATGAGAAAGAGCTTATTTACTGTAAGGGTGACAGAGTGCTGGAACAGGCTGCCCAGTTAGTCTGTGGTGTCTCCTTCTCTGAAGATATTCAAGATCCACCAGGACATTTTCCTGCTCAATCTAGAATAGGAAACCTGATTTTTGCAGGGGGTGGACTCAATGGTCTGTTCCAGCTCCCATGATTGTGATTCTATTTATTCATAACAAATATTTAACCATGTATCTGGTGGAACTAAGTAAGGGATAGTGAACATGATTTTCAGAAATATTTAATTATTCAACCTTTTGAAGCTAGAGAAGACACTTTTCCAAAAGAGACAGTAACATTTTTAAATCTAGAACTCACTCACAGGAGCTATCTTCAAGGATGGCATGCTTATCTTCCCTCCATTATCACCAACCACCAAGAAAACAGTCATTGTTTTACTTAATAAGATACAATAGAAGAGTACTGGAAAAGGCTAACATTTCATCCTTTCACAGTTTTTTTTTTATACCTTGGGAGATAACTGTATTACTCTGGAAAATTCTCTGGTGTCCTTTCATTTGTCCTCTGACTAAATGGTCAAGAACCACACCTAGATGCTTTTAGTCAAATGCAGCTCCAGCAGTGCTATCGCTATGACACATTCAGTATTTATAACGAGAAAGTAATTTACCACAACACATTTAAAATTAACTGAGGAAACAATGTGCATGTTCTTTGTGCCCTAATTGCTTTTCTGCAGGGGCCTTCTAAGGTTTATCATTTCACTCACCTCTCCACAGAGCTGAAAGCTCACTTCTGTTCTGTGCATCCATTACATTTGCACAAAGTTGCTCAAAGGCAAGGAGAGTGTCTCCCTTTTCTGCATAATTGCTTATATTTTCTTAAATGATAAATAAAATACAGCAGGAACTGGTGAAAAGGACAAGAAAAGGAGGATTTAGCTTGTTTCTAATTTGGCCTTTTTAGACTTGACAGTTGATAATATAATATTTTAAGAAACCATAAAAATTAGAGAAAAAAAATGAAACAAATTACATGCAATATGCCATTAAAATGACATCATGTTTATATGTGTATTTATGTATATTAAATATAAAGATTAAAATCATACCACAATTTAGTAATATAATTAGTAATGTTACATTATATTAAAGCAATCAAGGCAACATTAAATATTTCAATTAAATGCATATTTCATATTTATACAATTCAGAACTCCCATATCAAATGTTGATTTGACATTGTTTTAATTATTGACAACAATGGTTCCAAGTGAAAAGAGTTTTATATGTTTAAAGTTTAATGCTTTATGTTTAGTGCTTAAAATAAATCATGGCTGAACTGGAGGCAGTGAAAAACCTGTCATTATCTAGAAATGCAGCAGCCTTTCAGCCATCATATCTGTTCAGCTTCATAAGCCCACACCACTATTCAGCTGCACAGGGCACCAACTCAACAAGACCGCTCTGCGGGAGTACATCTCTTTCCTATGCAGCTGTGTCATTCAGTACATTCTTGAATAAGCAAAAAATGTTTTGTTTAATTGAGGTTGGTGAAAGCAGTGTATTTCTTTTTGCAGTTTTATTGCCTTGCAGTGGAAAAAATCTCCTTTCTGCAATCTCATTTTATGAAGACAAAAGTATAAGCACATAAAACTTCAACAGACATGCTTAAGGCTGTTGGGTAGTTTGCAGCCATCAGTCTCTGAATCGCAGATGAGACTAATTACAATACAGTTCCCAAAATCTTCTTTGCATTTTGTTCCTCAAATCTGCCACCTCATCAACCAAGTCCCAGCAAAGTGAGGACTTTCTTTGTACCTCAGCAAAACCCTTTGACTTTTGATTCATTGTTTGGCTGTTCTCCTCCATTTCTTAGCTGAAAGCATTTTGATCAGCTTTCAGTAACCAGACCTAGGTGGATGAAATGCCATTTTCCAATAAATATAGTAGTTCAGGATATTTTAAACCTGAATTGTCCTATTATAGTAGTTGATAGCTGGATTTTCAGCTTGATTCTGTAACACATTATAGTTACAAATCAGAAACCTGACTGTAATTTATAGCTGATTAAATAAATGTGTGGTTCCGTTTTTCTGAATGCAAGAATAGAATAATCTGGCCTTTCTGTTAAATCTTGAACAAGAACCAAGGTTTGAATCCATTCTTTATGAGGTTTAATCTATGTAATGGAATTTCATAGAATCATACATTTCATAGAATCATAGAATTTCCTGAGTTGGAAGGCACCCACAAGGATAGAGTCCAAGTCCTGGCCTCACACAGGTTCACCTAAAAATCCAACTATATTTCTTAGAGCATTGTCCAAATGCTTCTTGAATTCTGGCCGTCTTAGTGCCAGATTTGGTTAGATTTATATTGAGAGAGAAATGAGTTTAAAGTTACAGACATCAGTCTTCTTTCAGTAAAAGTGCTTTGTAGAGTATAAGAATCATAGAACGGTTTGGGTTGGAAGGGACCTTAAAGATCATCTATTTCCAAGCCACTGGCAGGGACACCTTCCAGTTGCTCAGTGATTGAATGTCTCCACTTGAAGAGCAGTTCAAATTGAGATGTTCTCAATCTCAAAAATGTTGTGGAGGTTAGCATGGTTTAATACAAAAATATTCCTTCACTTTATTTGAAGTCTGTTTAAGCCTTCATTTACCTGTTTAATTTACTGTATCTTAAATGCAACATCATGCACTCCATGTAAAATATCATCTCAAACTTTACATTTCCCTTTGGTTTTCTATCCTAACACATGTGTCATGAGATTTGAAGTGTGAGTAGGTATTTTCATAATGTGTTTTGTATTTTTGCTGTAGAAAATTGCTTAGATTTTAAGAGAGTTTTTCAGTAACCAAAGAAAGAAAAATATGATCTGGGATCAGAATGACTATAATTGCATTTATTGCACAGCTCTTCCCTCATAATTTTTTGAGGAGGAAATTATTTAATTTCAATACTTGCCTCGGGAGTTTTTCAACACACCATTGATCTGCGTTAATTGCACAGAAGAGTTGATATGGTCATATGTTAGACACTGATTATTTAACAAAGTAGTATACACTGCTGTCTGCTCCCTTCAGCCAAATTCTCCTGACCTGTTTTGGGTCTCTAAGGTTCAGCTGTTCCTGCATTGCTCAAAGGATATAAAGATGTGAGAAGAGAAAAAAAGGTACTGGCAGCATAGAGCATATGGACATTCTGCTCCCATAGCACCAGGACAAAGGTAAAATTGATAACAGACATCTGGGATGAGAAAGAACCTCTCAGTGGGTGAACTACAGAAAAAGGCAGTGAGGGAATGAAAAAAAGAGTAAGTTGGACTGGTTGTGACAATGGCATATTCCAGGAAACAGTCTAGAAAGGAGAAAAATGATGGTAAAAAGATTAATGTTGCTCCTATTAAACTAAGGATCTTCAGGAAATTGCAGTAATATAACATTATTCCAGAAAAAATAAATAAATAGGAGCAGTAGAGAAAAAAAAGGAAAAATGTTTGTTTGTTTGTTAGGGAAACTGTGGGGTACTACAGAGCTACAGAGGGCTTGTGCTAACTTAAAAAGAAAAAAATAGGTTCATAAACAAGACTGCGAGGAGAACTGAAAATATATTTTAACAGTACTTATTGTCTACTGAATGATTTAAAACAGTAATGAATTAATTTCTCCAGTACTTGAAGTATCATCAAATACATTACACAGGTGAAATTCCTGGGAAGTAGCTAATCATGCTTTTCAGTATGGGACTAGATTGCACAGAGCAGAATCTGGAAAGAGATACCATGCCTTCTATGTCCATTTTGGGCGCTTGAATGATCCTGTCCCAACAGCACTGGGATTCTATTCCTATTTATGAACGCCTAATGAGCTGTCCAATTTCCCCTTCTTCTATGACAGCCTGTAAAAAGCCTTCATTCATTCCTCCCTGGTTTTTCCTCTGTTAAGGTGACAACACTTTCAATTTCAATTAATTAATAATCAATGTTTAATTTGATTAAAAACTGAAGATTCAATTAAGTGTATTAAATAATCCTTTATTTTGATCAGTTTTGTTGCCTTCAGTGAAGTAATATTCTGTAATTAAATCACTGGATACAGAAAGTTGCTGTATAATTAATAAGACCATGGTCCTAAATGACTTAGAATAATGAACAGAAGTGAGGCCCAGATAATTAAAAATGCTCATAACTAAAATTTGTGACATATTTCCTAACCACCTTTCGAGAGTGATCCTACCATCAGCGCAGCACAACAGGTGCTCTGTGTGACCTTGGACAAGGTATATAATCTTGCTGAGGCAAACTCCCTTTTCTGTATCACAGTAAATCTTTGTCTTAATAAGGTTATGAAGTAAGCTTTTCAAGGTACAGGAGAGACACTCACCCTGTGTGTGAAAAGTTCCTAGCGAGAAGGGATTCTCTTGGTATTGGAAGATAAATAACAAAAGCTAGCAAACAAAACCTAGCTGTAGCAAATGAGAAGGAAGGTCCAACTTGCCCAATACTTCATTTTCCACTGGCAGGTGGTTAAGGAAATATTTAAAGGCTGGGAAAGTACTGTATCTCAACATTTGTCTCACCCTAACAGTCTGCAGCTGATGAAGTTCATGAGATGCTTCATGTTATTTAATAGCTCACACCAGACCTCTTAGCAGTTTTTGAACACAGCTCCACATCTGATCACAACATCCTCCTGTAAGGAGTGCTACAAGTCAGTGGGGTAAAAACATACTTCCACTTGGTCGTTTTCTGTCTCTAGATATTGTTTATACTTCTTGTTCCTCATATAATGTACTATATAATATACAATGTATATGATATATATATGTGCATGTATGTATGTATGTGTATATATATATAATGTTATCTGTAATGTTTATTTCTATATTTATATTTATTTTCCTTTATATATATCATATCATCCTGTAATCTCTTTTCCAACCTGTTACAGTTTTTCCTGCAAAGAAGCCATTTTATTTCTGACTTTTTTTAAATTGTTTTGTTTCACAGTTCCCTTTTCAGGAAAAGTAAACAAGAACCCCATATAGTGTCAAGGATGTGGTACACCAGACATTTATAAAGTTACATTATATTACTTCACGTATTGGTCCCATTCTTTTTTTTTAACTATTCTTATCATATTTTTGCTCCTTTGACCATTGTTGAACAACTGCTGTTTTAATAGTGCCAGCTACAGTAAATTCAAGATCTCTCTCCTGAGAGGCAATAACTAATTTGGGAGCCGTCATTCCGTATATACAATTAACATCATGTTTCTCCATGTGCATCTCTTCGCATATATTGACCTTGAATTTCATCTGCCATTTTACTGTCCAGTTATTCAGCATCACAAGATCTTCCTGTAACTCTTTGCAGTCAATCTGAGAGTTGAATACCTTGAATAATATCTCAGCAGCAGCAAATTTTGTCACCCTGTTATCTTTTCTAGGTCATTTATGAATATATTGAATAGCTAGGGCTCTTGAACAGCAGTATCTACTGTAATGCCTTTGCTTATCTGCTCCTTTTATTTCCTTTCATGTAATCATATAATCACATTTTTCCATCTTTGCATTTCCTATCACATTTGCTTTTGCTAAGCCACAAGAGGAATTTATCTTTTAACTCAAGACAGCTTAGTTTTCTAAAACCTTTTTGATAAGGGATCATGTCATAAGCTGTTTGGATATCCAAGTAGATCAACTTGGTAATTATAATCATATATTGCTGACTCCCTCAAAGAATTCTAGGTTATTTGCGATGCATGAGTTCCCTACATGAAAGCCCTGCTTATTCTTAGCCATGTGTCACATTCTTGTATCTACACAAGAAAGGCTATATTCTTGAATTCTATTTATGTAAGTCTGTTGCTTATTATATTTTTATATACCTAGTAGAAAAAATCAAAGTTGGTAGTATGTTCTCATCTGGCACTTTTTAGTTCCCTCACACTGGGAGCAATTTTAGCATCTACACTATTGATGGCTACCATTGTGACTGATTCACAGCTTCGTTTTTAGGCTATGTTAAAATGCTTGGATTTTATTTATTTATTTTATTTATTACCATCTAAAACTTTTTCAGTTGGAGAAATATGACTTGACACTTCAGCTTGAGATGATTCCTCAAGTTCTTTTTTTTGTAAGGAGTTCCTCAAGTCTCCTTCAAGCAAATGCTAAGGCAGATAATTCATCTGATTTTTCTGCTGTAGACTGACCACCTCTGAGAACTTCCCTTATACCTTAAAAGTCTGCTGCCCTACATGCTCTCTGGTGAGTTTCTTCATTCTGATCAATTTGAAGGAAAAAAAAAAAAAAAGAGAAATATTTTTTACCTTTAGCATCTTACTCTAAATCTTCTTCCTTATTCCAGTTTCACTTATCATTTGGCCTAATTCCTGCTCTTGTCTTACCACCATTTCTCTGCTGTTTAACCTTGTTTCCTTTTGTTTGGCCTTTTCAAAGCACTTTAGATAGATTACGGCTTGTATCTCTGACAGTATCTTTTAGCACTCACCATACCAACTTCAAGTATTTTATCCTTTTACCTGTAAGTTTTAATCTCCTTTAGCAGTCTTTTTCCATTTTCGGTAACCATCATTATGAAAATTGTAATTCTTCTTCAATTCTCAGCTGGTGTTCAAAACTGAGAAATTATTGCAAGTGATCTGTGACTTTCTAAACAAGAAGCTGAAGTCTAGTCAAGATGTACTAGAGCATCTACAATGGTACCCCTGTTTAGGTGCTTAAATCACTCGTCCTGGAATTCATCTCTTGAGCTTAAAGAACGGTAAACTACATGGCGATTTGTAAGATACAAGCACGTCAGAAAAATCTGATAATATCTGGTTCTTCTTTCTAGCTGGCAGTGATAAAACAAGATGCAATAACTGGAATTTAGACTATGAATACATTATGGCAGTTTCTGAGCTGTACTGAGAAATACATAAGTAACCAGTATTTTCAGCTTGCTGTTGCTGCAGTGAACATGTTGTCATTGGACAATTTGGAATCTGGGTGGGATGTACTGATGCATGATACTGTCTTTGGGCATGCGGTCCCCCTTTTGTCACCTTTTCAAACGCAGTCCTGACATGAATGTGCACAGCCAGAATGAGGGGCTGCCCTGTGGCACCACTGCCACAACTGCGCTGAACTTCCAGGTACTTGCTACATACACCACAAAGCCTCTAGCCAAGCACTTTGGCAAGTCAGAAAAGTTGATGGTTTCCTGGTTATCTTGCTTCCCTGCAGCTTATAGCTCATCCCGAATTGCCCGTAAGTGGGAGCTGCAAGCTGAGGATGTCTCCAGGCTGAGCATGTTTGCCCTAGGTGTGAAGGAGAAGCCTCCAGCCACATAAGTCCTTGGGCAATGCCACACACAAGGACAAAGCAGATGATCCCAGATGATCATATCAGGTCTAACAGGCTCTGTACCTGTGGATATTATATATCATAGCTATTGCAGAGTAGAGTTATTTTTATATTCACTCTTCAATAGTCTGCAGAATAGCCTTCCTAATATTTTGTTGCATAGGTCACTAAGGAGATATGTGCTATCAAGCTGATTACAATTAACGCAATAAAATTACTGATGGGACAAGAAATGGTGGTGCTTATTTTTATACCATATATAAAAATATCAGCTGCTACAGTATTTTCTGCAGTGCTGACAAACTGGTTCTTACCTTCCATGGTTTGTGAGTATCAGCACATTTTATTTCTATTCCTGAGGTCATCCTTCCTTCCAAAGGAGTTACTGTTTATTGGCACCAGTTATTCACAATGTCTTTCTCACTCCATTAATGCTGAAGTTTTATCTTCATGTTGCTCTCTACATGCCTGGGATCAACAGGTCCTTGTTACACAGTGCCTCTGGAGCACTACATTCCAGCTAATCTCAGGCTACAAGCTTCTTTAAAATTTTTTCATGATTCTTGTTCAGTGAGTGGTGAGAATAGTTTGTGATGATTGGACTGAACTCAATGAAACTCCTCTGTCAAATCCAGTAGATTCAGACAAAGAGAAGAATTTACTGAGGCAAAAAAAAAAAAAGAAACATGAGTGAGAGTTGGAGAGTTTTTGGAAAACGAGACTTTGGGCTACTGACAGAAAAAAAATAATAATATATGAGTGCAAGGCTGAAGTCAAATGTAGTTTGTTTGAGACTTAGAAAGTAGAATTTCAGATTATAAAAGTCCATTGTTATAGACAGTGACAACCTGGCAGTCTGCTTCTTACAGGCCATGCTAGATTAGAGCATTTAAAATGAAATCTATATGACACTGAAATATCTCTCATTCTGTCACAACAGCCTAAGTGAATCACTCTGGTTCTTGAAAAGCCAAGGCACTTGCAATCATTTAACTGGTGGAGTCCTTTCTTGGACTCACACTGCAAAGTGAAAGGGAGTTTTGTGACAAGTGCTGACTTCACTTGTGTTATGAGCAACATTTCAATCTTATTTCCATTTGTCGGATCTGCATGAAAATATCTAGAGATAAATAACAAACCAATCCAGGCAGCATTTCAGAGCTCAGTTGCACTGTAGGATTTGGGATGTGACTGGCAATAAGTTTGTTCTGTCTGTTACAGAGACTCTCAGTACTTTGGGAAGGGGGAGATTATTTTGTCTCTCAGCAAAAACAAAATTAAAACATCTCTGACGACTGGTGCTTTGAAGTGTCACACTTTTGCATGGACTTGATAATCAGTAATGAAGAGAGAGTGCAGATTACAAAACAACATAATCAAGTGATAATAATGAATATTTCAACAGGCAGACATTTCGAAGTTTTAATTAAAATTAGTAGTGCTATTGATATTGTAATGTCTTTGGGTAACATACAGGCAAGTAATCACAGACCTCCCAAACGGACCACATTACACATGCAATTAATTATAGAAGATGCTGCTGCTTAAACTACCCTGGGACCTCTAAGACCTAAAGCAAGTGCTCAAGCATTCCCCTACAGAAAGCAGCTCCACTAACACAGCCAGCAGATCAACTATTGTACTTAACCAGATGCTGCATTGCTGTGTTGCTGTTCAAAACTGTTCTGCTACCAACAATCTTTACTCCCCTTTTTTAATAAGAGAAATGTTTCTCCTTTTGCCTGAAGTGAAAGATGGTATTTTTAAACACAGACTGTGGGACTCGGGGGACAAAAAGTCCCACCTGCAGAGCCGTTCTTTTTACAAGATGCCCTCCATGCTTCAGGGTAAGAAAAGTTTAATCAAAGTACATTGTTCAGTCTTACTTTTCTTTCTCCTTGACACTACCTCTACCCAGTGCTCCTGCTCTGATGTTCCTCCAGCATTCTCAGGATTTTCTGAAGCTAATTTTGTCACTAGGGAGCAGGTGAAGGCTCCTTACCATAAGACAAGGAATCACAATAGCGCCTACAATTTGAAACATAATGGCTTCATTTAGAGCATGGGGGTGTTGTTTAGAAACTGCCTTGACTGTACCTTGGCCTATTGCTACCTGTGGGCCTGGGTACACATTTAAAAGGTCTTCCATGCCTCTTGGTGAAATCAAATCATTATTTTGAGAACTGAAGCTCACACTGAGCTATTATGAATAAATTTTTCAGTTCAACACACTAAGTCCCAAAGTTTACTGTCAGGTAAAGTAAAAGTACAGTCTAAGAGCATTCTTGCTTATGGCTTTGAGGACTTGTGCACAGCAGGTTAAAATATAAGACTGGGTGAGAGTGTAGTTTTCATATGACCTTTCCAAACTGTTTCTCTCTTTTCTTGACAGCTACCATCCTCCAAAAGGACCCCCAAGCATTTTCCAGACTGCTTCCTGGATCAAAAACTGCTAGGCAGTCCCTGAGTTTAATAGTTATTGGTAAGGGATCTGTTACAGAAGGTTAGGGGAGGATTAGACTTAAGACCTTCCTCTTTCTTTCAGACACAAAATATTGGTACTGATTTAGGCTGATTAATACCTGATAGTGCTGGACGGTAGTCATTGTCATTTCCTCTATGACACAAGAAGACAAAGGACATAGGTGTACCTTTGCAAAAATAAAGCAATATCTATAAGCTTTTTTGGGCTTATTTTCCTCTGCAGGACTGTGTTTGGCCATGCCTGATCTCAGCACCTGCTCTGTAGGGAAAGGCAGCCTGTGTTGTAAGAGGTTCATGAAGAGTCAAGCTTGTGATTTGGAGTATTTATCAAGGCTGTTAAGAAAACCACACCTACAAAATTGAAAGATGACATCATTCACTGTGGCTTGATAACTTTCAAGCTGTTTACTTATCTTAATTCACAGGTTGATGTAGACTGTACTTTGTTCTGCAGTAAAAAATCCTCTCCAGAGTTTTTCTCATTCCTTTCTGGGGAAATGAAAAGCCTATCCTCATTCATGTCGGATCTTTGAAGTTGTAGAATGTGGGGATATGAAGAACAATGGCTCAAAAAAATGAGGAGAACATTTGGCTGCAGCCTTCCTACTCTTCAGTCACTTGGGAAAAAGCTGCTCGTGTTCTGTCCCACCATGGTAACACGAAGGCTTCAGCCAGATATGTGGGGCTTCTATGGTATAGGATAGGTCTCCTTTCTGCAATAACACAGGATTCAGTTCTTATTAACAAATTTCTTAGGCAGCTCAAATCACAAAGGAAACTCCCTCCATATTTTCTGAGGGAAGGAACCACAGATAAACAGATTTGCTTTGAAAGGATATGGTGATGATTTTTTATGTTATACTAGCCTGTAATGTGTATGTGAATTAATTGCTATTGATATCCTTACAAAAATGAAATGATTGAGTTATCACTAGGAAATTATACAGACTATCCCTGTTCCCTGTTGTGTTACTGTTTTAATACTAAGCAAGAGTTAAATTACATTAATCTGCATAAACGCTGAAAACTACTTTCTGTTCTCCTTCTAACTCTTTTCTTAAAAGGCTGACTTCCCTCTTTTGGAACATATTAGAATGATTGTTGGAAAAAAATCCACTGATTTCAGCAGAGCCATTAGTCTTTTTATTATCAGTTCTCCCAGCTGGAGCATGTTAATACCTAACACAGATGTGTCAGTGATCCCCAGGTTCATTAAGCTCATCTGTACTCTGACAGAATACCTCCAAGTGGTTCCAGAGACACCATGAAAGTTTTTATGAATGATTTCCAAGATACCCACAGTATTCCAAATGTATCTGCGTTGTATTTTCGTACTTACACAGGACTTCTTAGATGAACTTGTTAAATACATCAGATTTTATGACACATTTTTTTGTGCATTTAAAAATTGATGGTACTGACATTACCTTTGTAGTAAATATCAAAGTAGAATTGCAAGATATTTTGGTTTGCTATTCAGTCAAGAATCAGAGCTCATAGCTTTTTCAAGTAGTGGGAGAAAAATCCAAAGAAGCAATGCAGTATGAAGTATGAACCTGCAAAAAATATCGTTCCCTCCCTTTGCCAGCTTGAGAAATACACAGAACTTGGAAGAGTGGGAGACATACAACATACCAACACTTTTTAATCTCTGCAGGTATTTGGGGTAAGATGCTGCAGTTCTGCTTTATATCAGAGCCGGACATTCAGCCCAAGTCAGTCTCTACTTTCTTTCAAAAATGCATGGTACCTCTGAACAGCACTGAGAAATCTCCAGGGCTTTTAACTTCGAATCATCTGTCCGCTTTTTTCCTCTCAGCTCTGAGAATACACGAATTAGCATTATCCACAAGGATATATGTCCAGCTCATGCTGTTCAGACTCAAGTGCTTGTGAATTATGAATTGCTTAAGGAAACATCACAGAGGGAAATGTCAGAGCATTACCGCAAATGAACTTCTGTCTGTACTGGAGAGCAACACTCTCCTTAAGTGCATGTTGAAGGCCACAGTTATGCAGCCAGGTAGTTATGCTGCATGGACCATGGGACACATTTTTCAGAAATCTGTGTCTAAGTTTAAGCTCCTAAAAGCATATTTATTTTCCTAAATTAGAAAATCTATTTTTTAGAAAAGCTTTTTATGTCTCAGGAACTCCTACTACTGTCAGTGACTGCATTGTGAAAATCAGATGTCTTGTTCAGGTTCGTGTTTAAAACTCCTCCTTTACCCTCAGGCTTTGGTCCTATAGTTGACTTATTGCAGGTACAGAAACATCAGTCTTAGCAGCTATTTGCAGTTTCAGAACCTATTGTTTTTATACACATTATGTTCACTCTTTCACAGATCATATAATCATTTCTTTGCCATTCCATTTTCAGAAGACAAAGATATGACTTCCAATTCAACATTCTGAAGACCTCATAGGAATATGGACTTTTGGCCTCTACTCTAATGCAAAATGTTCTATCTCTTCATTTTTCTGTTGCCAATAAAACTGCAGCATCCATGAAATTCCCATTTTGGACAGCAGTAGTGAGGTTAACATTATTCACACGATTGTGATTGATGCTTACAGTATATAAATATGTCATGTTTGGACATCCACTATGGTTCTAGTCAAGACATTAGGACTGCTGGGGTGTAATATATTAACTAAACACTATATTTTCACAGGGATATGTATGATACTTAATATTATGTTGTTGTTGAGATTGGTATTTCTAAAAGCAGAAAATGATTAAAATTTCTTGAGTACATATCAATACTTAAAATGGAAACTAAACTAAACTACTTAAATGAAAAATAAACTATGAATGGCAAAGACACACGGGCAATACCTGGCTTGGTCACTCCCTGGAGACATTGGACTAGCAGCTTGACTAAGAAAACAAACTTGACACTAAACTGAAGTCTAAATTCAAGGAAAACCACAATTCATGCAATAATTTTATTATCAAACAAATTCTGATTTAACTAAGTACAAAGATAAGGGTACAGTCAGGCAAGATAAGAAGCTTAAACAAACTATAATTTAATTATCAAATGTGCTCAGTTTTTCAGTAAAGACAATTTTACAGGTTTCAGTATTGGAGAGTATATGGGAAATAGTATCTCTTTATACTGTGTCCCTTTAAACACAACATAGATGCAGCAATATTCATTCTATCTTATTAACTTTTGAAACTCTTGGGAGCCATTTTAGTGGAGATTAGATACAGACTAGTTGCAAAGCATAAGTTAAGTGAGATTGTCTATGCTGCAGAAGTGTTCCAGCTTCAGTTTGAGAGATCAATTGAAGTAATTAAAATGAAAGCAGGAAAAGATGAAGGAAAATAAGCTGAGCTGCTACAGAGTGCTTATCATAAAAATTTTTCCATAGCCAATGGCCCTACATTATATTTGCTCTACAAACTTTCTGCTTAAAGGAGAGTTTACTATACTCATTTAATATCACACCTCTACACTGAGTGCACTCTCAGCAGAGTAATCCCCCAGGGTAACCTGTGGGATTCATTTAAATAAAAAATGGCATTATTAAAGGTCAAGATGTTCATTTTGAAAATCTGATGACTGCTCTCCTAAAAGATGCAAAGTGTTTCTCCTACTGAAATGGAAAATTATCTTTTTTCCCATAATTTTCTTGGAAGGACAAATACCTGACGTTTATTGTTGAAAACAAACTAGGTAGAGGTTCATCAGGCGATAGTAGTTCTACATTTTCTCTTCGCCTTGATGCTGCAAGAATAATCTCTTGGGAATATAACACACAAGAACAGTGATATTTACACTGGGGAAAAAAAAAAAAGAGGAATTGTACATCAAATATCAGTTCATCAACAGAAAATGTGTATTTTTTAACATGTAGATCATCAAAAATGTAAGACATTTTGTGCTTGTGCATTTCAGCTACCAGGATTTACAGGTGAAACCAAAAAAGAATTACTTATTTCAAACAACAAAATAGAGTGGAAGCATTTGGAAGCAGTCCACATAGACTTTGATTCTGAAGGTGTAGCTATAGTCTTGAAATGCCTCAGCAGGCAACAAGATGCAAGCAACTCCTGCTCTGACATAGCATCCTACCTTTGGATATAGGGGACTATCAATAATATTTCTGGAAAGGTGCTTAAGATGCTCCAAANGAAAATGATTAAAATTTCTTGAGTACATATCAATACTTAAAATGGAAACTAAACTAAACTACTTAAATGAAAAATAAACTATGAATGGCAAAGACACACGGGCAATACCTGGCTTGGTCACTCCCTGGAGACATTGGACTAGCAGCTTGACTAAGAAAACAAACTTGACACTAAACTGAAGTCTAAATTCAAGGAAAACCACAATTCATGCAATAATTTTATTATCAAACAAATTCTGATTTAACTAAGTACAAAGATAAGGGTACAGTCAGGCAAGATAAGAAGCTTAAACAAACTATAATTTAATTATCAAATGTGCTCAGTTTTTCAGTAAAGACAATTTTACAGGTTTCAGTATTGGAGAGTATATGGGAAATAGTATCTCTTTATACTGTGTCCCTTTAAACACAACATAGATGCAGCAATATTCATTCTATCTTATTAACTTTTGAAACTCTTGGGAGCCATTTTAGTGGAGATTAGATACAGACTAGTTGCAAAGCATAAGTTAAGTGAGATTGTCTATGCTGCAGAAGTGTTCCAGCTTCAGTTTGAGAGATCAATTGAAGTAATTAAAATGAAAGCAGGAAAAGATGAAGGAAAATAAGCTGAGCTGCTACAGAGTGCTTATCATAAAAATTTTTCCATAGCCAATGGCCCTACATCATATTTGCTCTACAAACTTTCTGCTTAAAGGAGAGTTTACTATACTCATTTAATATCACACCTCTACACTGAGTGCACTCTCAGCAGAGTAATCCCCCAGGGTAACCTGTGGGATTCATTTAAATAAAAAATGGCATTATTAAAGGTCAAGATGTTCATTTTGAAAATCTGATGACTGCTCTCCTAAAAGATGCAAAGTGTTTCTCCTACTGAAATGGAAAATTATCTTTTTTCCCATAATTTTCTTGGAAGGACAAATACCTGACGTTTATTGTTGAAAACAAACTAGGTAGAGGTTCATCAGGCGATAGTAGTTCTACATTTTCTCTTCGCCTTGATGCTGCAAGAATAATCTCTTGGGAATATAACACACAAGAACAGTGATATTTACACTGGGGAAAAAAAAAAAAGAGGAATTGTACATCAAATATCAGTTCATCAACAGAAAATGTGTATTTTTTAACATGTAGATCATCAAAAATGTAAGACATTTTGTGCTTGTGCATTTCAGCTACCAGGATTTACAGGTGAAACCAAAAAAGAATTACTTATTTCAAACAACAAAATAGAGTGGAAGCATTTGGAAGCAGTCCACATAGACTTTGATTCTGAAGGTGTAGCTATAGTCTTGAAATGCCTCAGCGGGCAACAAGATGCAAGCAACTCCTGCTCTGACATAGCATCCTACCTTTGGATATAGGGGACTATCAATAATATTTCTGGAAAGGTGCTTAAGATGCTCCAAAGTTGGGAGGGATTGTTGATCTGCAAGAGGGTAGAAAGGCGCTACAGATGGACCTAGATAGACTGAATCAATGGGTCAAGGTAAACTGTATGAGTTTCAATAGGACAAAGTGTCAGGTCCCGCATTTTGGTCATGACAACCCCAGGCAACCCTACAGGCTTGGGGAGGAGTGGCTGGAAAGCTGTCTGGCAGAAAGTGACCTTGGTGTGCAGATGGACAGTCAGCTGAATATGAGCCAGCAGTATTATCAGGTGGACAAGAAGGTCAGTGGCACCCTGGCCAGCATCAGGAATGGTGTGGTGAGCAGGACTAGGGAAATAATCCACCCCCCGTTCTCAGCACTGGTGAGGCCCCATCTCAAGTACTGTGTACGGTTTTGGACACCTCAACAGAAAGGACACTGAGGTGCTGGAGCAGGTCCAAAGAAAGATAACAAGGCTTGTGAAGGGATTGGAGAATATGCGTTATGAGGAGTGACTGAAGGAACTGGGGCTGTTTAGTCTGGGGAAGAGAAGGCTGAGGGGAGACTTTATTGCTCTCCTCGTATTTGAGGAGATACTGATAGGTGATTGCAGTGAGAGTGAAGTTGGTCTCTTCTCAGTGATGACAGGTGACAGGATCAGGGGAAATGGCCTCAAGTTGCATCAGGAGAAGTTTCAGTTAGATATCAGGAAAAACTTCTTTACAGAAAGAGTTGTTAAACATTGAGATATGCTCCCCAGGAAGGTGGTTGAGTCACCAACCCTGAATGTGTTTAAAATCTGTTTGGATGTGGTGCTCAGGGACGTGATTTAGCAGTGGGTTCTTCAAGTTAGGGTAGCATGTTGTAGTATGGTTGCGGTTGGACTTGTTGATCTTGAAGATCTTTTCCAACCTGAGCAATTCTATGAATCTTTGAAGCAGTATTGAAGCATATTGCATTCCTAAAATAAAAGAAAGTCTGTTAAACAACTGTAAGCCCAGACAACACCTTGAGAGCTGATGTCTCAGCCACTCCTTGGAAGAGTCCAGAACAATGTTTAAGAAGTCATCAATTGCGGGAGGGCATCTAGTGTCACTTCTTTGGTTTGGCTGCTGTTCAGTGTCTCAGGAAAATCTGAAACTGGAGATAAATAAGGGCCAGGTGGCAACTGTCCCTTCCCTTTTTGCTCTGATACTATAAACAGAGGCTAGAGCTGTCCATCCTGCTCTTTTTTCACTGCTGTTGCTGCACCCCTTCTATGCCACATGGAGTACCGGCATTGGCAGGCCTGCCACTGGATCCAGGACTGGTGATCTATCTGCCCCCTTTTATTTCTCTTCCTCACTTTTTCTTCTTCCCCTCTTCCTCTTAAAGTTGTTAATTAATTTAAGGCTTACCTGAATTTTCTGTAAAAACTGCACAACTTAGGAAGATAAAATTGTGGGTGGGCCAAAGCATGCAGGATGACTGTTTTACAGAAATCTCCTATTAAAGTTGATGTTTTTTCCTCTTATAGAAGTTGAGTATCATTTCACCTTAATCTAGTGAGGGAGATTTGTAAATCTGGTCACTGCTCCTTGCCTTCATGGGTGAGGTGTAACACCAGGCACATTTCACAGCCATAGATCGACAGTTCAGTTGACAGTTCACAGCAACATAGCATTCAACAATGCCACTCTATAACCAGTCTTGGAAAGTTTTCATGGAGAGGCTTAGCATGAAATGCCATTGAAGCATCTTTTTTTCCAACATTGCTGGGTCACTCTTGCCAAGAAAGTTGGATGTCCCTCGTTTTCATGGAGACAAGACTATCACAAAGTATCAGAATTTGTATACGTCTTCTCTGTTACGATTATTGTCAACAAAAGGCATCTATTAGAATAACATATAGAAGTAACCCCTGTAGTTTGTCATCATGGTATCATATAGCTCAAAAAAGAGCTCAGAAAAAGTGGCCATTAGAATTAAAAAAAAAAAAAAAATGGTACATATAAGCTTAGGTTAGGCCATAATTTAGAAGTTTAGCTAAAGTTTCAAGTTATGGAAAGTTAACAAGTTCAAATGCTTCAGCTTCTCCTCGTTGCATGTTCTTGCCCTTTCTATTAGTATAATAGGAATATGAAGCTGTTTTACATGCATTTGATTGCTAGTCCTTTGCAGACCTTATCCATTTAATAAAGATAATGTGAAAGACTCACTAATATTCTTGTGAGGATAATCGTGTTCACAAAACTATGTGTTTACAAGTGCCTTCTGTCAATATCACTGCTTCAGATCTTAGCTGAAGCTTCTAGGAGAGAACATTATGTCTGTCATTCATTCTGCAGCATATATTTCACAATTACTGCTGCTTCTTTATATAGTGCATAGTTTCTTCTTTCTTTCTTCTTTTTCTTTTTCTTCTTTTTCATATTTTTCTTTTTTCTTTTCTTTTTCTTCCTCCTCTTTCTTTTTCTTCCTATTTATTTTTCTTCTTTTTCTTTTTTCCTTTTTCCTTTTTCTGCAAAAAAGACAATATGTGAAAAAGTTCTCTATGCACATGTCTTTTTTACAAACTGCTTCCATAAAAGTCACAAAACACTTCAGAAAGATAATTTCCTAAAGAGAAAAGGTATATATATGAGGAACAAACTTGAGTCATTGAAGCAAAGACTAGCTGACAGTCCAATTCATTATTTTCAGCAGAGCTGGGTTTGTGAAAGCTACTCAATAACAATAACAGAAATAAAGAGAAAAAGGTAGTCCAGAAACTCGAGTGCACTGTTCTTTTTCTAATCTAGTAGAGACAATTCTAAATGCCAGTAAAGTTGGACCATCACATTCATAAGCTTGAGATATTGTCAAACCTGAGTAATTAAGCGTCTAGAAATGGCAAGGTGAATGCACAGCCAAAATGGGACATATAGAGCTTGACTCTTCATGCTTCACCAGCTTGAATCCAGTGTGACTGGGCCTGCTAACTTGCATTGATTTACTTCTGATTTATGGTACAGTAAATGGAAGCTGAATCAACCTGGAATTGGGGCTCATCACTGAAAAAGTTACTGATCTTGGACTCTGTACCATTCACTCTGACAAAAAATGCAGGCCTTAGACTAAAGAAAGATGCTGACAGGCAAAATATATGAGGGAATTGCAGGAGAGAAGAGGCACTAATTACTCTTAGTTTAATCACTATTACATTAATGTCCAGCTGTCCCAGATGAACTGCTAGGGCATTCATTGAATTATACCATCCATAATTTCTGTTTTATGAGAGCTAGCACTTTTTGGAGGAAGAGGAGAGGTAAGAAGCTGAACCTTCAAATTCTATATTTGGAGACACCAGGCTTGCTTCTGAATCAGCTCACCTTCATAATGTCTCAATTTAATACCTCATATAATGTTTATGTGCTGTGATCAAGTGGCAAACTGACTAAGCACTGAATCTGTCATAGCCTGAAACATACAGACTCTTTTGTTGTCTGCAACTTACTGTACCATTTTTTCTTACTTCTGAGGTGTTTGGTGAAGATCTAACTGTCCACATCCTGGTCTTCCTGGAAGCAAACACAAAATGTATCTCAAAGTCAATAGCTCTGTTAGAATTGTCAGTAACCGCATTTGCTAACAGAAATGCTGATGTCTGCAAGGTCCATCTATTGTTGTTCTATCCATGGTCTCCATGGACACTGACTTGCTAAGATGAAATACACGATGGAGCTCTTTTTCGGGGCATTCAGCATCAGCTTGTTACCTTATGTCCCCTGCTGTTTCCACCATCTGAGGGAGGATGGTGCCACCCTGCTAAGTGTCAGGGAGGGACCTATTCAGAAAGTAATGTTGTCTAAAGGAAATATGGCTCTGCAGTGATGCTGATGCATATACTGATCATCTGTGCCACTGGTACTGACAAATCTGATTCAGAAAATGAATACTACATAGCATGAAATAACCCAGGGACCTTTTTAAATTTCAGGCAGCCTTAGAGACATTGTATGGCTTGACTTACTCTGAATAAGCACAGAGAGCAATGCAACTACTGTGCTAGAAGCAAGGCTAACAGTATCCATGGGGATTGTTTAACAGCTGCAGTCAAGGGAATGGTGTATGAATTCACATCTAAGACTTTTCCTTATTCTTAATGTAACTCCTACTCAGTCAAACTCGAACTGAAAATAACATTACAATTACAAATGTAATAATTGCAAATCTGTCCCAGCTGAAGAGATGTTTTCTCCTTCAGTAAGCTGAAAAATATTTAAGATGATTAAAAGTTTGCCCTGCAAAGTAAATCCAAAACATGACTTAGTTTGTTTCCTTAAAAAAATATGTCCAATAACCAATAGAAGAGTAATTTAACACAAGTATTCTTCTACACTGAAGACCTTAATATTACATATATTGCATATTACATATTCTGATGTTATGCATGTGGAGTTAATATGAGTCAGTAGCAGTGAAAGAACACTGAAGATTTGGCTGCAGAAGAGCAGCTGTGGACTCATTTACACAGGTAACAAAATAACATTTTATAGAAGCATTTTGGTATTGTGCTTTTATACTAGATCTAAATAGCTCCTCTCAGTTGAAAGCCTGTTTTTCACTACCTCATGTGATAAACTAGAAACCGCCTTGTTCAGAATTTGTAATTTGGAAGACTCATTCAACTTAAAAGAAATGCATGAATTTGCTGCATATCAGTATCCCCCAAAACAGGAAGACTGAGACACAGAGAAACCTACAGAACACAGTTTTCATGACCCACCTTTATTGCACTACCCAGCAGATGTCTCTCACATTGTGACAACTATATACTTGTATGTACTAGTAATAATTAAATAAATCACCATAATTAATAGCACATTGAAAAAATAAAAGCTCCACATTTAAACAAGATTTTCAATGACCTGTCAACCTAAGAGCTTTCAAAGAGAGCAGTTCATATGTCCAAGTGACTATTGCTTCTTAAGTATGGTATTTGATATTTAAACACCTAAGCATATGGTATTTACACAGTGTTCAGGACATTTCACCATGACACAGAACCCAATAAAGCTCACAGAAAATAATTAAACATGGAAATGTTTAATAATAATAATAATAGTAATAATAATAATAATAATAATGAAAACTGTTGTGGAAAAATAAAAGAAATTATAAAAAAAAAGAAAGAAAGGAAGAAATACCCAATACTTCTTTTTAATTGTTTAAATAGCCAAGACAGCAAAGTACAATTGTCCAGGCTAAGGCAACATAAATTCTGTATCTAAATGTGGAAACCTCTGTAGGCATTTTTGACCTTTGAATGTAGTAACAACATTTACACATACTCATGTAAGTTTTAACTTCCTAACACATCCAATTGCAAGAGCAGTGAAACCAAGAGATGAGAGTAAACACTGGCTTGTGTTTACACACTTTATCTCTGTGAGCAGATAATTCCTTAGTCTAGAATTCCCAGTAAATTAGCTGGGAATACCAATGCAAATAACCGTCCACAAACAGGTATACTTATGTCAGTGTGGTTGCACTAGGAAACTGCACCATTTATTTACTGGTGCCTCCAGTTTATTCAACATTATACAAGGAAGGTTGCAGAAAGGGAGATACTATTCTCATCACAAAAAATGTACATCAGTGAATTTCACACAATATCTAAGGAGATCCACAAAAAAATTAGTTCTTATTCAGTTATTTCCTCTGAAGGTTTAATTTCTCTCTCCACATTGAGCTCTGTGATAGGCAATTCCTGAAGGCAAAGAATGGAACCAAATACATTAAGAAAAAGCAATCGGAACCACTCCATTACAAACACTTTCAAGATTTTGTTCATTAATAAAAGATACTGATTTATTTAGGTAGTTGTTTCCATAAGATATACAGTGCTAAAACAGGTTGTCCGGACAGGAAAAAAAAAATGTTTTGCAGAAGATTACAAAACTGTAAAGGAAAGTTGGATCTCTAAGGGAACAACTGCACTTTAGTTCTCTTACATACCTATAAGGAATATTTACTTGTGCTCATCTGTTACCACCAAACTATTTGCCTAGGGTCTTACAAGTACTAAAATATTTAAGCCTAGAAGGTTTTGTTCTTCACATACAAAAACTAAGTGTGTAGATATAGATATAGATATAGATATAGATGTAGATGTAGATGTAGATGTAGATGTAGATATAGATATATATCAGGGCTCTAAATGAAGTACAACTGCAAAAATTGCTCCTGTCACCTCTGACAAACTGTGCACTGTGCACATGTTTCTGTAAACCATATCTGCAGGAAGACCCCTGTGGGACCTGCATTCGAAGTACCTGGTGAGGAGTGTGAGTCCTGGGTTCTGCTCCTCTACCACACAAGCTGAGGAGTTAGAAAACAGTAGGAACAGCGTGAGTAGACTGGTTGCCAGCATCGTAGCCCCTCTGTAATTTAGATCTCATCTGGCTTGCCTGGTAAATGCAGTGATGCCTCATCTGGACTATACACTGAAAAATTAAAAAGGAATTAATCGGTGTCAGTAGTCTTACTCAATGTTGATTAGCATCTTTATTAACATTTAATATACAGGAAATTCAAGGGACAAGATGGCATGCAGTGCTCCCATGTATTGAAATATGAAATAGAACCAGGGCATTTTTGTGATAATTTCAGTGCTGAAGAACTGTGCCATTAGTCTCCAACAATTTGTGATGAGTAAGAAAAAGAGCCGTATGAAGTGAACTGAAAATAACATCATCAAATAATCTACAAAGGAAAACAGAAGAAGAAAAATGGTGTGACTACAAGGCCAGGACTGGGAATAAATATCTAATGTGTGTGGTTGTCATATGATTACTCAGATTTAAATATTTATTCATTTTTGGGATAATTCAGTCCAATAAAATTATAACTCCTTTGCAGTCTTATTTGACCAATTCTTTATTCTTATGACCATGTAAGGCCAAGAGGATGAATAAAGTCAGTTTTGTGGTTTAACCTGGCAGGTGGCTCAGCACCACACAGTCTGTGTGAGAGGAGTGAGTGAACAACTGTGCTGTGCTGATTCACCTGCCAGGTTAAACCACTACAGTCAATTTGGTGCCCAAACTGGGTATCAAAGGGTTGAAATAACAGCAAACCTGAGAAGACTGTTATCACATGGAGCTGTGGTAGTTTGATAATCGCTGGTCACAGTGTTGAGGTTGATTTTTTCCATATTTATGGAGCTATGTGAGAGTCTTCTCATGGAACTATGCTTTGTAGCACCTTGCTTGCTGTTTGTTTGTCAACACTGAGGACTGGATTAAGGTTTTTATTTTGCTATGCTGAGTGACACTGGCTTATATAATGATAAAATTAGCAGCTGAGAAACTAATGTTCCATGCGCATTTGGCATTGTAGTCGTCTTAGGGTTTTGGAAGCCATATTGTTGATACTATCAGTAATTACACCATTTTCTTTGTCTCCTCAGGGAGCCTGGCTAATAACGAGATATGGGAGGACACTTTCCAGCAGTCCCCTCAGCCTTTCTTTCACTTTTCCTTCTTTCCATAGACTATGATAGATATGACTATATATTATATATATAAATATATAAAACAAGTGATGCACAAGCAATTGCTCACCAGCCCCCAACACAGCAAGCTCCCCAGGTAGTGCAAGAGAGCAAGATGACCTCTCATACCCTTCAAAACTCCTTCCATATGATGTCATTATGGTGTATAATATTACTTTGGTCAATTTAAGCCAGCTGTTCTAATTCTGTCCCAGCTGAAACTAAGACAGTCAGTATGCAGTTTCTAGTCAGCTGAAATTCAGTGCGGACAGATTCCTTCCTTGAGTCTTCATTGATTTCATGGATAAGAAATCTGAGTCTTGTAAGACCTCTGGGAGTGAATGGCTCGTGCCCGTGCAACACTACTCCCATGCACACAGGGCAGTGGCAGGGGGCTATGAAAACAAATTACTGAGGTTATGCCTTCTGCAATGCATTCAAAAGTAAAAAATGTAACAGTTCTTCAGAAACTAGCTCTTTGTCTGTTCTCTTAATAGTCCCTGAAATCTCTCATGACCCTGAGAGCAGATCACATAAAGGGTTACATTTGTCTGCCCTCAAAGGGCACTTTAAAGTGTCTTCTCTCTTACAGCTCCAGGTCACGTAAAAACTGCAGTGTAGTGTTTTACTTCAGCAACAGTAATTCCCGTATCAGGTTGTTGGATGGGAGAAGAGCAATCTAATTCTGGGAGAGGATTTGAAATAGGAAGGGAGTGTAACATACTGCTGTGTGTTTGAGACCAAATCATTCGCAGAGGCCTGAAACAACAAATGATTTTCATGTGCATCTCTAGTACTTACTTCCAGGCTGAAAGAGCTATTTGTTCCTAAAATACCACCCTTGATCAAGGTAAACTTCAGGCCTGTTTTGAAAGGGCCACCATAATCAACAGCACTTAAAGCTCACTGGCTTTCTGAATTTCTATGCAGCGCTGCTTGTAACACTGCTGGTCATACTTCACCATATAGAACTCCTGCAACTCCTTTTGTCTGCATGAGTATGTCATAGCTGAACACAGTGACAGAGTACCAAACAACCTCTTTTTTTTAAGTTTCACAGAATCACAGAATCACCAAGGTTGGAAAAGACCTCCAAGATCATCCAGTCCCACCATCCACCTACCAAAAATATTTCCCCAGTAAACCAGGTCCCTCAGTACAACATCTAAATATTTCTTGAACACCTCCAGGGACAGTGACTCAGCCATCTGGAGTCACAAGATTTGTTGTGAACTTTTGACCTTTTGACAGTGGAAAATGCTGATGTGAACAAAGCTGCATTTCTCTGAACAGTTCATGTTCCAAGTGCTGTAGTATTGGCAGCTCTGGTGAAAAGAGCTCCAAATATCAGTGCCATAATGCACTTGACATTCTTTCTTCCCCCCACCAGGCACTCCAAATTCATTTACGTGTTATGAGGTGTTTCTTTCCAGCTTTTACATGAAGGAAGAGTCATATTCCAGCTCTTACATGAAGAATCATAGTTAACTCTCAGTGAAGAGCATTAATCATTTTCACTGACTGTATTTATTATTTTATTTTTGTCATGTTTTGAACATGCAATATTTTGCTGCGTTTGTCAATTGCAAGTAGAATTTGAAAGCAGCCAAACCCTGGGCATTTTCTTTCACCCCAGTGTGACATTAGTTATCCAAACAATGACAGCAACATTCTATTGTCCCTAGGAATTTGTAACCTAACTTCCTAAGATTTCTTGAACTGAATTCAGGGGAGCTGCGGGTGCTAGAAAGCAGGTCACTTGTACTGAAGTGCCTGTGTGTGCATTTAGTTACTGTTCCACTGACACTCTAATTTGCTTAGCTTTAAAATGGTCTCAGAGCCCAGCATCTTTTGGACTGATGCCAGAACGTGGATAAACTGTAGCAAAGTCAACAGGCTGATAACACCACACCTATTGCTATGTGTAGGGGCCAGAAGAAGCAACATCTCTTTGAGGAGTACTGCCCTGACAGTGTCCCCTGAGCGTAGTACACAGGAGATGTCAGAGCTCCAGAGTACGATCAGCATCAGCTGTTGGGAATCACAACAGTTTTATAAAATAATGTTGCAGAGATCTAGATGTTAAGGAGGAAGCTGCTCAGAGAGGTTATGGAATCACCTACTCTTGAGATATTCAACCACCACTTCCCCACCTCCCCCACCCCTCCCCAACCAGATGGCGTCGTGTGTAACTCACTATAGGGAACTTGTTTTAGCAGGGAGTCAGACTAGACGATGTTCAGAGGTCTCTTCCAAATCCTGCAGTTCTGTGATGCTTTGAAGCTTTCAGCCCTCATCAGTTTGATCTGAGCATATTTCTAAAAAGTAAGTAGCTCAACTTAATTCTTCAGAAGAGTTAGCTTATTACACTTTTAAACCAATCCGGTAATCAAGTTTATGCCAACAAGCTCAAAATATATTAGGATGTCCAATGTGTAGACCCACCATGTGTGTGGACTCATGAACTCAAACACCTTCTCCAAGTAAGCAAATGGAGACGCACATGAAGCATCATTCAGATGAGCTGTTGAAAGTCACAGTTCAGTTTAATAGTAATTTTGAAACTCCTTTTTAAATTTCACTTGCCTGGAGTTCAGATGTCCCAGAAGTACCTCCTCCACGCATCATTACATCTAAGATCCACCTCTCTATATATCTTATCCGGCTAGAATTGTATGTTGTCCTTAAAATGCATTATCAGCTTAGAGAAGTGGTAATTAAATAAACTTTTGTGAAGTTGGGATGTAATTTGGCAATCTCAAACACTTATAATGCATGTGTTAACACCTGAAAGAGATAAATCTGTCTATCTATCTACCTATCTATCTACCTATCTATCTATCTATCAATCTATCTATTTTTTTATTTATTTTTAATACTCATGTGGGTGGATAAACAATATTTCTTTGTTTGTTTGTTTGTCCTTTCATTCTATTTGTTCTTTAAGTGTCTGGGGTTTTGTGCTCAGTCACATAGATCAGAAATTCTATTTTTTCCTTTTTATTATAATTATTGTTATTATTACTGTAGATTTTGTTTTGGTAAAAGTCTAGATTTTGCTCAAAATCAAATGACTCTTGTGACTGGAACTTTACAAAGCCTCCACAGTAATGAGATCTGTTGGGAGATTTGGAAAGTTCATACAGAGATGTGAAAACGAGACTAAAACAAATCTTCTTGAATGTGTTTTTTGTTGGTTTGTGTTTTTTTCCTTTCTTTTTAATCTAACAAATTAAAGGGATCCAGACCTTGTCATAAAAATGCTTAGTCTCTCAAAGGTACATGAAGTCATTACTCACCTGAGTAACTCATTTAAACAGGGACACCTATATCTGAAAGCAAATCTGTTGTTTTCATTTGTTCCTTCTTGCAGTAGAAAAGTAAAAAGTAATGTGTAATAAATGGACAAAAAGGTACATTTTGTAGGTAACACATTGCTGCACAGTTGAGGCCAGGGACTACAGAGGATCGCTATGAAGTGTGAGCACATATAATGGTAATATAAATTCATATTTCTTATTACTGGAAAACTCTCAGCTCATCATTGCTAGACAGCTCAAGAGGGCTAATGAGAAACATGACAGAAAAGGGACTGGATAACATAGAGCATCATGTTAGGATAATAATTCAGAAGTATTCCTGTTACTTAGAATAAACAGTTCCTGGAATAAGAAATATAATTTATTGCCCTTTAGACTCCAAATGTTTTCTGATGTCAGTAGCTTGTACATAAGGAGATCCACTGCATTACCAAGTAAATATCAAGTAACAACAGGTGACCTATATTTACAGAATGTATAATGGCATATTCTAATATGCAGAGAACACAGCTTAATATTTTGCCCATGCCTATGCACTGTAAGAAGAGGCATTCATCCTAACATTTCCGAAATAACCACTGGTTGTTTAAACACGTTGCCTCCTTCTTTACTGTTTGTATTTATTAAAACCTGTAACACATTAGTTGAGTAAAGTGGGAGCCAGGGCAGTGGCTTGGGTGAACAAGAATCAGCTTTCCAGCTGCCAGTTAATATTCATCCTACGCACAAGTGAAAATCAACATTTGTATAAAGGAGAAAAGGCAATAGTTAAATCCCAGCTCAAAGGGAGAGCCTGGAGGGCACAGCTGCATACTGATGACTCCCACGTGGACTTGGCAAATATTAGTGAAGCACTGTTTTCTTCCTTAGACAGGATTTACCCAGCTCTTTATCCACCATAGGCATAACAGTCTCAGAAAACACAAGCATTTATCTTTCTACCTGTGCTGCGTCTTTGAGCCACTGAAGGAAAGAAGCTGTGCAGCAGTCATGATCTCCGTGCTCTCACTTCACCCCCAGCCCTCTGCCTGGACCCAGGAACAAACTGCACCGCATTGCAAGCACTACTGGATATCCACAGGGTGCAAAATCCCACACTCAAACGGCATTCTGTTTACTATACCACGTGACTTCATCCACAGTTTTCTTAAATATAGAGAAGTAATGAATGTAAGTTAGTTTGTTAATGTGTAGGTAGGAAAATAGGTAGAGGACAGGGTGGCAGCACATATAGTACATCCTCTGTGATGGCTTGAATCTCCTTTCAGTTCTAGTACCAAAGGCAGACAATGTCAAAGGTACCCATGAAATCCACTTTGTGTGGAGTCAATAGCATGGTACCTTTGAGAGGCCAGGCCAACCTGCTAAAGAGTCTGTTCTCCCTCTTTCCTGTAGCTCCCCTGTAGATACTGAAAGGCTGCTATCAGGTCACGTCTCTTTCAGCCTCCTTCTCTAAGCACGATTCATGCAGAGCCAGGGACCAGCAGGTAGTAAATATGAAAAAAAGAAACTGAAAAACAATAAGCAGCTTAAGTACATATATTTAAGAATTAATTAATCGAGAATACACTTAAGCTGTAGTCGGGCCAATTGATAGAGTAAAGAACAGTAAACAGTTTTATGATGTGTAATAATCTAACATGTAAACAGGATCACCGAACCATGTAAATAACGACTGCATTTCTCTCTTCCTACATAATCAGATAGTGTAAATTTTACAACAGCCATGCGCTTAGAATAATAATTCAGAGTCACATACGCAGACATCTGTGGATCTCCCAGTTTTGGTCAATTCTGAGTGCCATCCGGGTGGTGGATTCAGGGCAGGGCGCGGGATGGCTCTGTGGTCAGGGCCGCCCTCTGCAGGCATCAGGGAGGCGGCGGGATCCAGGATGTGCCGGATCACGACGTAAAGGGAGAGAGTTAGTAAGCCTGATCTTTGCTGGTTGATCGTTGCAGGCACATGTGATTAAGAAATACCATGATTTATTTTTGAGTGTGTGGTTTCTTTAAGGTGGATGTGTGATGATAAGTACTGTTAAACAGCAAAATTGAATTTCTCCTTCCAGAGACATTCTACAGCATATTTCATGGAGTCATCGAATCACAGAATCAGCAGAAGATCTCTAAGATCATCCAGTCCAACCCTTCATCTATCACCAGTATTTCCCACTAAACCATATCCCTCATTACATCTAAACATTTCTTGAACACGCCAGGGACAGAGACTCCACCATCTCCCTGGGCAGCCTGTGCCACTACCTCATCACTCTTTCTGAGAAGAAATTCACCCTAATATCAAATCTGAACCTCTGTTTGTGCAACTTGAGACCATTCTTTCTTGTCCTACCAGAGCTAAGTGGGAGAAGAGGCCGACCCCCGCCCTTCTTAGCCACCTGGGCACATGGCTGGTTTATGTTCATGTGCATGTAGCCTTCTTAGATGTCTTCTGCTGATTTCTTGTTTTCAGTAATACCACTGTGGATTTGTATAAGGTTATTTAGAACACTTTTTGGAAGGAAAGAATAGATTTCTGTATTTTGTCTGCTTGCTGGAGGAGAATCAGTCTTGTTTTTATACACCAGCACAATAAACCAGATGCTGACAACTGTTTATAGTGTTACAGGCCCTCTGGTACTGGATTTCTTTGATTCTTCCTCACCCTAGTTCCCCTGCACACACTTTTATATGGATTTATTCTACATTAAACTTAACAGACCTATTTTAGATCCCAAGAAAAAGCTTCCCTAACTACAAATAAACATTAAAAAGAAATAGATTCAGGATGCTTGATACATCTTACAATCAAAGCTGAACATTTTACCTGTGATTATAGGAGCCAGAAGAAACCAAGGAGGACAAACTCATAGAGATTAACCTTGCACTTGGGCACCTATTTATTTTGTTTACTAGACCGTATACCTGAGTGATGTGCAGTGAATTCTCTGCCTATTACATAATCTGTGACAGTTAAAGCTTTCTCTAGAAGCATGAACAGAATTAGTGTGGTATTTTTTTTCCTCCAAGATTTTGTCAAAAAATAGCAGTTGGTTGAACTTCAGCTATTTCAAGTTCCAGACCTCCTGGCTTTAAAGCAAATGGTATTGAATGAGCCTCAACTTTTGCTTGATTGCTTCAGAGATAGGGATCTATCTGCTTTCTGGAAGCTCATTTTGGGGCCAGCCCCTCCACATCCTTGTCGCATCTAGCAATTAGAGTTGTCACAGACCCTTAGGGTGCTCCACAGATGAGAGCCTCCCTGCACGGGTATCCCAGTCTGGAGTCTGGGGCAGAAACTGCAAGTAGGACACCTGGGCTTGGTTAAACACCCAGTACTAGAGCCAGACTGACAAACTGAACTAGCCTGGGTGGCTTTGCCCAAAGCTTAACAGGATAAAAAAACTGGGACTGTGGCTCTTTAAGCAGCTGGATCTATTATCTGACAAAAGCCCTCAATACCACCCCAGGACTGGGTTCATGGCTTCATAGCAGGAGCCTAGAGTCTTTGCTTCAGGGCAGCTGCTTTCTCCTTTGCAGTGGATGAGGAACAGCAAGATTGAGCAATGCCCCTCTGCACAGCAGGGGGGCCCTCACATGGACTTAGGCCACCAGGAAAGCAGGTCTTTGCTGGGATCTGTTTGCATACATTACCCAGTGGCTGCTGTATGCACTGTAACCTAAGTCCTACCCCAAGCAAAAGTCAGCTGCGCCCAGCGTGGCTTGTTCCTCCACTTTCTTGTCCAATCAGTTTCTCTCTCTCCATCAGGAGGAGCAAGAGAAAGTTCCTGCAGGAACTTAGGTGACAAGTTGACCTGGGAAATAAGACCCTAGGGAGACGAAAGAGAGGGGGAGAGGGTCCTCTTAAAAAGCAAGAACAGTTTATTAAGTGTATGAAAAGTAGGTTCTTTCTGTCTGTTTCAGCAGTGGATAACCTTTGATCCAACTTTCACAAGTCCCTGCTAAACTGACTATATATTACACAGGAAACATTTGCCTACAAGAAGCAAGTAAACATGGATATTTTCAAAATTAAATGATACCAATAACTACTGACTCTTCTTTCATATAATGCAAACATAGAGTGGAGGAATCTTCTGGGTATTAAAAGAGTTAGAAAGTAATGTGTGCCATTCCTTTCTCCTTGTACTAGGCCTTCCTATCATTTACAGAGCAATTACTTTTATTTAAATTACAAAAAAAAAAAAAACCACAAATCCCCAGAAAACATCTCTGATTCAATAGCGAAACAACTCATCAACACTTTTCCGAGTTTCTCTGGTAACAAACAGTCATACAGCCATGGAGGAAAATAATTCAAATAACCCTTCTTATTTCCCTATAGCATCACCCTTCTCCTACAGAGATTCACAAATACTAGTCATGAATCTTAATTAATTTTAATGACTGACACATTGAAGGACAGTTTAACACTCCGCATCCCCAGTTTCCTCATCACATTATTATTTCTTCCAATTATCCTTCAATTTCCAGGTGCCTTCAGGACTATTTAATAATTTAAAAGATTTAACAGATACAAACATTGTGCAGTTTTACAACAAGAAAAAAAGAAAAGAAAAAGAAAAAAGAAAAAAGAAAAGAGAAAAAAAAAGGACTATTTAAAACATGAAAACTTTCTTTTATATTTAGCTATCCTACTTATTCACAAGACCTTGGGTGGATTTAGGATTGTCTTCATAGGGTGCGTCTGCTCTCTTCAACAGAACTCCTTGGAAGCCGTTTTATTTTCCCACTGAATAAAAACAGAGGAAAGGATTTTTCATTTTCATCTATCTATAGACTTTCTTTCCTCATAAAACTAAGTCTACAAATGTGTAACCTATCCATTTTAGAAAAAAATCTGATCAAAGCTGAAATAATGCAATTTGGAAGTGCAGCTGCAATGCCTCACTGCAACTTTGATTCAAACATCTCCTGTTTCCCTTCTCCCCTTCACGCCTCATTTTCTAGCCAGACTATCTCTTTTGTGTTGTGCAGTGTCTCCCGGGAGAGCTCCTGGTCTGCATGAGAGATGTAGTTTAACTGGGAGTGTAAATGCATAGTGAAAAAAAGAGTACACAATGAAGCGAAAGTAAATACTCCAAGGCTCTAGGGCAGCGCATCCAGCAGAAATACTTCTTTTTCATCTAAAATATTTCAGCTTTGGGACCTTTTGTTTTTAACAATAACACATTTATAAGTTATGCAGACACTATTATAATACATGATCTTTCATTTAATATTTTGTTTTCCTTTACAAAACAATGTTTTAAAGGAAAATATTCCAACATTTTGAGTTTAAGAATCCATGGATATGCCACAGCCTCATTAGTGTGACTGAATGCATTTGGATATGGTAGGAAATCAGGACCAAACTGTTGGGAGGAATTGCACTGACTGTCTACAAACTACAGGTAGTATTATAGTATTATTGAAGGCACACTAGGAGCAGATAACTATCTCTTTGCTTTACCGTCCAAAATGCACTTTTATTACCTTTACTACTTCTTGTTACCATTGCAGAGTCCATTACATTACAGAGATTCGAATCTATCTTGCACACCCCCAACAGAATTGCTAAGGCCAAGATAAGTGCTTTATTGATAGTAAACTGTGACTATGAAAGAATACATCTTGATATTCATCTTCTCAAGCTAACTGTGCAGGGATAGCTAATAGGAAAAAAATTGTTTTATCTAGAAATTTATCAGACAAGGTTTCTCCTTCCTGAGAATTACTACAGAATTCCCAAGAGACTGTTTTTGCAGAGTCATCTTATAAGTTGAACTTTAAAGGGTAAATGCCTCACAGGAACTGAGCATTATTGCTGCTAATGGAAGATCTAATGTTCATATATGAACATTTATGTCAAAATTAATGCAGAAAATTAGATGTTTACTCAGTCAGAAATAAAAGGGCAAAATTAACACTCTCTGTTACTGCATTTTAAACAAACACAAATTTAAAATGTGTCAGCACATTTAAACTTCCCTCTCCCATCGGGCAGGACAAGTTGATCAATAGGCAATAAAGGTCATCACTGATAAAAATCTAATTAACTGTTTTTCAAACAAGCCCCTATGTCATTCACACAAGCAAATTCACATATCCATTTAAAGCTGGATGTGTTCAACTACCCCATACAACATGTAACCTCATTGCTACTGGTGAAGTAGCATTTTTATTTACTTTGCTTTATATTCATATTATTTTCACATTGAAAACATTATTTGGATCACAGACCTATGTGGGATTTCCTGAGCATGTAAAGGAGAGTTTTGCAGATGCTGTCAGCTCAACGTACCTGTTCAATCACCTGCATGCAAATCCTAAGTGCAATTTACATAGGTTGTTAAGAGCCTTGCTTAAGTTGTTTATAATAGCATTTGTATTTTGCACTGAAGTCAAGGAAAGTGTATTTTATTTCACTAAGAATAATGCTTTCAGTGCCAGAGGCCTCTGGTTTGGCACAGGATATTCTGCTGCTACTCCTATTCTCTGTTCCTCTGTTCGTTTCATAATTCCCCAGCTTTGTACCACTGAGACTTAGACCACAAATACTGCTGTTCTGAGACAGCTTTATTTTGCTATGGGTGAAGGGAACTTCACCATCAGAAGATGAGCATCAGAGTTTTGTTAGACACATGATGGCACCATCATTCTCAAGGACCACCAATGAATTCAGACTTTAACAGAACTGATAAAACAGTAATGCCAATTTTTGACGACAGTATTGCCAGAAGACTAAGAATGTAATAACAACTGCTGGGAAGTATTATACATAGTTTCATTGTCAATATGGCAATTAAGCAGCAACTTTATGATAAAATATTAACATGTAAACTATGTTAGTGCTTCTTTTTTTATAAATTCATGACATTGCTGTAGCAATGGAACTCCATAAAATCAATAATAAATTCTGCTTTAATGAAAGACAAACATTAGAGTGCTAATTATAGCACGCACATTTCCTGGTCAGTGGATCACCAAATGGATAGCACCAAAACTGGGCTCTTAACAAACAAAATTACTTTCCTAATATAGATATTTCCAAGTCATTCTGTCATCCGAAATCCAGGAAGAAAACCTTCTACCTCCACTGTGACGTATGAAAGTGCCATTCCTTTATTCCTCACAATAAGTATCAGGCAACTTTACAAGCAAGCATGCTCTTTCAGAGTTCAGGTTCTACATATAAACAGTAAATACATATTTATGAAGTACATTGGCATACATATTATTTTTTCAAGGGCTTGTCACTATATGCTAATGTCCCTCTGGGCATGCTCAGTAGTACCTAGCGTGGTTGAGTGCCCACCTAATTCTTCCCTATTTTCCACCATCAGCTTCATTTGACTATCTTTCAGTCACTTATCTCCAGTTTAGAAAATTTCCATTGCTCATTAGGCCATGGTGAGTAACTTCTAAAACAATGTATGTGGAATCCAAGATGTCCTTGCACCTACTAGGTAGGTGCACACCTAGGGTGCAAAGTATTCTATTATGCCCCCAGTGCAAAGTTATTAGCGAAAACAAGACTGTTTACCCACTAAAGTTAAAATGGAAAGTTTTAGAACTATCACACGTGAATTCCTTTTGCTAAACTAATATACTGGTCCTTAAACTAATGTACTAATCCCTATTGCTAAACGAACAAACTATACCACTTCCAACATAATTTCCAAAGACCATCTATTTCTTCTGAATGCTGACGATAAATCTGAGTATTTCATGACTCAAGTATTGGGGTCTTTGTCTTAACAGACCTTTCATTCTGGCTGGTAGAAGGACCAAACAAGTCATTGTATGAGGTCTTGTTTAACATACACAATTGATTAGCACTGTAACCTAGAAGTGATCATATCAGTGAAATTAGTTATGGGAAAGTACAAGTGAATTTTCCTTCTGAGATTTCAGGTTTCACCCCAACTGCCCAAGCTATAATTTCTGATCTACAGCAGTTTGCTGGCCAGATCCAAAAATTGGAGAGGTGGCTTGGAGGTCCAGAAACAATAGAAGAGAGGAGGCTGAAACTGGTTAGAAATTATAACCTGTAACAAACCTCTGCAATCAAAAATGACCTTTGATCTTAAACATCAATTTTCAGTCAAGAGACATGTTGTTAGCAAATCTATTTATAATGAAAAATGCCATCTCCTGTTAATACTTAGTGGTCAGTCACTTAGAAAAGGAGTTCAGGATCTTGAAGGACTGGGTATGAAACTCATATTCTTCACTGAAATCATGGCCAGGTAGCATATGTGTATAGAGCTGGCTATCTTGGCCAAAGTCTTGCCAAAGTCTTGCACTGTCATAGACATTCTGTAACAGTGTGATTCCCAGGTCTCAATACAACAAAAAAAAATGTTCTCAATCTCTCTCTCTCAGAAAAAAAAAAGAAAAAGAAAAGGAATCAAACAACAACAATAACAACAAAGTAACCACTAAATTAAACGTCCCATTTGTAAATTTGATGATCTTCACACGTTGCATAATTTTCAAAAACATAGCTGATAGACAACACTGGTTGCACATTAAGGGGCTTTCTTCAAATGAGCTATTTCAAATGAGTAATTTTTCTGTATCATACTTGATCGGGTATTTTTCTATTGCTTTGCTTAGTGGCTGATTTATATAAAGTCAAACTATAATTTCTCAGGAAAGACAGGTACCTTCTTGAAATAAAAATTTCAAGGGAAAAAGAATGTTGAAAAGTCATTGTAACAGCCATTTCTGATTACTTTGAAATCTTTTTATTCTTTTGCCAAGAAATCCTCTTTTCTTTCCAATGGGGTCACTATCAAGAATCAGCCATGAATGTATGAGCTCTTAAATCTGCAGTGCATAGTTTCAATGCTGGTGCATAACCTATATGCAGGACCATAAAACTCAGATGTTTTCATTGTATTAAGTGTCAGAGGGTCATGTGCACAATAGTAACACTGGAGGTTTATTTCAGATGAGTAAGCAGCAAATGTTAAAACTTCCCTCTTTCCTCAGCATGATCACAGAACTCATTATCTCTTGGGCCCTCTACTACAATGAGAACTGTGTTCAGGGATACGCAGTGGCTGTGTTACATGCACAATGATAGGTTTAAAATGGATGAGATTTTCAGGAACATAAAGTTCTTGGAAAAATAGGGCATGATCTTTGCAGTCATGGGGAAACATAGGCAGAACCTTGTAATAGCTTGCTAATTGCCCTGAGTAAAGTAATTTGTTTTATCTGTCTGCCACTTGGTTTCCTGCATAGTACAAAAAAACTATTATGGGATTTTACTGAAACTAATTACTACTCTTTTATCACAAAGGCTGCTGAAGCGTAATCCTCTCCCTTTCTTTCTGTGTTTCTCTCACGCACTGTGTTCCCCTCCTCCTTCATCCTGAATTTAAAACCTTGTGGAAAGTCAAGAAGTACTTTAATCATCCAGTATTGTAATAGATCCTGCTGATATTCCGCCTCCCACTATAATAATATGGAGTGATAGCACAGTACAGCAATGTAAACTCCAGTAAGCTGTGCACACCACTGCTTATTTGATCACAGGGAACCTACTCCCCACCAAGTATGAGACGTGTTGTAAGGGTATTGCCTGGCTCCCTGTGGTAAGCGAGTGGTACAACTCCAAGCTCCTGAATGACAAGCTGAGCAGAGGGTAATTTATTTCCCTCTTTGCCCAGCCAACTTATGCATGCAGGAACTCACAAGAATTTGCTTCAAACACTGATGGTTTGGTGAATAAATAGTGACAGTGCACCCTACTATTAATGCACTATCTGGTTTGTAATCGTAATTTGTCATAAACCCTGAAATATCTCATTTTTATCATTAGCATGAAATCTCACTAATGTTAAGATACCTCATTAGAATGGTTGGCAACTTGTCTTCTATTGAAATTATTATTCTTTTGAAATGAATGACACTTCCTGAATGTGTTCTGTCAGATTTTGGTGGTTAATTAAATTGATTTCATCAGAATAGTCAACCACACAAAATGCAACCCATTAAGGAAAGTATTTGACAAGAAAATAAATTGATCATCAGGCTCTCGTTGATATGAAGTACAGACATTATCAAAATTTCCAACCCAAAATAGCAGTGAAGGTTCAGCAAATGTCAATGGTACAGAGGAATTATGGTGCAGTTTTTTATAAGTACCCTCCTAGAAGGTTAATTTTTCTGTACAGCAAAGTAATTCAGGATTGATAGCTACAAAGTATAATAACAAGTTGATCTTGAAGTGGAAGGCAAGGGGAGGGTTTTCTTTTTCACAAACTGAAAGTAGGAAGAAAATATAAATTCTGCCATTTAATTGTTGAAAATATAAGGAAAAAAGGAAAAAATCTCACACAAATGCTTCAGATTCAAGTGCTTCATATAATGTAGGGAAATGGGACAAAAACAGTGGTAACTGAACAGAGATCAAATCTTAGATTGCTATGCACTGCATTTTCTTTTTTGTATGTCTTATGATTATCGTATCTCATTTTTGTTTTGTTTTGTTGTTTTTTTTAATTCTTCTATTCTGAGTCGTCATCAGATTCAGACTTGCGATGTTGCTAGCTGTCTTGGAAGGGAGTTTTATTAAAGTAGATCTGAATCTAGCCTTCCGTGTGTTAAGCATTTGAGCCTTCATTTTTGTGAAATTTCTATGTCTCCTTATTATTGGTGGGTAGATACTTGACAAGGATGGCCAATGAAGCAAAAATATTCTATGAATAATCACTCACACATATGAATAAAGCCAATTCCATTGTGTTATCTTGTTCCCTCTCCAGCAGCACATATACCTTAAGAAGAGAAAATCATACTGAATCAGACACTCAGTATGTCTGTGACAATAGCCAAATCCAGTACCTTCAGAATAAGGACCTAAAGTCCATATTGTACATGAAAGTCTCTAACTACAACCCATTGGTATTCTCCTGAAGTAACAAAGCCCAGGTACCTCTGAGTGTCCTGATCCTACATTCCACACACCTATTGAGAGAGAGAGGCTCCTAAATCAACTTTAAAAAAATAATCTAAGGGTGGTCACAGTACTAAGCCAAACAGAGAACATTCTAACTTCTCTACAGCCGCAGTGGGGAAAAAAATTACTGTAACAACGAAGAAGAGAACTTGTGCTATATTCCTTAATCATCATCACTACTGTGATCACTTAGACTTCTGCTTGCTTCTTGACAGACTGGAGCCAGCTTCCCATCAGACATGTGCCATGAGTTAGCTCAGCTCCAGATGACAAGTGGCCACTACCTTGCTACTGTGATGTGGTCTGAAACCCCAGGACCTACTCAGGCAATGCGGAGCTAAGTGAGACACCTAGTTCCTTGAGCAAGGACTGCTCTTTCCAGTCCTGTTGAGCCTCTGGCCTTGGCTAAGGCATCATATACTCTGCCTGCCTGGCTGTAAGTTACTTATTCCAATGTGCATTGCTGCCAAATTCTTGATTCTTCAGGAAGGCTTCAGCAAGTGTGCGATATCCATCTGTATCTTACATTGGGCATGAAACAGAGCAGCCAAAGAAACTCCTACAAAATAAAAAGGCAGAATGATAGGTCCAAAATCAGACCACATTTGCACATAAAGGGCAATTAGAATAAATGACTAAAGAAAGGACAATAGCTCCTTCCTTTTCCTATATCTTTTAATAAGAACCAATAGTGAAGAAAGAGCAATAATCCTAGGTAACTGAATAAATAAAGATCATAAAGCAAGACAAAGCTTTTAACAGCACCAAAACCAGGGAGCATTTCATAATGTATAAGACATAAAATCATAGAATGGCTTGTATTGGAAGGGACTTTAAGTATCAAGTTCCACAGGCAGGGTTGTCAGCCGCTAGATCAAGTAGAAGAACAGATTGCCCAGGGCCCCATCCAAACTTGCCTTAAACATATACCTATATATCATCACATACAGATTAATTATACAGTCTTTAAATGAGTACCCTAGCCATTCAGTGAAGGGGCCTTCTTCATTCTCATGGTTTATGAAGAGCAACAGAGCTCTGAAACTGAATTATAACTGCAGTGTTCAATTTGAGACCATAAAGTGATACTATTAATATGCATCAAATGATTCCTGCAAGTTTTTTAACAAGTGAGAAATAGATACCTACATCACAATAGACTTAACAAATGAAGCATCACATGCAAGAACTAGCCAGGGAATCACATATCAAGCCATTGGATATTTTTTGTATGAGATAGCTACATCTATCACTATGGTTCCTCTGTATGAACTAAGCATATAAACAGAAGAGGGACCCTTGAGACAGAAATGTGGCTTTGATCATTAGACTCATCATCATTCTTAAGGTATAGATTGAATGCAGATATTCATAGCTTTCAATTTGCCCTAGAAACAGAATGCCAAGGAAATAGCTAGCTTTGACAGATACACTACCTACAGCTTTGCTAGAATTCTTCATTTGTTAAGATTTGTAAAGTGTCTGACTTCTGTATTTCCTTATTCCCTCCTTTCTGTTCAGATTTTCCTCTCTAAATCTGAATCTCTTGCACAGAGAGCATAGAGAATTATTTCTACCAATGTGCAAGTAGAGAAGAAGCACAATCCTTCATGCCCGCAAAGGAACACTTGTCCCATTCCAAAGTGATATTGTGGAAATTTGGGATCTTCATTTAAACCTACTGATGGAGAAGCACAAGTTTTTGAAATAAGAACTATCATATTAGCAATATAACAGGAGTGAAATGTCTATGTTGTTGATGTTGAAACAAAAATATTACACTTGGGTCAAGTTAAATAAGGATCACAGTTGACAGGAAGCAGAAAACTTATTAAGTTACTAATGAAGGAAGAAAAAGCTTATTTCATTAGTAAAGTGCAGTGTGTCAGGAAAAATCATTTTAGTGATGCAGTAAGGCAATTTCACTGTGCAGGGGCATGCTATAGAAGACAATAAACTGGGTCCCATGACTATACATTGTGTGTCACCTTAATGGACAATAGTAGTCCATATAGAATTAGAGTCAAAAGGTAAAAAGCTTTGTTCCCAGAGTTTGGAGGAATATCTTTGGTAAAGAGTTCGTCTTCTTTTGCAGCTACTCTGATGAGCCTTCTCAGAATGCAGCCCAAATGGATGCCAGGGTAGAGAACACTGGTGGGTTGATGGGAAAAACAGAAGAGAGCTGCTTCTACAATATTCCTGAACTATTTATCTTCAGACTCTTAAACTAGTCCACTATTTATGAGTATTCAGAATGCCGTCTGTCAAGCCAATAACCATTGGAAGAAAACAAATGTTTGGAATTGGTAAGAAGTCAAAACTAGACCTGAACCTGAATCCAGCCTCCTGCAGGTAACTCTTCCACATGGGCCTTACAGCATGCTCCATTTGGTGTTGCTCGGCTATGCTGTCATTGCCTTAGCTGAACACTACCATAGCCTGATATGTAAAGTAGCAACTGCTGCTGATGGATGATTTCACTTATTAATCAGTAAGTGAAAAATCAGGGAGGGGAAATGAGACCAAATCTGAAACCATGGTGAAATCATTTGGAGATTGAATTAACTCTTCATAAGGAAAATGAATGTTTCCTTTCTCCCTCATCAGATGTGCATTCTGTATAGGTATTGCTGGAAAATTGTTGTTTTTAAGTTAGAACCACCTTCTATTTCTTCATCTGTCTCTGTCACTATATGTGTTGTGCTAACCACGAATTGAGTTTTAGCAAGATGATCTGGGAACTGGAAGAAATAGAAGTCTCCCATAATTTTATAAACACGTTTCCCAGATATTCCTAAAAGTTAAGAACATGTTTTAAAGAGAGAGGCTGAACTCTTCTTAGCAGTGTGTGGTGATAGGATGATGATTCTGTGATTCTTCCTTCTCCTCTTCCTTCTGATCTACACATTTGCAGTTCCTAAAAAAAATGAAAATATTTGCAAAAACAAAACAAAAAAAAAGTGATGCTCATGTTGTGTTCAGGGAAAAGGATCATATTAGTACTACAGAGTAGTACATGTGGCAGGGAACTAGCCCAGAGACAAAAACAGTGGACCCTGTCCCAGAATAAGGCCACCCAACACATCGCCAATGTACACTGTCATCATCCTTATTTCTTTGTCCAGCCACACATGGCAACGTGGGCAATGTGTGTGAAGGTAAAAGGATCAGTCTACATTGTCACCAAATTCATTTGTACTCATACAGTGCTGCTTTAATTGGTAGTATGAATGTGCCAACACATGAAAGTGTTGTCCTTTTTGATTTCCTTTTCTTAGAAAAATTCTCATTACCTAACCTGGAAAAAAAGGCTTTGTTGTACCATTGTTTCCAGCTATCATTAATATGTCTTAGCAAGCTCCTGATGAGCCATGAAATATTATCACAAGATGAGAATCATATTAATAGAACTGCTTAGATTTGCAGTGAAAAATTAGATAACCTAATTTGTACTTCAATTTCCAAGGCACCTATTGGTTAGCTAAGTAATTTACCACTATCTTTCATCATTTAAGGCCTTTCCTCTCTGAAGATTTCATTTCCTTCTGTGTCTCACAAGTGATTTTCTTGAACCATTTCAGGCAGTCCCAACAACCCCAACAACAAATATTCCTCTGAGCACAGAGGAGTAATCAATAACTTCCACAACTGTTCAGTAAAAGAATGCAGCTTTTTCTGATAGCTGTAAACTAGATGGGATTTAAGCCACAAATGTATCCCAGTCAAGCATGAAAACAGTGCTGGTACCCTGCTGGTAAGCGGCTCAGCAGCCTGAGATTGACCAGTGGCAGAAAACATCCAGGCCTGAGCCTTTTGAAAATGATTTGCACTGACTAAAGTCCATAAATAATCTAATGTGGAACAAAACCATGATGCGAGAGAAGAGATCAAATCAAACTGCTTCCAAGATGAGCTCAGTTCAGTAAGTTCCTATTTATTTGTCTTCTGTTTCCTTTTCTAATACATTATCAAGTTTCACTAGACTGCCTTATAAATATGCCTCTAAATTAACCTCAAATATACTCCTACTCACTTTCACAGAGGTCAGCATAAACCTATCATTAAATTCTGTAGGGATAGTTTTGGGTCCAGAATGAGTAACCTTTCCTTACTTTCCTTGTTTGCTATCTTTACTTCACCTTGGTCTAACCTTAATTACACAGTAACTTAATATTATCCTTCCTATTCACACAACCAAGTAATTGCCCTCTTTCTGTCATCTCCGCTATTTTTAACACACCCTTTGTTGTTTTTTGAATACTAATACAAACATTGATACCAATCAGATAGTATGCAAACAGGCTACTGGGCTTGCACTTAACAACTACTAGAGAAGGACATGGGACAAAGTGTCATTTCCTACATCTTTATGTGATACCCTACACAGGAGGACCCCAGTGTGATGGATGCCACTGTCTTCATCTAAGGGACTTTTTTTGCAGCATTTCCATTATTTCAGTCTGTGTGTATTTCAGGATCCTATCTGCCTGAGCTAAGGAGGTTACTATTATTCCAATGTTATATTTAAGAGATTTTATGAAAAGTGAGAAATGTGGGAATGTTTCTTTTTTTTTTTCAGAGAAAGATACAGTTGCATACAATTTATATTCTTTGTCTTCAGTGGAAGAAAATGTTGGTAAATGAATAGAGTTGAAGCCAGTTTGACCCTTTGCACACAGTTGTTAGGTAGCTCTGTGTTTTGTTCCCTTCCCATAGGGCTGATTTGCATTTGTCCATTGCACCAACCAAGCATAACAATGCTCATTGCCTCTTTTGGATCTCATTCTCAGGTGCTTAACTCTCCCTTGGCACACAGTGAAAGCTTTAGCACAAATTTTATTTGCATATATTACGTTTGGACAGGTATATCAGGTCTGCTCAATGATCTGTCAGACTCATTCTCTGAGGTTTACTGGAGTTCTGTGTATAATGAGAACACACATGCACAGGGTGTTACTTCCATCATGCTCCCACTCAACATTCAGAGTGTTTTGGACAGTTTCCCAGAGCCAAGCACGTAAAAGCCCATTGTTATGGTGTACAATACTAATGGGCTTAACCCTTTCATCTTGGTTAGTCTTAATACAGATAAATATTTTTATATGTGTAGGAGAAGAAGGATAAAACCAATACTCAGGTCAGCTTGTGATCAGAGCACCTGAGTTGCAGATGTAGCCTGCCTCAGTGGTGCAGCCTACAGGGGCCTGCCCAGACTCCGCAAGAAGTTGGTAAGCATTGGTCTAATGAGAATCAGGCTTCTTCCTAACTGTTAGCCTCTGAACCCTGCTACAAATTAAATGAGAATGTATGGCAGCTAACAGTAAATTGCAAGTCAGAATCAAGCTATGGCCGTTATGGCAGATATCAAGCAAAGAATTTAGGTAGGGGCTGTAAAACCTTCTCCTCAGGGCATGCTCTAGCACTGTACTGCCATCAGTAAAATTTATGGGCTATATTAGCACTCTGCTCATGAGCCTCACACTCCCAGAAACTTTTGGAAATGGGAGGGTGGAAGGGAAGGCAAGGTACTCATAAAATAACAATATATTTGACATGCTGTTCGGTAAGATCAGAAAGCAATCTGCAGAGGTCTGACTGCTGACAAGGAATGCTGTTTAAAAAAATCACTGTAACTGTCAAACTTATTCCTTCTACCATCCAGGATATAAGGCCAATTTGCAAAAAAAACCCTTGACTGGCCATCAACCATCCCACACATCTGAGGGTCGCATCAAGTATAGGGCCTGGGCAAGCACTCATGTCTTCAGGAGGCAGTTTGATGCTTCAGGTTTTAGTAACATGGTTAGAAAGGTTACCAATCTGTGCAAGAGAGTTAGAGGTTTTCCTGCATGTCAGGTAATATCCAAACCTCCTGCTTTTCTTTTTTGCTTTCTTTTAGCATTCTAAAACTTCAGGATTACATTGCACCTTGCTACAAGTCCCAAGGAAGTTATTTGACAGTCTACATGTAATAGACAGTGTCCCTACAAAGGTTGCTTTTCCCACCATATTGCATGTGATATGAGAAAGTCCTAGAGGAGTCTTCAGACCATTACTGTTGCTCCCTGCAGGGATGTACATTCTTCCAGTGGTCAGCACAGAGGCCACCATACTTTTGAGCTAGTCAAAACCAAGATCCTTGTATGACATTCCCTTTAAGTTGTAGACTTCATGTCAGATCCCACGCTTTTTAACCCTGAAAATGGCTTTCTGCTTTTCATTTTAAAATTCATTTTAAAATCATTTCATTTTTCTTTTCATTTTAAATTCTAAAATAAAATTTTCCCTAAGAAGATCCACGCTCATCAAGACTTTATATGGAAGACAGTTGTGTTCAAGGAATAAAGTCATCCCTGCATGCCTGCATCTGAGATAATTTTAGTGAAGCCAGGAAACACCTGAACTCATCTCCAACTCTTTTCTTTCTTTTCTTTTTTTTTTTTTTGCTTTTTAATTGCTTTCTTCCAAAATGTTTGTACCATCACTCATGAAATCTCACAATACTATTTTTGGTACATACACTCTTAAGCTATTTTTCTCTCTCTGGGACTCATTCTACCATATATACACCACAGTACAAAAGCTCTCTTTAATATGCAAGCATGAAATGCTCCAGACCTCCTACAATATTCCAGACTGCAGCTTATGAACTCACATGCACAAATCCTGTTAATAAGTTGTCTTTAACCATCTTTAAAAAATGTCCTTATATTAAAGATAGCAGGAAATACATTATCATATAACAAGCAAGACAAATATTTGCCAGTGACATGCAGGTTTTGGAAAAGGTCCATTCCTCCCACTCTTTTCTCTATTATGTTCCCTCTGAGACATCTGTACAAGGTTTATTTTCTTAAACTGTCTCCTTGCAGTGCTGGAAACACTTTTGCTGAGTCCCCTCACAGTTGCTGATGTATGAACATCTGACTGGATTCTCAACACATCTGCTCCAGCGAAGGCAAATTATTTCTTCACAGGGAGAGATTTGTTCTTAGTTCTTTTGGGTTACAGTCTCAGCTAAGCTCTGTATAACACTTGGAGATGAAACAAATTTTAAAAAGGAGGGAAAAAGAGTGATGTGCCTCCATTTTCAGGGGTATACTTTCATTTAATTCTAGGACAATATTCCGTTAAGCTTCTTCACCTTACTTCCTCTTTGCCTTAGAAATGCGTCCAACATGTTACAGTATTATTTTTCTTCTTTCCTTTATTTACCAAAGATTATCCTTTCACTGAAAGGTCACCAACACTTACTAGCAGTTATCTCAGAACAATAGCTGAGCCAGAACAGCTTTTTTCTTATAAAAAGTTGGTGCAGATTTTTTCTGTCCTTTTAAGATGCAATGCCTAAAATCTACATGATTTCAATATATTGGGCCCACATTATGTTTTGGATTTCAGTATGGCCAGAAAGTCTATCCTCTCCTGAACAGCGAGAGACTGCCCACATGCATGTGTATATGTACTTGTCTTTAAGTAAATTAATTACATTTTACTTTCCTAAAATACAACATTGCTCTTACTGGGCTAATGCTCATTGGCAGAAACTTGTAGTAAGCACAATTCAACCCATTTTTCTCAAGCAGAAAGGTCAAGATCTGTTTTCTGGCACACTTTTCCCTCTGCTGGTACTGCAGATGTTGCTATCGCAGAAGTATATTACTCTGTCTTCCAGTGACACACACCACTGGAAAGGTCAAGAGGAGCAGCTTTCCAATCACACGTTATTTTTCCATATCTGGAAGGCCAGTTGATCTTCTTAAGACAACTAAATCTTCCAAGGAAAGAAATTTGAAGAAGTGCTTATCTGCATGGTTTCTAAAGAGACTGGCCAGTTTTATTTCTGTGTGTCAGTTTTGCTCTGTGCCAATGCAGTGTTTTATTCACAAATATGTACCCAGCACCCACAAATTGAAGGATGTGGGGAATAGATGCTAATCTCATGTGAAAATGCTTAGCTGTGCTTACTCATCTCTGATACATGGTTACATTACCACGTGGAACCTCACAGTATTAGCAGAAAACATTCCCAAAATTACCATTTAATTAGTTCACCGTAAAGGAACAAACAAGGAAGGAGTCAGGTGCTTTGCTGAGTTGTCACCTCGAAAATAATGTGCACAGCATGTTTAATTCATAGGGATCTCAATAGCCTTTTGGCCTGGAGTACCTTGTTAACACTATTTCTATTGCTTTCCAGCTTGCAGAAAAGTATAAATCTCTTCTGGGATGCTATGAACTATATCCATAAAATGTTATGTCTAACAACTGCAAATATTAAGCTGTTCCGCAAAGCAGAGCCACTCTTTATTTTGTATTTTGTCAGTATCCGGAATATGCTTCAGCTCCACCCTTCAGTTAAGAAAGTCAAGACATTATATTCTCATTCCACAGAGGTCCATCAACAGGAAACACTGGTATCCATTTTCAGCAGATAAGAAAAGAGTTTCATTACTGTTTCTCAAGAAGCATTCATAGAGCCAGTGGTATTATTTACATATATAAGGGCATGTATTCTAAAAAAAATTTATTGAATACTGAAGGCCATCAGCCTGCCTTTTACCAGGAGGGTGAATATGTTTAGGATTGTGGGACTTTCAAGGAAGCTTTATATTTGATTTTGAAAACTTAACTTCTAAAGCTTCTACTCAATTATGCATTTAATGAACAGTTCAAAAAATCAGAAGGCAAAATAATATGATTGTTACCAATATTTTCCAAATGTAAGGACCTTCAGAAAGAGTCAATTACAGACTACATTCAGAAGCCAGAATTGAATTTCCATTCCTTTCCAGAGCACTAGCCAAATTTCTACAGCTATACAGTACTGACTATTAAGAAGCATCTCAGGCAGACTAGCAGTGAATTTCCAGTGTTCTTTAAGTTCAAAGGGATAGTTATTCATAACATTAGAGTTGCTTTTTTTCAAAAAAAACTTCTCTTTAATCTTTCTGAATTGCATCCAGGAATACTAACAGTTATAAGTTTCACAATAGATTTTTTTCCCAGCTTCTGCATTTTAGAAGACAATTTTATGTGAGCTGAGGTCAAATTCCTCAGTCTACACATGAAAGCTTCCAATAAGAAGAGATATCACTATAGTAATAGTAGAGGAAACAGATATAACAGTCTCTTAAAAAAGATTTCACTTTCTGGGATCAATGCGGGTTCAAAGGATGGAAAAACTGGTGCAAATTGCAAATGCGCAGTTTATAGGAAACAGAGATTTCTTGTAGATATATGCTTCTCTTATGAATAAGCTCCTCTTATTCTACTTTGCCTTTAGTACTCAACAGGTCAAAGCAGCTTTCAGGTAATGTGAATTCTTTTATGTTTTTTCATTAAAAATATCAGAAGTTTCAGAAACTGGATGAAAGATTAATACTTGAGTATATCTTTATGCCTTTCTTTTTTCAAGATGGAAACTCTTTTCTCTGGCTACAACAGAATTATCAAATGACTTTCATAAAAAGCAGCTTTCTTTAGAAGAAAAGTGCGTGTTGCCACTCCCAACGTTTTTTTCCTTTCCCATTTATTTTAAAGGGGTGATGAAGTTTTGTCATGCTGGTAGGTAAATGGCCTATATAGTGGGAAAAATAAGTGGTGTTGTGGAACAGCCAGTAAAACTTTAAAAACTTGTATAATTTTTTGCCCATTTGTATTGATATAGAAATACCATGAACTGATACTAGCGGTATGGCTTCTTCACAGGGAACTGGGGAGAGCTACTGGATACTTGTTGGGAGTCCAGCCCTCCTCCAAGTAGAGGCAATTTGAGGAGCAACACTGCAGGACAGAGGCAAATGAGTCACCCATATCTACCCAGTATATTTTTGCTTAACTCCAGCTGGAAGAGTGCTACCTGTTTCTTAGGTTTTCCTTCAATTTGCAAAGGTTTGGTATTGTGTCTATCCACATAGAAAAGTACCATGTTGGCATTGAAAATGCTTTAGGTATGCATGGCCTATTCATGTGCTCACAATTGATTCCATCAGAGCTGGGGAATTTTTCATCTGACGTGACAAGAGTACTGGAGAGAAGTTTGTCTTCATCTACAAGGTAGGGAAACTCCACTTGTCAGAATTACTTATTATTTCATAAGGGTGGTTCCTGACATTGCAAGAACTTCAGACTTTGCCCTTGATCTTACCCTAGAGCATGGTTTTGTTATAGTTTTTGTATTTTAGTCCTGCTCGTAAGCTTGCAAAGAATTTTGGGAAATGGTTTGTGGCATGTTGTGGATTGAAATTACGTTCTTGATGAGTCATTTCTTCATGATTCTCTACAGTTTTCATAGGTCTTGTTTGTGCTTTCCAGTCCTTGATGCCCAGATATCCCATAGTGAAATCCCACAACCTGCAGGGAAAGTGTTACACTATTTCCTTAAATTAACATCTTAGAGATTTTTCTAGGAGGAAAATGGGTGTAGGCTACATCTAATTTTACATAACCCTAAAAAGAATCTTTGTGCAGGCTAAGTATTGCTTAGGCCTCCACAATTTCTAAAATAATTCCATAATTCTTTTCATTCTCCACCTCCTGCCATACCTCATGAGTGGCACTGCAAATCATATTCTCACTACTGACAGAAAGAACCAGGTCAGTATAAGACTCATTCCAGCATTATTCAGACCTCAGGAGGAGTTACAGGTAACACTCTTCAGAGTCTCTGACTGATGAATGAACTTGTTTGAGGGCTACTGAGCAGAAGGATAAAAGAATCCTCCAGCCACAATTGAACAGCATTCAACAATCCTGGACTATCTAAGGAAAAAAAAAAAAAAAAGAGGAAAAGAGGGAAAAAAGAAAGAAAGCAACAGATGTAGTATTGGATAATAATGATTCAGAATTATTTAATGCATTGTTTTGACAGACTTCACATCATAAAAGTAAAAGCAGGCCCCTCTTAATAATAAAATATAGATAGAGATGGAAACACAGCAGAGCAACAAAGAACTTAATGGAAGATATTTGAAGCTATTTTGACATTTTTTCTCCTTAAACAATCAATTTGGCGTAAATTTGTAAACTATTCAGACTTTATTCATAAGATGTGGAAAAACAACTAATGATGTTAAAATAAAGGCCAAACTCTATCAACAACATAACACTAGCACATTTATTAATTTTATTAGAAAACGAACTTACGTATATTTGAAGAAAATTACTGTGAAAAGCTATAGAACTTGAAATATGTTTTTCTGAACATAAAATTTAAAAATACCTACAAATTCCAGGTTTCTTTAGTCATCTGACAATTACTTCTCAAACTGTAACAACACAATTCAGACATTGCAATTATCACCATCTTACATCCAAATTCAGCAGACATGCCAACATACGGATCTAAAAGTCCATAACTTCCTAAACTTGCCATCTTGTAAGTCTGCAAAGCTCACCATGTATACCCAAGAATCCTCTGTCAGCTCCTCCTGCATTTCTCATGCCAGCCATGCAGTAGCTCTGCCTCTGAACCAACAGTCCTTAATGCCAGCTAGCTCACATTTTTGTCCTTGCCACTAGTGGAAAAGAATTCACTGCCAGAAGAAAAAAATAATAATAAAATAAAAAGTAAAAAAAGAAATATCAGGATCTTCTACCAATGCAAAAATACATACTTATCCTGCATTTGCCCTTACACAACTGTGGGAGTCAGTAACATTAAGGTGGGAGTTAAGAAAGATAGGACCGAAAAAAATAGTGTAGTTAATGGGAATATTAGTGGGCAGCAATAGGAATTTGACCAGGGAAAAGTTAAGCAGGTACGAAAGAGGAAGAATTAATAAATACTTAAAGAATTCTTAATAATTCTTAAAGAATTCATAAAAGAATGGTCTGAGCTACAGAACCAGCTGTTTTCTCCCAATAGGTCTGTATTCCTGCTTAAGTCAGTTTACTGTGTCTGGGATCAAGGAAGTATAGATGTTTTTGGACCTGGTATGTAATAGTTTATTAAGTTCTCTATCAGTTCAGAGACACAAAGTGAACATAGTGGCTGTGTGACATGACTGGAAGAGCTGAAGCAGGATCTCTGGAAGAACCAGTAAAAGCAGCTTTTGGATTCCATGGAGATGGCTGACTTAGCATTAAAGAGTGAAATGAGTGAAAAAATTAAAACAATCTTAGGTAAAAATGCGAAGTATGAGTGGCACCGATACAAGATAAATGGCAGGAAAGGCTAACAAATGGAAGGAAATTTAAATGTAGATCCCATAGGGAAGTCTCTTTAAAGAATTTCTTGCAGTCTTTAAAACAGTTTGATGCAACAGTGCTTGCAGTCCTGGGTATCAAGCAGCTGGAACTTGCATCTCTTCACATCATTTTCAGATTTTCTCATATCTCAGAAGAGGGCACTGTGGAATGGGGAGCTACTAGAAGTGAGAACATTCAGCTGAATTCTCAACAGGAATGCCATCACCATGTAATTTGCAATTAATTGCTTCCTTTGTTTTTATCCAGAGAACCGTGTGTGATGTATTTGCTCAAATGCATGAGCATTCAAATGCAGAGCTTGCTCATTCTCTGATGTTAGAGGAAATTCTCAATCCTTCTGACATATCATTAGCCCCAACCACAAAGAAGTTTACAACTGCTGAGGGGTTTTAATCCAGGGGGAACACCTTTTTGTTTCTTTCTTTTACAATTCATTTCTTATTAGCAGCATACAAAGAAAGTGGTCTTTATCGTTGCTGAGACAGAATGTCTCTTCAGCAATTAAGGTGAAAATGGGTGAACACCGAAAACAGATGAATACCAGATACAGTACATGGACAATTAAATCCAAATTATATGAATTCTACATTTTCATGGATAACACAAATATTGTACCTGCTTCCCTACTGCCTTTCTCTTTATGAGCTATTTACACCTTTACTAATTGCATCTAAATCATTTTGAATAGTATACGGATTATTTTAGGTATATATATATATATATGTATTATAATTTCTATCCATTAATGCAAATGACTACACCAGAAAGTCCGTGAGATTTTCCTCTGTACTTATCCCTTGACTTAATCAATAATGAACCTGGTCAGCTCCTGACGAGTTGAATTTCCACCACTGTTAAGTTAAAACTAAATGTTTTGTAGAAACAGTAATTACTGTCAGAGTTTGGTTTGGGATAATAAGACATTTTTTAAATAAACATTTTGATTTTTGCTTTAAAATTATTTTTTCACTTCATTTGTAGCACTGTAAGAATGTTTTGTTACATTTCCGTGGCACTTTAAAAGTTTAAACACTTATGTGAAGAGTATCAATCATGAGGAAATAAGGAATAAAGACAGTGTTCCAGAGGAGCTTTTAAAATCTAGGAAGTTTGTTACATTTCAGAATAGAAGATAACTAATTGGACTCCTCCAAAAGGGAAATTATTCATTTACTCTGATATAATTGAGTCTTCAGCACTTCTACTACCTCAATTCCATTTCTAAAACATTGAATTTCTTTCAGTTTTGTGATCTCTGGAACTTACACTCTAGTCAATTTCTGGCTTGAAAACTCCTTAGTCTGTCTTCTCTATCTCCCTGCCTTCTTATTTTTAGTTTCTGATAAATCCACTTAGCATGTCTTTCTTTTATTTTCTATTCATTTTGACCGGTCATTTTACTTCCAGCTGACACTGTAGCTGCACAGACTGTAGAATGCATCTGTAAGTATTGATGGTGGCACCACTGCTTTCCCCAGTGTCTCTCCCTCCTATCATTCTCCACTCTGGCCTTGCCCATCTCTTTTCCCTAATGTGGCAGAGCTAGTGATGATGGGTATCTGGTCCATCTCCAGCACATAACCAGAAAGGCTGCAAGGATTTAAAAGTTCTTGTTGCAGCTGGACAGACAGATAAAGCCATAAAGCAGCAGTTCTTAGCCCAGCGGCCAGACCCAGGTGATGAGCATGTAAGGTGCAGGTACCACAGAAGTGCTTCTGTGGACAACAATGATCTTTTGTGGAGCAGCCGTGCTGAGTGGCAAGACTCTTTCCTTTCTCACCCTCAGCAGAGCCTCATCCATGGGGCATGGCAGCCTTTCAGAGCAGCCAAGGAAATAATCCCCCAATTTCTAGATCCCCAAAAAAGGAAGTTTGATACTGGCCTGAAAGGTGGCATCAGCGCCTGTAGAAGTACCAGGGTGTCAGCAGAGTGGGCCCTTAGGGCCACCAGTTTTCTGAGGTGAGGGCAGCCAATGAACAAGGTATGAATTGTAGGGGGAGGCAGTGGTTAGTGTTTTTTTAATACACAGCAACTGCCACATCTAATTTCAGAGCCTGCTGTCTCTCCACAGAAACTTCCCTGAGGATGAATGTTAAAATTGCAAAAAAACATTCTTGAGATTTACTAAAACCGTGGAGCTTATGTGATAGCATAAGTGTGTAATGAATGCTGTAATTAAGGCTGAGGACTGCTGCTGCTTTGGATAATTTATGGGAATTTTTTGCATGGAGCTGTTTTTTTGGAGCAAAATGGACAAAGCTTAATCACACTTCATATTAGGTCCCATTTACAAATACTTAAGAAAGAATTAACAAATGATTAAGAGACATTTTCGTGAATGTTCAAATAATGTTTAAACCAGCAGGTTAACAGGGGTTAGACTCACAGGATGTGTAAGTCCAAAACCTCTAGCTAGCTTCTATCTAAATTAGCTTTTATTTAAATTTCTCCAGATGCTTGAAATTCTACTCATAACATTCTCCGGTTTGCAGTATTTGCCAGTGGGTATGCTGACTGACACATATGCCTTGACAGAGCCTATTACCTCAACTTACCTCTGGCCTGCACACAAGCAAGTGACAAGCAAGGTAGTCTACCAAATTTTAGCTGCGGCATCTCATCTGGAAGATGTCCTCAGAACTCATTCTAGTCCGCTATGAAACAGCAGAGCCTGCTCTGATCTTGTAACCCAAGCAGCAGAGCACTTACCTGGGTTGCAATCAGATGGGTTGATCTTCCTGCTCTGTGCAAAATTAAACATGAAGACCTATCCCCAAAGGACACTCACCAGTGGAGGAATACCTGCCCCTCTGCCTCTGGAGGAGAGGTAAGATGGGTCTGTGGTGACTGGACCTCTTTATGGGACTGAGGAATCCAGGGAAGGGAACTCAGCTCAGAGGCTCAGGGGAGGGTGTGTTAGTACAAAAGGAAAAGCAAGAAAGGAGTATGATGTGAATGTAGCAGCAAAGGGAGACAGTAATGGGTTTGCAGCTGTTTGGTTTGCTTCTGACCTTGTGAAATCCCATGTTAGCTATGTCAGTCTCCTAATTAACTCGAACCATGCAACTGAGGCATCTCTTCTCCACTGAAGTGCACTGAGATTCCATGAAAGGAGATCCACTCCTTTTTAATACAGGCCCTTACTCTACTCTAGATTAAACAGTCTTTTTCTCCTGTGAAGTAGAATACAAGGCTTATTCCTGATCTGATCTGTGCTTGATATATCATTATCCTGTTACACTGAGGAATCCAAACCAGATTATTTGCAGGCACTTCTTAGACAGCAGTGCTATGTTACACTTTTCAGAAGTAAATCACTACTAGCTTTCATCTAATTATCTGCATCTTGCTAAGCAAGAAAACTCCATCTTTAATAACTTTGATCAGATCTTCAGACTGTTAATTAGAAGACTTCAGGCACCCATGTCAGTTGTAAGATCTAAAATTCTGCCCTTTACTAATCATTAATTAGTACGCACATTTCTGTGCCTTCTTCCACAATACCATGATATCATTTCCTGCGCAAAGGGGAATGCAGCTGACCCATTCTTACATAGAAGCAATTATTATTCAGTCGCTTTTCTGTGATATGCTTTTTGTCTATGTTAGTTGACATTAAAAATAAGTATTTAACCTATGTCAGGAAAGGGGCCAGTGATATAAATATTATCTTCCACAGTCATAAGTCTACCCTCTTAAGACTGTCTCCCACATCTCTACACTCTTGCACACTGTGTTTTGTCAGCTGGAATTGTGCCAGGCTCTAGAAGCTGTTCAATGTCTCTGCATGTCACCAGAACAGATTGTCAGTACATTTGATGCTAACATTTCTACCCTAAGTTATCCAGGAAGGAAGATAAATCTGGTAGGCTCCCAACGGTTTAAGGGTCAGTTCGGCCTGGGTCTGTGATGAATGGAGCTGGGAAGCATGGACCCACATCCCAGGAAAGGGGAAAGGAAAAATGGAAAGGGCAGGAAGATGGGCCTAAAAACAAAACAGTGGCAATGATCTGAGGAGGAAAGCTAATTCACTAAATAAGATATTGGAATGCAAAATAACGCAATATAACACAATATAATTACAGGCAAGGAGGCTATAGAGCACACACACTGCTGGGATGAACCAAAAGGGAAAAGAGTGCGGCTTTGTGACTTGGCAACAGTTTTATCTTTCCCTCTGAACAGAAAATGGAAAAACATGAAGTAACGCAAAGTCCTCTGGGGTAGATAGTTCTTCTCTTCTGAGACAGGTATACCCAGAACTATTGATGATCCACAGAACTGCAGCATTAACTCTTTAACTCCCAGTGCACTACATGATGTTATGATGTGGAATACCAATAACAAAAAATCATAAAACCATGACATAGACTTACATGGGAAAAGTTGCTCATTCTAACATAGTTGGCTGATCTGTGTTTGATGGCTGAATCCACAGGGATGTATTCTTCTTTCAGTCAGATATGAAGCAATTTAAACATCTGAACATGACCTTTCAGGCCACATTCATAGTGCAGGACCCAAGTGTGCCTACCAGGGTTGCTCACAGGCAAGCCAAGCTGGGCTGTAGTCACAAGGCAAATGCAGGAGACTCCAGAACAAATCAATTCCCCCTCATCATGTATCCCCTGGTTTTGCTATAAGAAAGTTTAAACAGACAGCAGGGATTCTGCCATCCTCTCCTGCAAATCCCATAGTCTTGACAGCAGGGCATCCAACCTCTAGAGAGAGCTTGCCCCGCAGGTTAAGCTGAGTCACCCCCTCATTAAATCCCTGACATTGTGCAACTCAGCTGTTTCAGAACCGTATCCTGCTTTCTTCATATAGTTTCTTTTTGCCCTAACAAATCCCCCCTGGAATTGAACACTGTCACTAATATTTTTTTGTTTTGTTGGGTAAGATTTAAATCAATAGGCCTATTATTCCCTTTGTGTTTGTTCATTAAGCAGTGTGGAAAGTTATGGTACACTAGTGAAATCGCAGTCAGAAGCAAATTTGTGTCTGCAGGTTTTATCAACATATGTAAGACTGACATTCAAAAGTGTATCTTTTATTATGAAAATTTACTTATTTCCCATCCTCCTACACCCAATAACAACAACGAAGATGTTTTCTTCATCAAACACCAATTGACTCTCCAAAGTGCAAAATGAGCATGTGAATGATACTAATTTACCCAGCAATCACTGCTCAGGCAGTTTTACTTGCCAAGGAAGTGTGACAAAGAAAATGCAATTGTTTAGGGAATTGTACAAGCAATAAAATGTTATTTTACTGTAGTTAAAGAAAATTAACAAGAGCAGGCATAGAGTAGTTACACTAATGTCTTTAAAATGACCTAAGTGCAATAAGTGAACAAGGATTGAGGTCAAGAAAAGGACTCTTCAAAGTTGATTACTCTCATAAGCAATTCTGTTTTTCAGACCATTTGCTTCGGACAAGATGTCTGTACCTTTATCTCTGTGTTTTGCTTTGCCATATTGCATATGTACACCAGCAATTCCCTAGACACATTTGTCAGGACAATTTGTTTGGTTAAACGTAGAAAATACCAGGGTCATATTTTTTAAAATACACTGTTCAGCTTCGCAGTGCAGTGACCACACTTGGTACCTCTGTGACCCATTACCTCAAGTTTTCAGCCCCAAGAGAGGAGTAGTGCTTCTCAATAAAATACATACAGGGAAAGGAAAGTACAAATGCTGAAGTGATGCCAACCATGTATCACTGAGGATGTTTGCTTGACAGGGAATGAACCCAAGCTGGTCATGTATAGTTCAACAGCATAGACAGTTTCCATTGCCTCTTGGGCACACAACTGAGCAACCCTCTTCCATACTCCACACTTGCTGATGCTGTTCTGACACTGCCTATTCACTACTCAACACTTCCAGTATCAGGTAGCATATAAATTCCCCAGATACCCATGTTCTGGCACTTGAAACCTGCAGTCTACTGAATCAACAGCTGAGCCACATGAATACAAGTTCTTAAACTGGAAGAAATTCTTCTTTAATAGAAAGAATTTGAGACTGTACCATGTCCTGTTTTTAATGTATTATTTGATGGATTTTCTCTCTTCTCCCCTCTCTCTGCATCCCACCCAGGAATAATATAAATATGGAATATTTTCAAAAGTTGGACTAGCCCAAGCAAAAGGTTCAAAAGGTAAATCTACTTGAGCACCTTGTCTTTTACCTCACCAGGTATATCCTTAATTCAGTTCAGGTGGTCCAAATCAGAGGATTTTTGCTAAGTGTTACTAGATTTTCTATTTGCACAGCCTAATTATTTCTTCAGCATTCATTAACCAGCTCTTTGAGTAGAAAGCAGACAGGAACCATTTTGGTGGGAGAAAGAAATAAGGTGCTTTTGTAACTAAGGGAAGCAAGAAAAAAGACATGACCTCTTTGTTCTGCTTTTCCTAAACTTGAAAGGCTGCCTGCTGATTCCAGATAGCAGCTAGGTCTCACAGCCTGGATTAATATATTCCTTTTCAGGAGATTGTTTCTGAGAAAGTACAAAATACTGCATCTCTTCAACAACACACATTTATAGAGAAAGACCACAATAATCCCATGGGAGAGAATGTCATCTGTTATTTTCCAGCATACCAGCACTTCACATACAGCAGAATATAGGATACTTTTTCAGAAAAGACAGAGAAGTTTACCTGGTATTTGCAGAAGTGTCTTTTCCTCTGCACTCTCCGTGTAGGCACTGTGATGTTGTAGATCTAGGTATAGCCATCTAAAACACGCAGCCACAATTATATATTATATTTTTTATGTGTTTTCTGGAAGCTGATTCTTTTTTGCCACATGCAATTAGCAGTCAGATTTCTTACTGAGAATAAATAGCTCCTTGGTCTTTGTGCTGATGGCACAATAGCTTCCCTTTCACAGGTACTCTCATCTTTCACAATCTTCAATTGCCTCCAAGGAAAAGATACATATAAATTTACAACTCAGTTCCTCACTCTTGAACTCCATTCTATGAATTCTATTATTATATTCTATGAGTCTGTTCACATTAGTGTTCATCTTGGGAGTGTTTCCTCATCTGGAGACACAGAGGAAGAAGTATCTCTGCTACTACTGAAAAATAGTCCAGCATCTTACTCTCAACCCACCACCCCAATAAGAGTTTTGCCTCCCGAGAAGTGTATCAGAATAGATTTTCTCTTTCACAGTGTAGTATCCACACACAATCTTCCCATAGGGAGCTGTGCTGCACCTGACTAGGATGGAGTTGACTGGCTTCACAACAACCTGTATGATGGCATGGCTCATAACTACATTTCAAAATAGCCAGTGGTCTAAGATGCTGTATTATGGTTGCAGTATACTTGGGAGGCACAATTTCCGGCTCCACTCCTGACAGGATTCTCTCTTTCAGCTCCTTTTACCATGGGTCATAGGTGTAAGATTCACATGGGACCGGACATCGGTGGGCACTGTTCTTTGTGCACCTTAATGCCATCTGGGTATGGGAGCTGTGAACTCCTCTGGATTGGTAGGAGGATTCAGTCTTGTCTGTTACCTTGTCCCTTCTAATTGGGACATGTGGCAGAAGCACGTAGTTGTGGCTGGCCCACTCCAGGTCAAAGAGTACATGATAATGCTACCATGATGGTGCACAGCATAAATTTAGCACCAACCAAGACCCGTTAGTTCTCATCCATGAGTTAATTCATTGACTGAAGAATCAAAGAGCAATCAGCAAAACCTGAGTGTCTTTTAATACTTCCATGTGGTCAGCAAAGGATTATCATGGCCTGAATGAAGTCATGCTACAAATCTAATATGAAGGCAGCCAAGTGGTATGTCACAACAACGTGATGCTATCAGTGCACTTTTCTCAATCCTTTAGGCAGCAGAGTGTGGGTACAATTTGCTTTCATGTGGCGGGATGTCCAGAACCCTTCCATAGGAGTAGAAGCCCAGACCTACCATTTGGTACAGACAAAGATTGCACTGGAATAATGTGATGCTCTTGAACATGAGTATTTCCTTGATGACTTAATCATGCATGGCAATACAGCAGAGGAAGTGTTTGAGAAGGGGAAAAAGCAATCTGTATCCTTCTGAAAACTGGTATTGCTATAAAATAAAGCAAGTTCAAAAGAGCTGCACAAAAATTCTGGCTCCTGAGAATAGAATTCCAAGGTGGGTATTGCCACTGGATGTTGCTGGATGTGATAAATAAAGTAACAACTATGTTTGTTCCCACTAGTTACAGAGAAACACAAGTCTTTCTGGACATTACACATGTCTGGAGAATGCAAATTCCAGGTTGTGAGTCTATTTCAAATTAGATCTGAAGCAGCGTCAGAACTTTGAATAGATCTAACAGAAGACGAGCACATACAGTAGCCTTTGGGCCCATCCATATAGGATCTGCTGTGAGGAAAGTACTTTACACTGCAACCAGTGAGCTGCACATCCTCTGGAAGAGAACATAGAAGAAGCATGACGTCTACACCTAAGGTTTTGAAAACAAGGCTACTTAGGATCTGAGACACATTACACACCGCCTCCCCCTCAAAAAGAAAAAAAAAAAGATAGAGAGATACTAGCAACATGTGAGTGGGGTCAAGATGCTTCACAAGCTGTTGGTATAGAAGCACAGCTCCTCTTGGCATCTTCACTGCCTGTGCTACACTGGATGTTCAAAGAGAGGATTGCTTATACAGATCATGTGATTGATGCTAAGTGGAGTATTTGGATAGCACTGATCACACAGAGGTCTCAACCAGGGAGTCCCAGTTAGGCAGGAGTCCTAGAAGAATCTCTGGCCAGAAGACAGAGATTTCAGAACATAACTGAAGAAGAATATAGCCACTGAGGCACTACCTTACAATGAATTATCAGAAAGTAAAAAACATTATGCTTTGTTTACAATCAGATCCTGTCATGTTGTAGGAAACCATCAGATGTGGAAAGTTGCTGTGTAGAATTCCACATGACAGGTAATCAAAGCCATCAAAGAAGGTGAGTCAAGTCAGACTGCTGTAGTGAAAACTATCCAGATGGGACTAGATATTACCAAATGATAAAAGTGTTCAATACTTTACCCCTACACTGACTTGTGAATGATGGCAAATGCCTTGCGTGAATGCTAAAACAATGGAACCAGAGTATCTGTCAGTACAGAGGTAAACTCATTTAGATTTCTGCATTGAGGTGGGACAGCAGTGCTTTGGTAAGAAACACAGCTGTGAAGTGCATTATATGGATGCACGCATTCCCAAGAACTGCATCACTGAAGAACATCAAAACAATAATCAACTAGGAATGAAGAAAAGGTAAGTTAAATGAACTCTTCCTTATGATGTCCCTCATGTGGGAGCTATGGGACCCACTGACACCAGAGCACTTCCTCATGCATATTAGCTCAATGAACACTCTATCCTAGAATACAATAAGCAGATTGTATTGACAATATTGACAAACTGATTGTACTGACAATATTGACAATATTGACAAACTGAGATCAAATGGTTTTCATATGTGGTGAAGGAACAGAGGCACAACTGTGCTAAACTGAGAAGTTTCATAGATTTTTAACTTTAGATTAGATTGGTGTCAACAGGCAAGAAGTGGGAATGTGGTAGTCATAGCTCCTTTGACAGTGACAGCTAATACACAGTGAGCCTGGATTATATAGTGAACTAAGTAGTGCTAGTTTTGAAATTAAAAAACACTTAGTTGTACATACTTGAGAAAAGTAAGATCCAACATGGTTTCCTAATGGAAAGAGCTGCTTCAAAAGGTTCCCGACGCTCTGTTAAAAGATCAGTGAGTATTTGTAGAGGAGTGACACAGTTACATTTTGTAAATGAACTTCCCAAAATCTTTTGGTATGTTTAGACCCTGGAAACTCTTAAAGATACTAAGCTGTCATGGAATAAGAGAGAATAAACACACTAATTAATAACTGTGACTAGAAAGCTGATCAGTCAAAAATTTTAACTGGTCAGTTTTTAGTGTAGAAGGAGGTAGTATCACAGGGAGTAAGTCCTGGAGCCAGAGCCAACTCTTCTCACCATATATTAATGAATGAATCATAGAAGTCTCTTTGCTGCGATAAATGTAATGAATCTCTTCTAGTGAGATGGCAAATTTTCAGCTGGTAGAAAAGTGTTCCAAAAATTAAAACCTAAAATTGACCTCAAAGACTTGCAGAAAGCTTTCATGATACTGAGTGAGTGGGTAATAATTGGCAGAAGAGATTCAATGTCAATAAATGCAAAGTAATGCACATGGCAAAATAACAATCGTAACTATACATATGCAATGATGGGCTCTACATTAACAATTCATGAAAGAGGTCTCAGAATAACTCTGGATAATTTCCTGAAATGTCAGCTCAATGTTCAGTAGTCAGAAAGACATAAAGACTGTTAGGAACAAGAGGAAGAGAATTAAAACAAACACAGAACATCACTACAATGTCGCAGAAACCACAGTTCACCCACAGCTTTCCTGACCACTTCATCTCAAAGTGAATCAGGCAGACCCAGGAGACAATCAACTGCATCTTGACGTAGACCAGGTCTTTGCTGGTGCCTGGGCAATCCCAGCTAAGATGCTTCTTTCTGCTTCATCTGAAAAAGAAACTCCTCTGCTATGTTCAAAGCAAGGGCAAAATAGTTAAAACATTAAACTGCAAAGCCATTGCTCATATTTTTATTGCTCTCAGGAGCAGTGATGTAAAAGATAAATCATTCATTGGAAATTTAAGTAATCAAGAGTCAGTTTCACTTGTTGAACTTGCTGTTCTCATTTTGCCCTTCCTAATCTTTCATTGTAGAGAGAGAAGAAAAAGAAAGATAAGTCCTAATATGAATTGCAAGATAATAGGAGAGGGGTGTGAGATAGGAATGAGGTAGATAAGCTGTGTAAGGTCTTTTCTGGCTTTACTTAATGTTTAAATTGCATCCTGTCACCCTTGAAATAGTTCTGATGTTATCTGCAAGCTCTTAGTTAATCTTGTATCTTCCCTCTGACCTCCTTCTCCGACGATATTTGCAAAATATTAGTGACTGAATGACAGAAAAGACATGTAACTACGTAATCACAATCTGAAGATGGTTTTTCTTTTTTTTGAAAAAAAAAATACAACAGTAGTAGGTAAACTGAAAAGCTGATCTTGAAAAAGATTTAGTCTGAAGAACAGGTACCTTCATAACCCATAAGAATTGCAAGATATGCAACTATGTGAGCTAGACCAAAAGGGAAAATAAGCATTGCTGAGGTCTTTCAGTTCTGTTACTATAAGTAGAGATGTTGGTAGAAGTGACAAGCATACATATATAGTAGGATTATGGAACTGCCTACATCAGTATTTCAAAAATGGAAAGCCAGAGGCTGAAGGGAAAGGACTAACATGGCTTCTGTTAAAGGGCAACAATTTATCTGTCCTGCTCACAAATGCACTTCTTTTTCACTTCCTTTCTCCCTTCTAATTGAACCTGAAATACTGGCTATTTTGACACTGAAAATAATAGCACTGGAAACATTTGTAATTTCTACAAAACAATCCCTCTGCATTCAGGCAGTCCATATTGCGTCAAGATTCCTGCTTAGTTATACCGTGGATTTGCATAACCCTCCAGAAAAAATAAAATAAAATAAAATTTAAAAACTTGCCTTCTGGAGTCTGAGCAAATAACCTCCCCTCAAACACGAGAGCATTAGCACTGTGATCATTACCACATGACATTTAAAACTGTAATCCATGCCGTGTGGTGTCTTGGGGATCCTCCTCTCCTGGTGACTCGTTTCAACTTCCTGCCTGGCCTCTGCTTCTAATTGACTCTTCCAGCTAATTTCATTTGGATTGTCATTATGATTATGACATTTAACAAGATTCCTTTTATGTTTTATATATTTCAGTAGTAAATTAAAATGAGAGCTAGCTGCTACCGACATGTGCAGTCTGTAGGCATTCACAGTTTTATTTTCCATTTAGTACAAATTCAGACAGTCAGAGAGGAGGTTTTGGCAGGGGGAGTAGCTGTATACTTTGGTTCATTTTTTATTTACTTTCTCTCTGTAAAGAACTCACAGACAAGGCATCAGTCTAAAACTGAGATGACCCACATACGATTTGTTGATCTCACTAATCACTGAATTAAGTGATTGAATCTATTTGATTGCAATTACAGGCTCACCCTCTTTCATTAATCATGGCAGTAAGACCCTGATTTTCATAGGCACGCTAGGGACTGACTTCTTGTGAAATCAATGGCAGGAGTCCTCTCCTAAGCAATTTATCTGAGCAACTTTAAGTCACTGTTTTGTTTGCACATAATTCCTGTATAACACAACCAGCTCAGGATTTCAGCTATGACTTACTGACTTCGCACAGTTCAAGAAATCCGAGGATTTATGTGTGTTTAGAGATGAGAGACCGAAATGCAGAGAAAGAATAACTGCACAAAATGCACGTCCTTAAATTGCTTCCTCTCGGGAGAAACATTTTGACTGCTAGATAAATTACATCGTGTTTGCACTTCTGTGGAGCAATCATGACATCCAGCGGGCATCTCCCTTACTGCATGGTGCACTGCCCTGACTTTGTGGGGGTTGGACAGGTGATGGGGTCACCAGTGGAAAACACGAAGAGAACACCTGGAACATTTGTTTTATTTTGTTTTGCTGTGCTTTGTTTATTTCATTTCATTTCATTTTTGAAATTCCAATTATTCCTTTCATATATTTCTAATTATTAGACTTGCTGATTGGATACAGGGTCAAACATTGTTATGAGATCCTGGGATCACAGCACAGAAAGCTGTTCGGCACGCCAGCACTTACAGACCAGCAGTTTTGCAACAAGCTCACAGTACAAGGCAGTCAGGACTTCCTAGAAGAAAACCAAGCACTCAGGTTGCCATAGGTGGTCCATTGTGTTCTATTCTGCTGTGAACTGGCAGAAATAGCTGCTGACATTGTACTGGCTATTTCTTCTAAACCACTTCAGTAAACTCACCAGTACCTACACTGTAAGAAAAAGAGAGCACTTCACCTCTCACCTGGGACAGAGAGTTATCATCTCTATGCAGGCAAAGATCTGGAGCATTAAGTATTGTAATGTGGAGTCCACCACAATTTATGAACAGTGTTGCTAGAGCAAAGATATAAATGAAGCTTGTTGGGTGAGCTGATTAATGTAAAGGCCCCTGAATGCTAACTTTTCTGTAGTCTGCAGCACATTTTAACAGTAAAATACGTAAAACATTTGCTACTCTGTGGCTGCTGCTACATCCATCACTTCCTATTCTTTTTATGCACAAAATTTCACAATTGCTATGCCTGTGTTATGGCCATCTACTCAATAGTACGTGGATGCCTGCAGTATACTAGTGATTCTGCAATTGATTATTCCTCTGAAAGATGGTCTCAGTTGTTGTGTCTCACTGCTCAGCTGTTGCAACAGTGTTCAAGGCACCAGGCTCAGCTTCAGCTCCCTGCTTCCCAGCCCTGCAGACACCACTTAGAGTTGTCTAATACTGTGCTGGATAAGATTGTTACTGACGCAGCCATTGTCTAGTTTCAGCTTTAATGCTGAAGGCAAAGAGGCTGGGCACACTTCTCAGATAGATCTCAGAACTCAGAAGATGTTCCCAGGATAAATCCAGTTGACTTCTTGGGATGGATTCAGACCATGTTTCCGCCATCTGACAAGCACCTTGTTTGACTACACAACACTGGTCCACATTCAAAAGGTTATCTTCCTAACCAATCTTGGGCATTTCATTAAAAATGCCACAGCTTTAATACTGAAGAAGAAGCCAGGAAGATGTTGAATCACTGAGCACTGGATCCAGACAAGCCCTGCGGACACATCTGAGTACTGGATGCTGCTCAGCTGGGAGGACAGGCAAGATTTAGAGGGGAGAGGAGTAGAAACTGAGTAGAGGCAGACTGTGTGAGACACATTTGTTTCTATTAATTCACTCCTTCTCATTGATTCCCTAGGCCAGTAGCAAAAGTCTGAAGCCATGCAAGCAGCCATCAGTACATCCCACAGTTGCACACTACTACTGCACTACAGTCCAGAGGCACACACACACATTGCATGCACAAAGAGAATGATAGTGCTAACTCACATATAAATTCTGGGTTGTCATTTAATTAGTAACTAAGCAGCAATGGCAAGTGACTCCATCCCTCCATTCATATGGTATGAAATGAGCGTGCACCTTCCCGGCGCACAGCACTACTCTAACGCCTTTAGAGGAAAATGAGGGTAACCTTTCCTCCAGCCTGCCAAGGAACTACGTAACCTTGTAATTATCCAGCTTTAGATAGAGGAGATACATTGTAATTGTGTACAAAAGAGGTCACAGGTTTATGCATTCTCTGACAGACTGCAGGAAGAGAAACCGGGTAGAACGTCTGCATCAGACCTTTCTAATTTATTTTCCCCAAGTGCATTAAATATTAATGTCATCTTTCTAACCTGCATGTTAGCACATTTATGAACATGTGATTAACTGGTACCACACAATAAAGCCCAGAGTGTCAAAAATTGTTTGGTTTTAATTGGTTACAGAGTTTATACAAAAATCAAATGTAGATTCTCTAATCAGTGACTAAAATGCAATAATTCCAGACTATGATTAAAATCTTCAGCTGCTCAGTGAGAAATGTTGTTGGTTTTGTCTTCCAAACCCTATGGTTGGAAAAGCCCTACAGAACAAGACTCCCCTTCATGGGGTGTACTGCAGTAACATAAAGCAAAAGGTGTCCTGCCAGAGTAGCACAACAGCAACACAACAGAGGCCACATGTGTCACTGATGAATGGGAGCACCCCAGACAAAACTTCTGCTTTGTCAGTTCCCACCAAGTTTTGGTAGCTATTCTGCAGGTAAGCATGTTAGAGGGATGCTGGAGAAAAAATGTGGTGCCCATGACCCACGAGAAGTCAGTGTTTCTGCCAGGCTCACTGCTTCAGGGTAAGTTCCTATTGGCATACCAAGGTGTAACACAGAGCTCACAGTTTAACCTCCAATTACATTGAAAGTGAAATGAACACTTCTTCTAGTCCACAGTGAAGAGTTTATTTATCTTTTAAGACAGACTATCTCTTATTCTTCAGGAAAGAAGCCCTTGCTTGCTAAGCCTGCTGGTGGTAACTGCAGTGTGAACTCAGTTCTTCAGGAATCACACTGAAACGGCCCTGCCTGAGACTACATCCCAACAACATCCTCCCCCCTAACCCACAGGAGACCTGGGGAGATGAAAAAAGACCCTCAGTTACTCATGGTATCACTGTGGATGCACAGGGCTACACGAAGAACAAGAACAACTCAGTGTTCAAAGTCTTATTAACAGTGGGTTTATATGAAGCAACCACGCCTTTAAATAATCAAACAGGCATCAGAAGAGTTTCTACCAGTGCTTAGCTGTACTTAAATGAAAGGATATTACTGAAAGAACATCCTCATCTATCTGTTGGACAATTTTTAACACTAAATAAATAAATATGAAAATAAGAAGATTTCTGTTTCAGGACAAAGATGTCACCATAAACAGAGTGACCCCAGGTTTTGAAGAGGTATCTAGTTCAGAATAGGAACTACCCTGAAAATAGGTCTGAATCCTTCTTGCACACACAAAAGTGAATGAAATGTCCATTGTGAAATTGTGCAATGTAACAACAGCGAAGGACTGACTCTAAAGAGCCAGCTGTCTATGGAGGAATGCAGTTCCATGTCCTCGTCCTCCACCTCCTCCTCACCCCTACTCACTGCTCTCCATTTGCTGCCCTGTGGTTCCTGTAAGCACAGAAAGAGGAATGCTTTCTTAGTAGTACAAGCGTATTTAGGCTACCTTCAAAGAGATTGAAGTGGCCATGGGATCAGTCATTGTCTATTAGGAGTCAAAGATTTTGCAAGTAACCTCTAGATGATCTCAGCTTAGTTCTCTCTGCTACAGAGAGCGCACATCCTCCTGAAGGTCATAAAGGCCTTTCTGCCCCATTTGCTTTGCATGCAGCATCTGCCTGGGCAGACATGGGATGGTGAACGCATCCTGTCCCCTGCCTCCTAGGACAAGAGGATAGGGGATTTTGAACTACATCAATTAGAATTCAAACATACCTGAAGCAGCACCTGTTAACAAAATTCTTTGAGTTGTGCTTCTGTGCAAGGTCTGTGCAATGGGCATTTCTAGATGCTCCTTAGGTGGCATCACCTATTTTCCCATTTGGTGGGTGAGAAAAGCAAAATAGTTCAAGGCACAGTTTTGTAAAGGACAAACATCTGATATTCATGCTATCTGAGGAGTACAAATGCAGTATACAAGAAAGAACCTTTGCAGGGAAATCTGGTGAGAAAATGTAAATGGTAAAACAAGTGTGGCACAAAGGAGAAGGAATGAGCAGGGATGACAACCCAAATTTCCCTTTGTGCCTAGTCGCATATCTGAAGAATATTTCTGCAGCAGAATTTTCTCAGTGGTTACTATAAACAAGACTGAGAAGGGTAAATTATCATGATGCAGAGAGGCACAGAATGTATTACAGCTTGCACTGGACTGGTGTTCAGTGGAACAACTGGTCATCTGCCTTCACTTCTGCCCCCTGGCAATTTGGTAGTTTTAGGGGGAAAAATTTTTCATTCCATTATCCTCCCGAACTGAGTAAAAAAATGTAAAATTAATGCCTGAAAATGGAAGGCCTCACACAGGGCATTCAAGGGAGTGGGAAGATGAAGGACAGTAGAAACAGGGCAACATTGTGCTGACGCTGGGTCTCAGCCAAACTTCTCTGTTTGGTACTTTTATCTGAGCCTCAGGGAGTTTGCTTCTCTGACTCTGTTGTCTAAATTGAGCTGGAGAAAAAAACAGGTTCTTTAAAGTTTTATCTCTCCTTTAATAATATTCAGTCTGAAGTCTCTTTCCCACATATAAATTCTTAATTTTTTTTTCCACTAGATCTTCTATGTAAAAATAAACAAACTGCACGCAAAGGGCATTTTTACTTTTGCCTTTAAGCATTTAAAACACAAACCAAGACTGCAAAGGTCTTCTCTGTTAAAATATGGAAAGGATTTTTCCAACAATTTAATAAGGATTCCTGTGTCCTGCTGGGTGCATTTGGAAGTAAAAAGAAATGATATAGAATATATTATTGATTATTCCTTGTGGAACACCAGCAATGATAAATCATATAGAACTTCACAGTTCATTAGACATTGACAAGGTGAGGCACTGCCCTTCTGGTGTGTGTGCTGCAGGCAGCAAGTAGATGCATTATAAAATATCCTCTTTTTTATTTAACTCTTCAGAGGTTCCCACAACTTGAAAGAACCGCTTTCAGAAAAGTTTCACTTTCTTTCAGTTTGACTACACAATTGTGGTACACATACTGAAGAATAGGGGATGTTTTGCCTACATGGAGAATCAAGAAATTATAGAATGGTTTAGGTTGAAGGAGACCTCTAAAATCACTGAGCTCCAACCCCCTGCCATAGGCAAGACTGCCCCTAACAGCTCAGGCTGCCCAGAGCCCCATCCAACCTGGCCTTGAGCACCTCCAGGGATGGGGCACCACAGCTTCTCTGGGCAGCTGTGCTAGTGCCTCACTATCCTCTGGATAAAGAATTTCTGCCCACCATTGAACCTAAATCTCCCCTCTTTTAGCTTAAAGCCATTCCACCTTGTCCTAGTGCCATCAGATCATGCAAGAAGTCAGTCCCACTCCAGCTTCTAAGTTTCCTTCAAGTACTGGAAGGCCGCAATGAGGTCTCCCCAGAGCCTTCTCTTCTCCAAGCTAAATGAGCCCAATTATCTCAACCTTTCTTCATAGGAGAGGTGCTCCAGATCTTTGAATCATCAAGAAAGAAAAGAGCTCATTTTTCTGGAAAATCTGAATTGCCCTGTATCAGTCAGTATCTTTTTCTCCCCATTTAAAGTCGATCTATCCCTAAGTGTTTAAAGATGCAATAGTGCAGAGTTTAGAAATACAGAATCCCGAAGCTAACATTGATAAGGAAAAGTCAATTTTCACAGTGATTATTTATACATCTAATGATGCTGTTGTCAGCATTACTGATGCCATTCACCAGTAATTGTTACTTGCTTTTCCTGCCGCTACACAAATAGTAGAAGCGAGCACAGGCTCACATACATCAGTGCAGCATATGACGCCTACAAATGGATTAATCAGCTCTCATTAGTTGCTAGGTAACAGTGCCTTGACCTTAGCGTATGTTTAGCCAAGGAGGGACATGATGTGGCAATGCATCACATGTGATCACACACTGCCACCACACCTGCTGCTAGGCACGTTGCATAGCCAGCCCCATACAAGCTGCACCACCCTGCTAGATAAGTGTGCTAGAAAACGAGATGACTGTTCTCATCATGGCCCTTCTCACAGCTTCCTTTGGCACGTCTTATTCTCTGCTGTCAGAGCCTGCATGATGCTGATATTAACCTGTGGGGCTGCTGCAGGGCTTCAGGAGCAGTACAATCTCTCTGTACTGGTTTTCCAGTTATGGAGTTATTCTGATCCCACTATATTTTAATCCCACATAATATCCCACATTATTTAATTTTGCAGTTAGCATTACTGTTTGGTACCACACAACTCTTCAGAATTCCTGCCAGCACTGAAGAGATAACAGGTGAGAAATGCTCTCTGCTCTGACACACATGCATCAGATAAAATATGTAAGAGATGAAAGAAATGAAGTTATATCCTCATTTCACTTGAGTCAAGAGTAGGCAGTGAGGCACAGCGAAATAAAGAGACATACATGGAGACTTAGGATGAGCTGCAGTAGAGCCAAGAGCGGAGTATTTGCTTAGTTACTTTACCATAGCCCAGAGGAAACACTGATAGACACCATCTCCTGATGATTTTTCACACCTCAGCCTTTGTATGCATTGCATGTAGTCTTTGCAGTGGAAACTCCAGGATTAAAGGGCTGAGAAAACTGATGTAAGGAATACTGATTTATTTTAGGGGAAAAAAAAAAGAATTGCTGGGTAAATCAGCTGCTTGACTCAAGATTAAAGCCCTGTCTGCTTAATTAAAAAGATACAGCTCTGTACTTCCATGAGTTTTATTGGAATGTGTAAAGGTATTAACATTCAGAAAATGGATAACCACATTTAAAAATACTGCTCTTTAAAAAAAAAAAAAAGGACTAAACAGACTTTAATTCAATAGTGACATCAAGATGTCATTAAAATTGCATCAGGAAATTAATGGAGGAACATTAATAATAGGTTAAACCACCAATTAGTCAAATCACCAAATTAATGCAGCAGGAGATTGAATCATGAGATTAAAATAACAAAGAATCTCTACTTACCAATTCTTCAGGCTGGAAGGAAAGAGCATGTTTGCTTTAGCTTAAACTGGCAACTAAAAGATTTTACCCAAGGCAATAAAAGTAATTAAACTGCTTTTAAGAAGTTACGGAAATCAAATTGTGGTTTGAGCCTTGACTTAGTGCTAATTCGAGAGTTTTCCTTAAAGCTCACCAATGTCATAATGACAAGTATTTCTTTCTCCTATCTGCATTTTCAAGACATAGATTGATAGCTAATTTTAGAAGACAATATTTAACAAAAATAAAAATATATAGGATTTAAATCTTGTGATGCTTTTTCTAACCCAGGAAAACGCCTCCATAAATAATATTACTAATAAAATTACACTATACTAAATCCAAGATTTGGTTTTGGTCACTTCTTTACATGCACTTCAAAGAGGGGTACTAAATGACACCCAGCCCGTGCTCTAACAGATGAGAGAGACATCTATTTTAAACACCAGTGCAGTAAGGGAAAAGAAAAAAAAAAAAAAGAGAGAGAGAGAAAAGGCAATGGGCTGAAACTCTCCTGTTTTCTGATATGCTCACAAATGTGATTTACAGTGATAAGAACCAAAAGAAGTAATATTTGGACCTGTTACACATCACCAGGAAGGGTCCAGTCAAATTGACAGCTAATGGGTCTTCACCTGCTCCATCAGCTGCTCTACCTCCACAAAGTTCTACCTGCCTTAAAGAGCACATGGAACTTGCATATACCTTTCTTATATTTCACCGTCTTTCTTGCAGTGCCATCCACCAAGTTCTGGGCATGGTCCATTGGCCACAGGCAATGCAGCTCAAACTGGCTCACAGTGAACGACAGACTTTAGACACCATAAAATGCCTATTCCAAGTGTCTTCTTCCTGGAAACACCTGTCCTTGCAGTCCCAGACAATAAATATTATCCTAGAAGACAAACTCAGGGGGGCACTCCCTTGGCCATTCTCTTGGGTAGTAGCAATGATGGCACCAACATCTGCTAACCAGCCCACAAGTGCCCAGTATGAACGAGAGCCCCAATGGCATTCTTGAAATTACATAAGCTCATCCCTCAGGGTTTGTCACGTCAGCCTATGAAGTAAGGGTGCTGAGAGAGAAGATTTTTTATCTGTGCAAATAGTTAGATCTGTCTTCTAGTGACTGCCACAAATAAGTGAGAGGCATCACATATGTAAATACCAGCTGAAGGTTGCTGAAGAGCAATCTACTTCACCAAAACATGCCAGAGGAGACGCTCGATCAACAGAGTATTTACCTCTAAGAACAGTCATATTTGTAGTGTACCCACAACCTGCATGTTTTCAAGATGTATTAGGAGGATCATTTCCAATCCATCTTTTTCATCCACCACTTTTATTTTCCCTTCTTTTACAGGTCCACTTAATAGTTTTTCCCATGTCTATTCTACAAAATGCCATTAGTTCACAGTCACCATAGACACTAGTTTGTCACCATGAGTACAAACTACTGCGAGCACAATTATTGTAGAAAGAATGGAGCTTACAGGGTGGGTTTGTTTGTTTTCTTTCTGTGAATCAGATATACCTTTGATGTTCATAATATGTGGGCAAGTGATCAAATGGATCTAAAGAGAATACTCCATCACTATCCAAAACAATTTACTATTGTGATTTTTAAGATAAGAGAAGACTTTATCTAAGTGGACAGGACAAGAATAGATAGATTTTATTTAGAGAAAGGAAAAAGATAATGACAGATGGAGAAAGGTTTTGGTGGGCTTAGAAATGAAGCATTAAAATCTAGTTCATTATCTCTTTAATACAGAAGTCTGGGAAAACAAGAAGCTAGATTGGGGAAACTAAATCCAGCTAACTCTCTTTTTGTTTTTTAAGATGCCCTAAAAATAATGCAGCAGGGTGAAAAGATCAGGACCACTTTATACACATTGTGCTAATTACTGCAAGTACTTAAAGTTGTAATTAGCTTATTATACTGCAGAGAACCTAACATGGCATGTCTTTCAAAAAAATTTCTCTCCAGATCATTAGTGGGAAAGCTAACAACATCTGCTTCAAATAAAATCAACCAATTAGCACAGGCAACTTCGCATAGTTTGCAATCAGAGAATTATATTGTGCCAAGTGCTAATTTCAATGTGAATTCTATCTCCTTCTTATATCCCACGCTTATCTGCCAGCACAGCTGGTGTTTAACACCACTGACTTCAGTGAAGTCTCCAAAAAACTTATGTTAATTTGAAGTAACCTAATCAGAAGTGTGCGATACAGACCGGGCTTGATCTCAGCTTAATTAAAAGTGACCTTGTCATTTCACTGCAAGTAAAACACCAGTATCTCACTATTTATCACTCAGCTATGATAAATACGCAGCTTATGTGAGAATCAGGGATGACAAGCTCCATACTAAAAGAGTTATTTTCAGATATCAAAGCTTGATTTTAACATACTGTAAAATGCCACTCGCTTATGCTTGCCAGCAAATAATTCAAATAGTTCGGAAAACCCAAAATAATCTCCAAAACCAACCTCCAAAATTCCCAAATAGGGCACCAATGCCAGAATTTTTCTTTTGGTTCGCTGTGAGAATTACACATCAAAAGCTAACTATTGTCACCGGCAATCAATGAGAAAGACAGCTTGCTTTTTAAAATGAAGTTTGTGCCTGTTCAGTGTTGATGTTGCAGTTTCTCTAGCAGATGAGATGAAAAAGAAGATGAACATGAACATGAAACTAAAGATTTGCTCAGGGAAGGGATCAGCCTCTTCACACTTGTAATTACCCGATAGGACTAGAGAGAATGGCTTAAAGTTGAATCAGGGGAAATTCAGACTGGATGTTAGGAAATACTTCTCCAAAAGATTGGTCAGGTGTTGGAATGGGCTGCCCAGGGAGGTGGTGTAGTCACCAACCCTGCAGGTATTCTAAGAATGTTTAGACATTGTGTTGAGGGACATGGTTTAGAGAGAATGATTGGTGATAGGTGTACTGTTGGACTGGTTGATCTTGTGGCTTTTTTGCAACCTTGTTGATTCCATGATTATAATAATAAAAATCCGAAAACAACTTGCAAAGTAATTTATCCCTTTATTGCATTTTCTTTTCTAAATCGAATACTGTAATTTTCATGCTTGATTATGTTTTATCAGTTATGTTTGCTGTCAGATAGAAGTGGACTCCTGAACCTAGCAGCAGACATCCAACTTAACATGTCCTATGGAGCTAATACTGTGGAGTAAGTTCGCAACTTGTACTTTGATCCATTCTCTGAAGGACTTTTGCCCTCACTCTTTGCCTGCTGGAAATTCAGAGTCACTTTTATCCCTGTAGATCACTGTAGTAATACCACTATGGTCCCCACACTGGTGTTCACACAGGATCATAACTACAGGGGCACCCCTAGCATAGGCATAGTTATAACAACAAAAAAATCTAAAATTTTTTGCCACTTTGGCTGGTACTAGCTCACACAGCAGAAAAAGTAGTAATGAAAGCACTTTTCCTGTCAGGGTAACTGTGTCAGTGCTAAGCAGTCAGACATAAGACAGCTTGTCTCAGTGGAATAGCAACAACCAGCCATGCGTGCAGACAGCCTACTGCAAATGCAAGGTGAACTACACTAACTCAGCTCTCCCTAAGACTGCAGACAATATAGCTGACCTCATGCTTACTGAGAGCAAAAGTACAGTCAACTCCTAAAGCTCCACTGAGAGTGATTTGACCTACTGTAGACATCTTCACTGTGCGCTGGAGACATCTGCCCAAACAATGCACTCACTGCAGTCAGTGGAGAGGAAGAAGCACAACCAGAGCACCACTCATCTTAAAACAGAGACCTAAAACAAGCAAATGAACTGAATTTCAAAATGCCTTCAAGGGAAGTTTAGTGTGACTAATAAATAGTGTGGCACATACACCCGTGCTGAAGATAGAAAAGTGAGGTGAGATGGTTGAGCAGCAGCCTGGCTGGCAACCCCAGAGACTTTTATCAGAAAGAGACAAGAAAAAAACCCTCCTACCCCTAACTTTTACAGCTCCAGAATGAAGGTTTCCTGTTAGATCTGGTCTAGTTTCCTGATTACTCTACCTCAGGCTCACCTGTTCCTAACCTACTCCCCCACACACCATGATCTGATAGTTGGATTATTTCCCACTTTGCAGTTAATCTCTTTGCAGGAGGTCAGGGGTAATCTCTTCTGATGGAAGGTGGTCAGCTTCTCATTTTGAGTAGGATTTTTGTGACTTTTCAGCATGTTCAGAATCAGCATCTCCTCTCTCACATCACGTTGCTCTTGAAGTTAGTGGTTTAGCACTGTAAGAGAAAAACGAATTCATTGATTGAGGAAGAAGGATAGGGACTAGGTGAATAACCTTGATATATGTAGCAACAGGAATAAATAAAGAATAATTACCATGACCAAAGGCATTCTGTTTTTTCTTGGTAGTATCGGAGTATTTCCTTCCCACCCTTCTATCACCAAGATTCTGTGTATCTGTATGCATGCTAATGTGAATGCAAAATTGTGTGTGATGCATGCACACACTGGAAACAGATATAATTCTATTACAGCATATGTCTGTTCTTACACATGTGAATTTAACATCCTGATATTCAATCTATAACAAAAGCTCCCTCTAGAACAATGACTCATGCAAAGCAATTGAAAACATATCCAACAGCTCTTTTGAGGAAAGCTGCATATTACACAGACAAGTCAAGTAGCTAACAGTTTATGACAAAACATAAATTAAACTGATCATCATGGACTCATTGTTAAGACTGGATCACTTAGAGAATAAAGCCAAGGATAATTCTTTCATAAGTTAGTCTTTACAGAATGTTGTACGTGGCAAGATAAAAGCAGAAAAACCTGGAAATCTACTTCTAATAAAGGCTCTGTAAACACTCTCACAAGTTAAAAACACAGCAAAATAAGCTTTGGAAGTTACCTAATACTAAATACTGCAGCATAAAGGCTGCATCATCCCAATCAAACCTGTTATGAAACAGTTATGAAGCCCAACACTACCAAATCTAGTCTTTTTTCATCTTTTTTTTAAGAAAGCTTATTGTTGAGAAAATATTCAAAGGGATTGCTGGGACTTAATCTTGATTTAGTAGATGCTTTCCTCTTCCTATACACTACATAGTCATGGTTTTGAGCTAGAGAAGTCCAAAGTTGTTTGCTACCATTTACTGCCCTGTGTGGGACTGATACAAAACACACTCCCACTCCTACACCAGAGGCAGCTGTTCAAAACTGAAGTAACTGGCAGCGATAGAGGAAGACAATAGTTTTAGAGTTATATAAAATACACTTAGGCTCAAAACAATAGCCCAGCCTGTAATTAGGGGCAAAATTATTGTGTTTCAAAGCTTTTTATAGACTGCTAATTATTACGTTTGTTCATTAGTTCTGAAGCAATAGCTATATAGTTGGCTTTGTAGAGAGAGCATACATCTAGGAGAGGTTGTAATGTAGGTCAGGCAGACAAGTTAAAGGTGAGAGAAGATTAAGAAATGGCATGTGAAGAGATGAAATGGAGAAAAGAAATATATATTTTTTAAAAAGAAGTTAGAGTGGAGAAATGAGAGAATGAGAGCAGGGAGGGAGAAAGAGTAAGAAATAAAGGTAGAAAGATAATATAAGGTATAAGAAAGTAAAGGGAACAATAATGTACCACTTAGGAAAAATAAATAAATAAATAAACTTCTAAATTTAGTAATTGTCTTAATTTTAAGAGCAGAGAATTAACAAAATTTAAAGTCGAAAAAAACCTGCAGCTCCACCACTAACTTTTCTAACTCATCTATAAACTCCATTATTCTTGATCTTTACCTCACTGTGACTCATGCACTCAGCAGAAAATCTATTAACAGAAGGTTGATAAATATTGCATTCTTCTTTTAAAATGTAATTGTTTCAAAGTCTCAGTCATCCTCCAGTCCTGGAGTAAATTTGGCTGTTACACCAGAGAAGTAGAAACTAAATTAACAACTGTATAACAATGGATCCTGGAAGTGTACGAAAGTCCTGGTGTACGGAAGTCTCTTGCTGATAAGAATAGGAAGAGGCATATGGCTGAAGGCATAAAATTCAGGCCTAGCTTCTGAAACAACCACTCTCAGTTTAATCCTTATGCATCCTGTTCTTCCTTCTGTCTTTGCAAAGCTCAGCCCATACATCTAAACCCAAGACATTTGTCTGGATTCAGATAAAAGTAAAATGAAGCAGGCTGCTATCACTGATTGAGCTGCCTTACTTCCTTGGTTTCTTTCTTCTGATGGGTTGATTGTAGAGGAGGGACTACCTATTGCAAAACGCATTGTTTCCTACTGCTTTTTATGTGTAACAGAAGAGATAACTTACTCCACACATTTCAAAGGAATCACATGTCCTCAGTGACTGCAAAAAGGGAAACATCACTCTCATTTTTAAGAAAGGTTGAGAGGAAGATCCAACTATACACTGGTGAGCCTCACCTCTGTACCTGGTGAAATCATGGATCCGATCCTTCCGGAAACTATGTTAAATCACATGAGGGATGAGCAGGTGATCCAAGACAACCAGTGTGGTTTTACCAAGGGCAGTTGCCTGACCAATCTGGTGGCCCTCAGTGATGGACTGATGGCATCAGTGAACAAAGGAGGAACTGATGATACCTATCCAGATTTTTTCTAAACCTTTGACATGAGCCTACTCAGCATTCTTCTCTCTGAGTTTTCAGTATGGATTAGTCTGTGGATAAGTAGCTGGCTGAATGACCATAGCCATAGAGCTGTAGTAACGGTTCTATGTCCAGATGGAAGGTGTTGATGAGTGGTGTCCTTCAGAGAACCATTGAAGCCAGTGCTCTTCAACATGTTTATCAGCAACACTGACAACAGGATTGAGTGCACCCTCAGCAAACCTAGTGATGACATCAAGCTGAATGGTGCAGTTGATACAATAGAAGGAAGGGACTCCATCCAGAGGGACCATGACAAGCTTGAGAAGTGGGCTCATGTGAACTGAATGAGGTTTAACAAGATCAAGTGTGAGTTGTGATACCTCTGTTAGGGCAATACCAGGTATGTTTACAGTCTGGGAAAATAACACACTAAGAGCAGCCCTGAATAGAAGAACTTGGATAAATATCTGGACGTGAGCCAGTAGCATGCTCTTGCAGACCAGAAGGCCAACAGTCCGGGGCATCAAAAGAGGGGTGGCAGAAGGGAGAGGGAGGTGATTGTCCTACACTCTGCCCCTATGAGGCTCCACCTGGAGTTCTGCACCCAGGCCTGGATCCCCTAGAGCAAGAAAGACATGGAATTTTTAGAGTGCGTCCAGTGGAAGAACAAAAAGATAATCAGAGAAGCACATCTCTTATGAAAAAAATTTGAGGGAGTGGGCATGTTCAGCCGGGAGAAGAGAAGATTCTTGAGAGACCTCATTGTCATCTTTCAGTATTTAAAGGGAGCTTATAAACAGAAGAGGGGCTGACTTTTTACACTTTGATAGTGACAGGACAAGGCAGAATGGCTTTAAACTGAAAGAGGGGAGATTTAAATTCAATGTTAGTAGAATTTCTTAGACAGTAAAGAATTTGGGCAGCCTGATCTCATAGAAGGTATCCCTGTCCATGGCAGAAGGGATGGAGCTATATGATCTTTAAGATCTCTTCCAAGATCTTCTTCTATAAACTCCAATTTAAAAAAAAAAGTCCTAGATTTAAATAAATATGTATTAATATTTTTATATAGTTGTATATGAAAATTGAATATATTAAGCTCACTCTGTGTTTCCGGTAAGAGAATTATTTTTCTTTCTTTTAAACAACAAACAAAACCACTACATTATGTATCCTTCTTCCTTCTTCCATGCCTTTTAACTGCAAGGAAAATAAATAATAAAGCAATCCTATGTCTCCTCATTAACTTTTGTGGAAATCTTAACCCTAGATAATACATTCAGGAGACAAACATAATGTTTGGAGCTACATAGAAAATAAAGGTTAAGTGTACTGTGGTGCAAATCTGGTCAGAACCTATAACTGAACTACATAATCATAAAGCATTTGGCAATTTTATCACTAAATACTTAGAAGTCTATTGCTGTACAGACAACTTTGCACTGTCTCTTAGGAATGTGTTACTTTCAAGTTTATACAGTTCTTACTCCAGCTCAGCAAAGAGAAGAGTCCAGTTCTTCATCTGAATATCTGCAGCGGACACTAAATCAGATGAGTGTGTCTTCATGGCAGTGTGGTTTTCATGCCTTGCAAATTGGTATCATAGTCAGTGGTGCCACTTAAAAGAGCACTGCCTAAGCATTTCTTTATAAAGTCATGTGCTACATTTACTTGAACTACCTAACTGGAAAATTAAGCCTATTACACAATTTTCAGAACAATAAAATTAAACTTTCTGTGAAATATGTATTGGAAAACCTGTCTACTTGCCAGTTATCTTTAGTAAATTAATTGACCAAAATATTTTTGTAGGGCATTACTGAGTTTGGGCAGGATGCTGAATATAGTCACATAGCTGTGACTATATATCCTTACATCAAGGGACTGCACTACATCTGTTGTTCCATCACAGGGTTAACCCCAAAGCATGGCAGGTACCATAAAACAGCACTACCCCTGTCAATGTGCCCTGCTGTAACGGACAAAAACTGTTTCAGAAGGGCAGGGGTCCCTTTGTAACAGATACAGAAGCTATGCAGGGATGATAAATGGAACTAGGTCCAAACATATGGACAAATACATCATTCGGGCATAAACTCTCACTTGTGCAATCACTCAGTTTGTTTTCTTGGATCCTTTTATCCTCAGTAACCATGTAAATGGGTGAACCAGCCAACTTCATTATCAGAGATGCCTGCCATATCTGTTTAAGATGCACACTTCTTAAGGAAAGCACCTGGCTGCTTATTTTTGTGAGTACCACTGTAGGACAGCAATCACCCTGAGAAACAATGTTTTTCTGCCAGCTGTGGGACCTTCTGAAGGCTCTTCATATTACCTTATTCTTAAAAGAGCTCTGGGCAGCCCTGGTTGCCAGTGATGCCAGAGAAGAAAGAGTGTGCACAGCACACTTTATACTGGCCACTGACTTTCTAGAATTACTTAACAGCAAAAGCTTTTGGGAATCAATGTATCAATCTAAACAAGGTTTAATTGCAGAGTGCTGAAATTTTGGGGCTTAAAATGTACATAAAGAGTATAGTTCATGTTATAAGAATTATGTTTTATATATAGCGTAAGTCCGATTATATAAGAGTTGAATACATGTGGGTAACTTGCAGTGAATAAAATGCCAACCTGATGGACAGATTTGCAAGGAGGATCTCTATGCTGTAGTATTAGACTAATATTTTCCATTACTATCTTCATCTTTGTTTTTAAGAAATCCTTTTCAGTATTATCACTTCTCCTCTTATATTCACAGGTGTTCAGTTTAATCCTTCATGTTTTGGTGTGGCACAGGAGGTCTGTCTTATCAGAAGACATTAGCTTTCAAAGACAAAAAAAAAAAAAATACATGTCCAATTAGAAGATATTCATACAGCTGAGCCCCCCTGCGGAGCAATGCAATGTCTTAGCTTCCAGTCATATCCCTTGAGAACTGCTATATGAAATGTTGTACTTTAACAGCACAAATATGTTTATTGTTACAATTTCACTCAAGCAATCATTGCTTACTGCGGTATAATTACAATAACATAGTTTTGAGTATGAAGATATATAGCATTTGGGAAGAGTTTGATTTTCCTTTTGGTTACTGCTTTTCCTCGTGTTCAAAGCCTCTCCAGTGTTCCATGTGAAATTAATTCATGATAAGTTAATCTGTCTGATCTGTAGCTAATGCATAATTTATATACAGCAAAGTGAAGAGTATGAACCTGCAGTTCTTCTGTTTGAAGTTTTATCCCTCTAGGGTCAAACAAAGTGCAGAAGAGCAACAATGACTGCAACATACGAACACATGTGAACTACATATACACAGTGGTGATTTACTTGAAGATTTTTTTTTCAAACAGTGTTACTGCCACAGTCATTGTGTAAATAATTTAACTAATAGATATATTGCCATTGAACGTAAAAAATTTAAACTATCTGACACTAAAAATGACTATAAATAAAAGCAGAACTTCCTTAGGTTTGAATAAAATTAGTCCCAAATATTTCATCCTTATCAAAGAAATGGAATCAGAAAACCACGATCCTATGTCTCTGTCTATTGTGTTCCTTTAGTTCCACCTGCTGCCTGTATCTGCAACAGGAGGTACCGGAGTACTGGGAGCATGAGGTGGTTCTGCAAGTGCCAGGTCTCTCAGACTGGCCAAACAGCCCTTAAAATGCCTGCTCTCCCTTAGGTGTCATCCTATCTGGAGCAACAAATACTGCTGCAATTCCGTTAAAGCAACAGCTGTGAAGATGCCAACAGGTGTCCTGAGCCAAGGTTCCTTTGCAACTGTTATTGCTTAATGGCAACAAAAACGATAACAAAGGATCTGCCTACATGACAAAATGCTATAATTATCCTAACAGAGTAATACCAATAGGCACATTAACAAGAGAAAGAAGGGAATCATTTTCCAGAAGAACTAAGCTTAGTACACCACTTGTCTTCTTCTAGTCTGTGATTGTGATATTTATCAAAAGGAAATATATATATATATATACACACATACATACATATACATATATATAAGGACTATGTTTCTCTAATGAAATAAGAATAAACATACCACAGGGAAAACTGGCTAGAATATAACATTTCATATTTATCTTTTCTTTCTTTATTTAAGAATATTTACATCCCAAGTGTTATTTTCCTCATTCTCAGGAGACGTGATAATGTATCTAAACTCCCCCAGAGTATGGAAATACCCCCATATAGATTTTACTTCCATAGTGATTGTATGTAATAAACATGTCAGAGACTGCTGAACCTAGCAGCCTAACTGTGGCAAAGATGCCACAGATCCATGTCCCTGAGTCCTGCCAGAAAGTAGTTTAAGCATGTATTTCCTGTAGGCACATGCACAAACTCAGATATACAGCACATACACCCAGCAAGCCATGCAGAACAACGTACTCAGAAATACTCAGCACTCATGCAGACTCAAAGAGTACCTCTGACTAATCAGTATAAACAACCATTAGTGGTAAATATGGATACAATATGGGTACATATAATAGCTACATTGCAGGTCTCTCCAGCAGCTGGTAGGCTGGTGTGCAAGAGATCCCCTCACTTCCTGAACACGCATACAAAGATTCACATACCTACACAGCATCAAGCCCACAGTAACAAGCCTTGTGCATTCATGCATATGCATCTCTCAGGACATACTTGAACCCTACAGTCTCTCCTGTAGTTCACTATTCCCTCTAGCAATTGATACTCAGGCTCTGTGGTCTCTCTAGTATCTGACACAGACTTATAGCTCCTTCAATAGCTGGTTCCGAGGACACTTTTGCATCTCACCCTGTAGTTTTTGATACTTGATGCTGACAAGTGCAACTGCATTTGCACCATGTATTAGCACCTTATGTTTGGCCTGTGGTCCTACTCCAGTTGATGGCACTTAGTCCTGCACAAAAACACTTGTACAAAGAATCCCTCACCCAGTTAAGCATTTCCATTTGGTGAGAAGACAGGACAGACTGCGTTGAAGAAGAGCTGAACATGGTAGTACAAACGCACTGACCAGCAATATTTTTACATGGAATCAGCTCCTTACCCCTCTATTTTCATGTGTGCTCCTCCCCAGACCACCTAAACATTTTCCGCAACTTCTATTCCTTTCCAGACACCCCCATGAATATCTTGTGCAGTTTCAAAATACTCTCTTTTGTTTCCCAAAGTAAGATTCATATCCCCATAGGCAGTAAAGCCCTGCTGTCTGAAAGGTGCTCCTTTCCACCTAGTCATTGTGATGAGTGTCACCCTCAGACTCTGGGGCTGATCACCCCGAGAGGGATCATAGAATGGTAATATTTGGATTTCCCATTGTTCCTCTGTGCACCTACGTGCATGTGGAGACAAGCTTTTTATAACATCACTCAGCAAAACTTATTAATGCCATGTCATCAGAACACATAGGGTGAAATAGGCAACAAGAGAGAGCATAAATGCTGCAGACTGAAACAGAAAAGATGTTCAATACTGCCAGCTGTGTGATGAGACTGTATTGATCATACAGAAAGTACATTCATTATCCAGGATGCAGTCGGCTCCATGCTGATAAGTTGTTCAGGAAAAGGCAATGATACACAGGAATCAGTGTATGCCCCCTCTCTTCTTCATACATGGTAGCACAACAGTTTCATTCCCTCTCATGCATAATTAAATTTCTGCCAGCCATCCACCATCACTTCCTAGGAATTTATCCCCTTATTTTCTCTTTAATTTTCCCATGTTCTTCTAAGATATATGCACTTCGACCTGCTATGAGATCCAAGAATTATATGTAACAGTACCCTAACTCAGTGCTAGTTGCACATTTATGATCACCAGTAGCTTGGAAGTTTGGACTTCTTCATGTTTGTTTTTTTTTTGCAAAAGGATGGAAAACTAGACAAACTTCCATGACATTTGGTTCTGCAACTAATATCTATGACCCTAAACCTATCACAATTTGCATCAGGAAAAAACTACATCATGAACATTTATGGCAAAGCTGATTTCTTGTAGGTTTACAGGGCAAGCAGGTATGTAGTGGTCTCACTTTAGCATCTGTAACTTAAAAAATGTTCAAGTGTATGGAGAAGAAGTAAAGACTAGGATAGAATATGACATCAAAACCCAGATTTTTGGTCAGAGAAGTGTAACTTCCTAAATAGCTTATTATGCAGTGGTCATTGTGACACTCTCTTGTTCAGCTTATACATAAGTTACTCTTATTCATCAAAATTCAGATATTATGTCATAGTGAGAGAATTAAAGATTTGTTAATTCAAATGAGTAGAAAAACTATTGCATCTGCCACAGACAGTCACCCCTAGTCATTTTATAGGTGTCCAAGTGTTCAACATAGTAGGCATGAAGCGAACTCTGGTCTCATAACTACTGACAGTTCCATATTACTTCAATAGATATGTAGATATGAAGCTAATTTGGCAGACAAAAGCACTTTGCTTATGAGGAATACACACAATTGGTCATGCTATGAAGATTATGATAAACTTAAAGAAACAGTGACTACATGGCATCCCAGACAGCTGTATTCTTTAGTGAAAGGGCACTCCTCCGTTCTTCAGGTGTTGCATTCTTAAAGCTCTTTCTCCATGTTTGACCCTCTTTCTCAAACCAAAGTTTGCTTTCTAACCAGGTTAAAATGAAACAAATATTGGAGACACATTTCAAATTTTCTAAGCCATATCTTTCTTCTAATGTTATTCTCAATTCCATTTTAAACCCATCATTGTTTTTCTCTCGTAGAACAATGAGAATTCATGTAAACAGTATATCTGGAGGGGCACATTGCTTACATTCAGTCCCCAGGCAGTGTACACAGACAGTCATATGACTTCTGGGTCCGCAAAAATCATTCCAGTCTACATTCATTCTTCCATTAGTTTTTTTCTGTGACAGCCAACAACATTGCCAATTAACACTAATCATGGTATGGACACCTGTCCACTAGGAAAGAGGCTGAAAACAATTATGTAGTCATTTTACAAAGCTCATGGAGCAGCTGTCAAATGATAATGACTTTCAGTCACTGTTGGCTTTGGCTGTGTTGAAACAGGTGGCCAAGAGGTGAAATACTACTTACACCATTATCTGCTTTCTTAGTTATTCTAGCCTGGGTTTTCATTCTCACCCCTACATTCCACAGTACTTAAGCTCACAACAAGGACTGATAGATATAATGTCTATGAATGCATGTCACATGATTTCCTACCAAGTGTTAAGTCTTTCCAAATATGAAGAATTTTGTATTTCTCATCATTTCTAGAAAATAAAATGGTAGATACTTGAATACACGGAGATTAAAAATGGAAACTGCGAATGTAATCTGGAAGTCTTTGTGTTTCCTGTGATCTGATGTTTAATTATCTTTACAATTATGTAGGTTCTGATGGGTTCTTATCTGAACAGGTTCTAGCAAGCTCAGGTGGTGGTGTTTGTGCCAAAGCTTTTGGAATTCATGTATCATAATTACCTCAGATCTGGGAATAAGAAATGTAAAGTGATCAAGCAGTTGATGAATGTGAAAATCTTGGTTCAAGCAATTTTCCTGTCACTGTAGATGATCTTTTTGGCATGTTCTCTAGGAGTCCAGATTTTTTATGTCTGCATACCACCACCTTCGCATCAGGAGTGCCACATCTCCTCTTACAATCCTTTGCCTTAATTACTATATGTTTTTGGATTTGACAGGCTCTAGAGATAATCACTTCTTAACACAACTAACTCATGTCCATATTTTATATTGCATGAATAGAAAACGTGAGAAAAAGGCAATGCACAGGAACAGCAGGATGAATTAGGCACATGAAGAAAGCTTTACTGCTATCTATGTTAGTTGTTCAGTATTCATACTTGCTAGCTTAGTGCTCTTTCCTTCTGTATTTGTATCTGTATCAGTATCTGTATAAGTATCTGTATATGATTTACCTTCTTATTTTTTAAAGTGGAGTGAGAACTCTCTGCAGATACCTACCGGCAGTGATACACTGTTCATCAGTATGCTCAAAGCTATTAGATGCACTATGCAGACCTCTGGAAATTTGGGTTATAGATTACTTCCACTATGGCTTATTCTTAAGGAGTGGAATCTGCACCAGAGAGGGATGAAGCAGTCCCTTTGTCATGCAGTACTGGTTGCATTTCAGATTCTGAGGACAGAAATCCCATGGCTTGCAGACATTATATAATATATAATAACATTATATTGCAAACATTATTATTTTGCTTGGACTTTGCTTGCTATGCATCATAGTCTGATGGCAATTAGGAAACACTGGCCCTGTCAATACTTAAAAACAATCAGAAATTTGGTTTCACTTCACCATAGATGTACATTCTGCTTGTCTATTTTTGAAACCACAGATGGAACTATAATCATTATTCCCTCTCTTAGGAAAAGAGTAGCAAAGAAACTGACTGATTCTGACAATATTCTTAAAATAGGAAACGGACTCTTATACCTCTGTTCTTCACTGGATTGTTTGTCTTCAGAAAGCACTGGATAAATGCATGCATCAGAAATTTGTTTGCATGAAACACTACAAAAATGAATTAATGCCTTATAACCCACCTCAGCCAAAGTACTTAGTATTTACAAAGTACTTACTTATTTAAACAGGGTTGTTAAACTTGATTATACTGGTCAGACTCTGGATAATTGAGCCCAAGTACTTAGCTCAGTAAGGATCTTAAGCAGGTCTAACTGTCAGAAATATACCCTATAAATTCCATGTTCGCCATGGTCTCTTTCTTGCTTTTTTAAATCTGCACCCCCAGCGCACACATAGCATCACTCATGGCTCAGCTCTGCCAGCATCAGGTCCCTTTGGAGCAGCTGGAGCTGGTTCTGAGGTGACATGGGGCAGCTGGTGGGCCTTGCAGCCCACCATTACAAAAACCTTACTATGAAAAACCCATAGTCTAAAAAATCAAAACCTAAATTTACTTTTAAGACTGTTGGAAGCAGCCATTACTTCTACCAAATAAAAAACTTAACTGTGCAAGCATATTCTTAAAGGAATATGCCCCTTTTTGGCAAAAAAAATAGTGCAACCAATTCAACCAAATTATCATGTGAACTGTGGAAAAATAAAAATACGCATGCCAGTTGAAGTAATATCAAGTCTGATGTTCTTTAAACTGTGACTGTTGGCTGGAGACCAGAGGAAAAAGTCCTGACAAGCAGTCTGATTTGTTCTAAAAATTCAGTTATTGCCTTTTCTCTACATTCTGTTTTGATAGAAAACATTATGAAGCAGAAATAGCAATTTCACAGTTGGCAAGACCTGGCATTCAGCAGCAGTTCTTGTAGAACAGCAGAAGTACAGGTTCTGACTCATCATATGTCTTCAAACAGCGAAGCCCATATACTTATATCAGCAGATTCTCCTTTATCCTGGGTGAGTAGGAACATTAAGGATCTTGATTTCCGAGTGTTTTTCATTTTGGCTTATTAGTAGCCTGAATTTAGCAAAGGAGAATTTCAACACTGAGACTTGATGCATTCAGTTATTCAATAATGAGTTCAAAACTGGCTAGAGATAAGATACACCACTATTTATAGCTGATTGTTCAAACACTTCATCACTTTCTCATAAAGTGATATTTAGGAAGCAGGCCACTTGTATACACAATAACTAAAGTCGCTGCCATCTATTCATGGGGTAGTCAAGTGATGCAGTCCACACATATACTTAAAAGGAAAAAAGAATCAGGGACTCAGCTAACAGAGCTTTGAACTGCAGCCATAAGTCTACAAACCAAACAAAACAAAAATGTATTGAATTTAGCAATTAAAAACAAGAGGTTTTCTTAAATCTTGAATCACCACCTAATTTCCTACCTACCGCTTGTGGATGTTCTTTTGAAACATGCTTCTTAGATACTGGGTATTTTCACGTGCAAATGTGGCTACATCCAGCATTTCAATGGCAATATCCTTCTTGAGAAGATGAGTTCGCTTGGTCAGTTTTAGGTAAACTTTTAGAACTAAGGCCTAAAACAGCACATTAGTTACAGATGACAATAAAAGTTGCTTGAGGGAAAGTTCAGATAAAGACTTCAGTGTTATAAGGTAAATCTGGATGATCATATTCCATCCTGGGATTCTGCAGAATGGAGGAACATGGTTTCCAACCACAATGAAATCTGCAAAATACAAAACTAAAACCTACAACAACGAAAACAAAAGTGTTTTATATTCTGTGACTACTATTGAAACTTTACTTGATAGTAGGAGCTTTGCTTCCTGTAAACCAGAGCATAACTATGACTATACAAAGAAAGGTAGAAGGAATAAGATAGTTTCTGTGCCACTCTTCTGCACAACATTGAGTTCCTGGCAAAAATCACCTCCTTCATGTTGAAGCTGTTCAACAATATCTACCATTCATACTAACTTAAGTGCAAAACTCTCCTTCGTTGATGAAGTTCACATGGTCTGATCATTCTGACTCTGTACAATTCTTGGGGAAAGAAAATTAGCTCACTGAGTGCATAACCAAGGAATAAATTCATCAAAGGACCAGAGATCATTGGGACCATCAGCATGTATTTAAAGAAGTAAAACAGACCAAAATGGAGGGGAAAAACTAACCAGCTGCAAGTTTGCCTGCAGAGAGTTTTGAAATGGTAGCGCACTGAAGAAAAGGAGGATTTCTTTTTTCGTGCAATTACTGCAAGCTGGCCTTATTCAGAATATGAGAAACACTGCAGAAATAAGTTATTAAAAAAAAGAAGAAAACAGATGTCATTCAAAACAATAACACACAGTACAGAAAAATAGTGGAGAAAAGCAGATACAATCACATTCTAGCCACATTTTCCTCTTTAATACAACAAATAACTTCAATTTTCAACAATGGGAGTTACTCATACACAACGAAAGGAAAATAGGCCCCAGTCTGCTCATAAATTGGCATGAATGGAAATCACAGATTACAAGCAACAGTGAAGCACATTTCTGCTGATAGCTCACTTTTCTTCCACTGTGCTAGTTGTGAGTCAGGATATGTCTCTGCATCTCTTCATTTTCACTCTTTCTTTTGGGGAAAATAATGTTTTTCATCTTTTCTGTATTGAAATACAAATTTAAAAAATGCAGACATTTGTCACCTTGAAAAAATCTGACTTTTCAAAAGTTTTAGGCAGAAAAATTAGAAAATCTCAGATATTTCACAAATGGGCCACTAAAAAAAATACATAGAATATAACAAAAGTAATTATCAGGGTACTTCAACTTACTGTTTATAATCCCAGAATATGAATGTATCATAAGATGAAAGCAAAGTAACCTTTGATAATGGGTGGTACCAATTTCAACAAAATAAATAGTTTCCACCGAATGTGTTCATTTCTTTTAAAATTTTTCTCTCTGGTTAATAATGTTACCATGTCTTGGGTTTACAATGAATGTAGTGATTTAAAGGGGCACAACTGAACTAAAAATCCCAGGATTAAAAATCTGCAGATTATGCAGATCTCCTCTCAGAGAGAACTTTGCTTTCTCCCTAGAAACGAGATCTTTCTCTGTTGGGAAAGTCTGGAGAGAGCTATTCAGGTCAAAAGACTTCAGTCTCTGAAAGAACAGTATGTGAGCCAAATTTTCTTCTGTTTGTTCAAGCTCTTACACTGCTTCTTTCAGTCCTGAGCATGGCTACCCACAGAAGTTACCTTATAGTGTAGCCAAGGAGATTCCTGCTCTCTGTCTTGGAAATGCCTGGTTCATCTACTCTGATGAGAATGTGGCTTCATTTCTGGGCAAGTCTTACCTCTCCCACAGGAAACAGGAGGCTGAGAGGAGCATGAGATTTGTCACAGCCTAGTTATCAGAGCCAAGCCTTCTTCCTGACCCTAGGAAATATCCCCATTTAATATTACCATATTTTGAGTCGTGTCATTCTTAATGATTTATAACATAAATGCCCCCAAAGTCAACCAAGATTTAACCTTATTTTGTTTTTCATTAAGTAATTCAGTCGTTTTCTGTCTTTCATGGTGTTGGACTAGACCGAACTGTCAAAACCTTTCTGTTCACACTCACCACTCTGCTGCATTCCAAGAAATGCTTATCCATGTTATGACGTGCCCACAACTGCTAACATGATGAGAAAAAATAGAGAAAGAACTTGTCTGCTCACAGGAGAGACTATCACAGAAGAATTGGACACTAAGTAAAGAAATTTGTAAGAGAGTGAATGTAATTGTAGGGGAAGTTTAATGGACAGTTGGACGTGAGAACAATTTCTCTTTTTGAAATCTCCCTGTTTCAGCATTTCATTTCTAATCCCTCGTGGTTGTCATAACCACCGCTTAGCGATCTTGCTGGTTTTGGAAAGCACACTTTACCATGCATATCTTGATTCTTGGCTCCATAAATCCTTTGATTTATTATTATTATTAATTTATAATTATGATTTATATAATTATAAATTTATATAATTTATAATTTGATCCCAGTCATAAGCTTTTAATATAACAGAATAAAATATTTCAAAGCATATTGATGCAAACATAATGAAAACTATTTGCCATTTATACTCTGGTCATCAACTTTAAAAGAGCTACAAGGGCTTCTAAAATTTTTAAGGCTGTCTTTTAAAATTATGTCATTACTAGACCCATATATTTTATTTTAATTATGATTCCTATTCCATCTTCTAAGGTGAAGTTTTGAATGTATGTCTGAGATTTACAGCAACTGTCAGAGAAGTCTGCAGATTACAGAGATCAGTGGAACAGCAAATAAGAACAAAGAAATTTGATCTTACAAAAAGATTTCATTTGCATGGAAAGTGACATCAGTGCATTGAAAAATACCTTGAAATATGACAAAGTGTGGGATACAGATCTCACCTGCAAGTTGGGAATGCAGAATCAGACTGAGAGGCATGAAGGACTGTCTCAGCCCTTGACATCAAAAAAGGAGAATGTCAAACAGTAGAGAAGGGATTTTGCTGGTAAAGGGCATGCCAGATAGGAATATCAATCCTGGTTCTGTTGTCCCCATTTCAGCAATATGTAGTGAATTCACATGGAGACAGAAAAAAATATATATAAAATAAGATAAAATAGAATAAAAAAAATAAAAACAAACTAAAATAAAACAAACTAAACTAAACTAAACTAAACTAAACTAAACTAAAATAAAATAAAATAAAATAGAATAAAATAAAATAAAATAAAATAAAATAAATAGGAGAGAGCAAATTTTGTGTTATAAGCCCAAAGGCTCAAAACATATAGCTTCTAAAAGACAGAACAGACAAGAGGAAGGGGCAAACAAAGAATAGATCTTGGTAGACAGCAATACCTCATCCAGGCCAACAAAGAAACTGCAAGAGCTGTTCTCTGGATACAAGGTCAGACAAATTCCACCTTGAGGTAAGATCTGATTTCCATCTCTGAAAGGTAATTAACTATCAAAACAGCTTATCATCTTTAAAATGAGGCAAGCTGGTTTTCCATATTATGTGTTGAACAAGGGGAACTCTGAATGCCTTAGAAATCCTGTTCATTCCCACACTCCAAAAGGAAGTCAGAACCATCAATAATATCCATGTTGGCAACTGCTCACAAACAGTACATTTTTAAGAGAGTTTTCCAAGCAAAGTACATAAGCAGGAAACCTGAAAGAGAGAGGGCAGGTTCAGCAGTGTGGTCTGAGACTGATATCTCCCAGCAGGGGTTAAACTTCAGCGAAAGTTTTCAAAACACAGGCTGTAAGAAGATTTATTAGAGGGACACATTCTATGAGATGGTAACAAGAGATTAGATGGCCCCTGGAGGGCAGGTCCAAAGGTATGATAAAGTGCCATTCCTGCTTTCTCCTCTGCGTCTGCAGAGCACTAAGCCATTTTTTTTCTAACTAGACAGAGCAGAATTCTCGGGTTTTCTCCTGTTCTTTTACACCTACGCAGGAACATTAAGGATATATTACCCTTGGCAAAAAATTTTGCAGAGTTCATCCCTGATGTAACACTGATGCCACTCAGAATTTCAATGTTGGTATAAATATGAAAGCAAAACTGAAATAACTTTGCTAGAAGTATGATACAAATGAATTTATTCCAGTTTTACCTTCATTTTTGTATATAGTATAAATAATCCTGTGTCCCAGGAGTCCAGGTGGAACTATCACTGTATGCTTTTTGAGACAAAGATTTTCTTTCTCTAAAATGACACCCAGTAACCTGATAGCTGCCTTACTGCTGTCAATCAGAAGACCAATAATTACATTCAGTCTTCCTCGCCAGCTTTAACACTCAAGATATTAAATTCTTCACAGAAAGCTACATAAGAACACTTATAAGTGAAGCTACAGATTACTTTGGTTAAAAAATGAGTTTTGTTCCAAGAAATAATTTTTAAGTATTCTCAGCTATCTTGCTTTTATCACCAACCTGGACTAGCTACAACCTGCGTCCATGGATGTGACTGGCAAGGAGAGCTCCATATGCAGCTCTAGTACAAGGCAAGGAGTTTTCTTACCTTCTGAGAGAGGTTCAGGCAAAGACCCAGCAGCTGTGAGTTACCACTTGGAGTCTGAGGAAGCTGCAGTATAGACATCCACCTCTGACCAGGTGGCCCTGTCTTGACAGTCCTCACACAACAGGACACTTTTGACCTCACACAAAACAGCTACTTAACTCACACAGTAGAGCTTCCTGCTTCTCTTTGCTGGCTGAAACAAGCTGATGTTGATGGGAAAACACCATGCATATGTCATGTAAACATCTGGTTTAGGTTAGATTAATCCCAAACCTTGTGACCTGGTTTAGTCTTTTAGACTTGTCATCCAACTCACAGGCTAGTACAGTGTAAATCAACAGCCCAAAAGACCACAAGGAAGTAGAGTAATTCTGAAACATCCCTATAAGAAATGATTATCCACCGGATGTACTGGAACAGCAAATTTGGTTTGCATTTAGGTCTCTGTTTCTACATGAAGGTATCATGCAAACAAATATTCACAGTCATATGCAGCATGAGCAGAAGGAGCCAAGTATTAAACATCCTCATCCTGTGACCTTCAAGGAACACAAAAATGCTCATCACCTGAGAACAGATGTCAACAAGCTCAGCAATACCCACACAGCTTGTATTACATTATCACTTTAAACCCGAAGTTTAAATATGAAGTGGAGTTTTGTTTTTAAAAACAGTAAAAACATCAACAATCCAAGGTTACAAAGGAATAAAGCACAATGCCTGTGTCTCAGCAAAGGAAATCAGAACAGATGACACTAAATATGCTATAAGCTGTTAGTGAGGGGAGCATGCCAACAGCAAATGTGTTACTATGCAGGAAGCCTGAGTTCAGAAGCAACAAGAGCTTGTTGAATCTGTTCTGCTGTAATGGTGTTCCACAGAAAATAGCTTTTGACAGAGCAGACCTTTCGGGGGGAAAAATAAAATCTTTCATTTTAAACTTAAAATATATCAGGAGTGTTCTGTAAACAGAAAATAAAGCAGTTTGGGGGGGGCTGCCAAAAATCAAAGGAGTGAGGATGTGTTGCATTTAGTTGTTTGCTGGCCAGAAGGCTTTTCTTTGTCGATGATGTTTACAGAAATGCAAAACGCTATCATTTTCCTGCTTCTTATTTTTGGCAACATTCTATGCCAGCTCTTTGCATTCATCATAACATTTCTACAGGAAGAGGTTAATTCTCAAACACCTCTAGCAGCAATTGCTTGCTTTACCCCTTTCTCTTGTTAATGAATACCACAGGAGTACACAATGCTTAAACCAGTAGCAGCACTGAGGGAAACAATCTTTCATTGTGTTTCTTGAAACTCCTTGCAATCACGGACAATTCCACACAGAATTACAAACAAAGCAGTCTTAAATTAACTGTATTCTAAATAGTCCGTTCTCAGGAGTCCTGCTCAGCACTAAGAGAAAGACAAAAGAACCCCAAAAATGACATCTTTGCATTACTTTTTAAGTAACATGCCTAAAGGAGCAGTGCAACTCCTGTCTGTGTGGAAATACAGTATTTTCGTGGTTATTCTGCTGATTCTGACTCCTGCAGAGGAGAGAATTTGCAGCACCTATGTGGAGGCTGGTGAGGGTAAATACAGCTCCCCAGGCTCTCTCCCTGGTCTGGCTTATCTCAGTGAGGAGTTGGAGGCAGCAATGGCATCAGTGATGTGGTCACACAAAGTGTTTAGTTCTGTGTGTAGTGTTTTGTCCACGCGGCTTTTGGGTTGAGGCTGTCAAGTGCACAGGCCTCTCAGTTCATATCTGTGTAGAAATCCCCAAAATCAAGTGGCTTGGCTGGTTGAACCCAACCTAAGTCCACTATCAACCTGTCTGTGGGTTTCCAGCTCCTGGGCCAGCATTGTAGAGAGGCCTGCTCATGCTTCTGTTCCTGGTGTTCTGCCTTCTTCTCTATGTGTGTGCAATGAAGACTGCAGATTGGATTGGAGGATCGATTGAGCATCTTTTGTAAGACTGTGGGCAATGTGTTTACTATGTGTAACTTCAGTTATAGCAATGGAGTGAATGTCTGTGAATCACTGGAAAATACAGCCCCATCATATATGATATCTAAGGTATTCAGGGCAGGTAGATGCATGCATACATGTATATGTGTGTAGTTTTTCTGATTTTTCATATAAAAACTGTTGTCTAAGAGTATTCATAGTTATGTAGCAGTAATTATTCCATCCACCAAGGAAGCAGAATAGACACATTCAGAGGAATGCTGATTTAACAGTCCTTACAACTTGAGAAATAGTTAACAGTTAATGACCTAAATGCAAGTGACAGAAAATGAATACATACAGCATAAGAGTAGCAAGACTACAGCTAGAATACAGTTAATATGCAAACTGAATTAAAAAAAAATAAGCCAGGATAAGCATTCTGACCCTTCAAACTCCAGGATGGATACACCATACCTGTGAGAAGAGACTACATGATGGTTTTTTTCCTCCGTGAACAGCAGTGTTCAGTGTTTCAATATTAAAAAAGTAGAGTCGATAATTAAGTATTCTAATATTTATAAATTAATGTTTTGCTTTGTTTTGTTTTGTACTTTGACAAGATCAAGAAAGAATAATTATTTCTGTTGTAGAAGTTTAAAAATTATTTGCAAGCATTTCCTTAAAGATAATTCATGGGAAAAAAAAGAAGTCAGTATAAGAAATCAACACATTTGCCTGCTCTGATTAAATTACTGTTTCCAGGGGCAGCATTTTCAAGATTAAAAATGAAGGTACCATTTGGACCCCCAGCCATAACAGAGTTTACGATCCATTACTGTAGCTTGTCTGCCACACTCAGGGCTCCGAATCATGGGTGTCAACGTCCTTCCTAATGCTACATGAGAAGGAGAGTTAAAGAGGTCGTTGATTGGAAAGCAGTAGCCTGCTGTTTCAGGATCAGCTGTCCATCCCTCTGAAGAATCCTTTTGGCTTGGCTCAGGGCTTACTTGCAATCACTCTACCAAGAAAGTAACTTCCCTTTGAGCTGTTACGTCTCTGACTTGAAGTTCTTTACTATGAGAGTGGTGAGGTGCTGGAACAGGCTGCCCAGAGAGGTTGTGGATGCCCTGTCCTGGAGGTGTTCAAGGCCAGATTGGATCGGGCCCTGGGCAACCTGGTCTAATATTAAATGGGGAAGTTGCTGTCCCTGCCTGTGGAAGGGGGGTTGGAGATTCATGATCCTTGAGGTCCCTTCCAACCTGGGCCATTCTTTGCTTCTGTGATTCTGTGATAGGTCCTCTGTCTGTGGGGAATGTCAGTGAGCCACAGCTCCTTCACTGATCCATCCAATCAGGAATTTGAACAGTGGACTTCTCCAGTGTAACAATTATGGGACTGTTACAGCACTCTGTGATTCTACCAGGCATCAGGCAGAGATATATCTAAAAGCATACCAGGCTTTTAAGCTGGGCCTGTGGAGCTCTGAAATACCACAAATGAATGAAGGTTGCTCTGAAACAATGCCTCCTGTTAATTTTGCCCATGTCATCAGGGTCAGGTGTTCATGATATGGTAGTAAATGTTGAACCAGTATACCTGGCTGTTGCCGTGTTGCAGATGGCAGCAGAGGGGCAGTCTGATACAATGGGTCTGACAAGGAAGTGCTGATGAAGATAAGGTTTGTCACTGAATTCCTCCATATGGAAAAAATTGTACCCATTGCCTTTCGTCAATGCTTGCTGAATGTTTCTGGAGACCAAACAGTGGATGGGAGCACAGTGAGGTGGCAGGTGGTGCATTTCAGCAGTGGGAACTAGAACATGATGTACAAGTCTTGCTTCAGATCACTGTGCGCAGCTGTCACACCACAAAGTTAAAATTGTCTTAAACAGCTCATCCATGCAAATCAGCTAATGGCAGTGACTATGTTGAAAATTCATGTTTTGTAGTAGAGAATTCCCTCTATCAAATAGTGTTATTGTGCTCTTGTATCTGTTGTAGTTTACATGGGAATATATTGGATGTATTACTTCCAGAGCAACCTACATACTTACTGCATATTTATAAGACAGTTTTTTAAAGAAGTGAGTCAACAGATCTATCCCTGGTGTGCCCATTGTGATGGGTTGACTTTAAAAAAACATAAGCTGAAAGGAAACTTGAGAACTGGCAAGTATATTGTACAGCAAAGAATAGGTCTGTTTAGATGAGTAGATATAAGGTGCATTTGTGGTGATTTCCTCCTATTTGGACCTAGGCAGGTTTTCTTTCCACAAAGAGGCAAATATTCTTTTATTCTCTACTTCATTGAAGTAGTTGTGAAGCCAACTTGTCCTTAGTACTGCATGACAGCCTGCTGAGGAAATGGCCCCAAAATAATGAGGGATGGGATTCAGTGAAATATTGTTCATATTTATACTGCCACACAGATCCACACAAAGGCTCCGCAATAGCAGCAGCATTCTGCTGATCTACTGATTTTCTTCTATGTAGACCCTGCAGAGGCACAATAACAAGAGAAAAATAATAAAAGAAGCCATTTAAAGATTTGCAACCGTGCTTGGTATGAATGTTTCTTTAAATGAGGTAGACCATGAGAAAATAATGCATCTACGCAGTGCCACATTTCACCTGCTCAGAGGAAAATAATTCATGAAGAGAGCATTTCAAAACTATTAAAATATTCCCACTTCCTCTTCCATCAGCTTCAGTTTAGAATAGCAAGAAATGTTAAAGATTTAATGGATGGAGAGATTGTCCTTTTCAGACCATCCTGAACATACCCAAAGGCCACTGTTCTTGCTGAGCATTCCCACTGCCTCAATAAGTTTCCTGTATTCTGCCTGACTTTTGGATAAATTTGTCCTTTCAACCTCCAAGGCTTTGTACCCCTCAAAAAGGGCAATAAATTATATTTTCTTGTTCTCCACTGAAAAATATACCCCTACTTATTTACGTCTTCATCCTAGAACATTGACTTTTTTAAGACCACATTTCCAGGTCCTGTAAAGCTGGGGAAAGCTCTCAGAAATACCCCAATGTGAACAGAGATGTTCTTCCACTTCCCACCAAGTATGAGATTCAACTGGAATGAAAAACATTCAGATTTTGAAAGATGTCATCATATTCACAACCCTGAAACATTCTGGTCTGAAACACAAAAGTTGGACACCATCAGCCAGCTGGTTCTGGCCTCACAGGACTCATCAGACTGCTTCCACTTTACCTGAGCCAGCCAGGGAGGCCACTTCTCCAGAATGAGGAGTATGAAATATCCCTGAGCACGTTACTCAAGGCAGAACTTGCTGGACTTACAAACTCATCGCAATTCAATCTGGAGCAAATCCGAAAAGCAGAAACCTTCCTGAAAAATGGAAATGCATCAAAGAAGAGATGAATCTGTAAAGCGTTTAGGTTTTACAAATGGGCATTTTTCAACAAAGACATGCTTTGTCAGGAAATTCCTGGCCAGTTACAATCAGGAATGCATCTGGGAACTGAATGTTTTGTTAGATCTATGTGCAGGATGAATTTAGCCAAGGTACAAAAGGGATGTGACACTCTTATCAGCAATCCAGAAGATAAAAGGACATGGCAAATCAGAACAACATGGAATTCAGTAACAAATTTCTTTACTTGCAATTAAATTAAATTAACATTGCATCTGATCAGGCTTTCTTCAAAGCATACAGTTTACTGGTGATAAACACAGATCTGATATAAAGGGGCTGTAGACTTATGCAACTGTGACCACAGCAGGTGATATGGAGTATATGCAGTCCAGTGCTAGGGAGGAGAAAGTAGAGATTGTAATACCTCCATTTCTACTAACAAGCAATGCCTGATTACCAATACGTGAGAGTATTCATCCTCTGTAGAGTTATGTTTGTTTTCAAATATACTTTCAGCACCAAACCAAACTAGCAAATAGGGCCCATGGTCCTAGGGAGCATCCACAGTTCAATAACTTTATATAAACATGTTTCTGCATCAGCCTTTAAAAAAAAAGAAAATAGAAGGCTGAGGTTCCCGGGCATTTTTGACATGAAAGCACAGTGTCAACAGGAGACAGTTCAATTCCTTATCTGATTAAGAGAATTCAGAACTATATCTCCTGTTTTCCCAGCCATTGAACTACTGATGCTTCTGTCAAAGGACTGAAGATGTGACTTCAAATCCCATCAAGCAGAGGAGCTGATCCCTCTTCCTACACCTGTACCATAATCCAGTAGTTGGTTACAGCAGTTTCTCTGTTTGGAGGTAAATCCCCTTGAGAAAGTACTTAACCACAGCACAAGCGTTTCCACCCAGGCAGTTTTTTAATTGCCAGAAACCACCACTTGCCTTGAATCAGCAACCCTGCTTTAAACTCACAGGCTGAAGAGTACCAGTGATATTCTTCCCTTTCTATTGGTGGTTTGAGACCTGAATTACACCACCTAAACATTACAGGGAAAAAATTATTTGTATTATTTTTTATTGTTGTTGTTGTTGTTATTACTTTAAGATGGAGTAACCCTGGTTTAAATCACATGGATCATCTGCTGACGTATCTACAAATGCAAGATGGTCTCATACCAATAAATGATAATGTAAACCAAGCAATTTCTGTTTAAATTGAGCATTCAAATAATTATCAATTGTCATGAAATCATGATGGAACATAATAGAAGTGGAGTTAGGATTTGATCTTCTACTTTTTTTCCGGCCTTCAGAACAACAGATTTTTTGTGATGTGTTCTGTACCTGGAGAGTCCAGTACCTGCAGTGCTGGGAGTGCTTTCTTTTAAGTATTTCTGGCACTCTGTAATCTTCTCAGTCCCAGTATTCACAGCTACCAAGTTTCTGGTTTGTCACCTTTAGCACAAAAAGAGCTTTGGACTTAACAGAGAAGGAATAATTGTAATATGCAATGTGTAATAACAGTATATACAGAGCCCATGCCATCTGGAGAGGCAGGGATTTACACAAGCTTTTTGTAGAAGCAGAATGAATGGAAAAATTCACTGTAGGAATAAAGCTGAATCTGCACAGGCATGCAGGATTTAGATGAACCCTGCAAGAGAAATGCCTCTCGTGAATGTTTAATGAAGAGGCCTGGTGCATGTCACATACTCTGAGCTGGACTGAATTTGAGGCAGCAACACCTGCTCACCTGCTGACTGATGAAAATCACTGATTCTGGGGGACAGATAGTAAGATCAATTATTCACATCTCCTGTGCTGTTGCTGCCTGCAGGCTAGCAGCACACCTGGAAAACAAAGTATATTTGGGCTTGTTTTTATGGACTACCTTTATTTGTCACTGTGTAGAAAATCTCAGAAAAATCACTGCTTTGTTTTCAAAAGTAGACAGAAGTAATGTTAAAATCCTATTCACATTCCTTCACCTGATAGCATTTATTGCACTCCTTTCACCAACTTTGTTTAACCCACACAAATATCACTTAAGCCAACAACAAATTGGGGAGTCACTGTACTAACACTGTTGATTCTGGTCGATTCCTTTTACGTGTTTAAATATCAAGCTATGGGCCCTTTTTAGACTACAACAGTTTGTTTCTTTCTTGTTTATTTTACCTCCATCCTGGCTAAAAGTCTGACAGTGAGCTGAGAAGGAAAGACTGGTGGAGACTCATCTCTTTGCACTGAGGGAATGGCTCAGCTGAGATTCCCAGGTCCACACTGTGCTGAGGGAGAACGGAGTTCAGGCACAGGAAGCTGCTGGCCCACAGCCCCCTGGTTCTGCACATGGCATGACTGTGCATTGCCAGAGCTGTGGAGAAAAGGAGAACTATGGAAGACAGAGTCAGGAAGAAACCCCAGCCCCCCAGCACTCCCTGTAGGTCTGTGTCTGAAAACTGTATACCAGCACACTGAGTACAGTCAGCCTTTGCAGGAAAGCAGCTGCAGTAGTGCCCAATGCCCCATGTGCTGGGTGGGTGAAGGAACCCCAGAGCATCAGATGTGTGAAGGCCACTGCTGCTCGCCTCCCTGTGCTTGTATCTTTCTGCTTATTTCCTCTGGCATGTATTATCACAAACTTTTTCCCACTTCTGAATTTCCCCTCTGCTGCATACTGGTGAGGCACTATTTCAGTCCCACTCCCCTTCACTCATTTCAGAGATAATTTCTTTGCGTTACAGCCACAATTTTGTCCATTTTCTGTGAGCACAGTGTGGAGAAGATTACCCAGAAAACTTTGGTTCTTGCCTCAGGCAAGAACAGTCTTGTTTGTCACAGTTGCCTGGGAAGTCCAGATAAGTCTCTCCTTGGTGTTCAGAGAACAACTTATCCTTAGGTATACTAATGCCCAGTGACAGGTCACTTGTGGTCTATTTTAGACAATTCTATCCTAAAATATATTTCCTGCAGCCCTCGTTATGACTTGTGCATGCATATTTCTACAGATCCAAAGCTCTCTGCCAGCATAATACTCCCAAACAGCAATAAAGAAGTTAAAGAAGTCTTCAGAACAGAAACTTTTGGAAATAGATCCGTGGATAATGCAGTTTACTTTTGCACCAAATACTCCAACCTTAAAATACTGGCTAGGAAGCCAGGAAGCTCCCTGGCTTTCTAGATTTGATTTCTATACCTATTAGTATTATAGAATCATAGAATAGCTTGGGTTAGAGGGGACATGAAGGACCATTGAGCTCCAGCCCCTTGCCACGGGCAGGGCTGCCCCTCACCAGCTCAGGCTGCCCAGGGCCCCATCCAACCTGGCCTAGAGTGCCTCCAGGGACGGGGCACCACAGCTCTCTGGGCAGTTTGTGCCAGTGCCACACTGCACTCTGAGTAAAGAATTTCCTCCTGACACCTAAGCAAAATCTCCCCTCTTTGAATTTAAAGCCATTCCCCCTTGACCTATCACTCTCAGACCACGTAAAAAGTCAGTTTCCCTCTTGTTTATAAGCTCCCTTCAAGTACTGGAAGGCTGTAATGAGGTCTCCATGAAGCCTTCTCCAGATTGAACAACCACAACTCCCTCAGCCTGTCTTCATAGGAGAGGTGCTCCAGGCTTCTGATCATTTTTGTGGCCTTCTGGACTCGCTCCAACAGCTCTGCATCCTTTTTATACCAGGGGCTCCAGTATTTATTTATTTTATGTACTGCAGTCAGTATTCCAGGTGAGGCCTTACAAGGGCAGCATAGAAGGGAATAATCCCCTCCCTCACCCTGCTGCCACCCCTCTTTTGGCGCAGCCCAGAAGACCATTGACCTTTTGGGCTGCAAGCATCTACCAGACAGGTTGTGCTGTACTTTATTCTCTCGTTCTGACTGCTGAATTGTTGTTAATTTAATTTTAGAATGCTTCTGGGCTAATTTAGACAGCTTACACACAAAATTATATATCGATGAGTTCAAAGTTTCTAGTGCTAGAAAGCAACAGGAAGAACTGTCATGGAGTCCTTTTGATCCTCAAGCATAGTGCTTCATAAGTGTGATATGGAAAAGGGTTTAATGGTAGAATTGACCCTTATCTCTATCTGAAAATCAAATGTCACTTTCTCTTTTTGGGTGATAATGCTTGTCTTACAAATTGATTCGCTTTTTGAGGTTTTTTTGCTTTTCTTACAGGCTGGTGTAACCAAGTTGCTGATTTCTTCCATCTGCTCATGTAAGAGAAAGTTACCACACTATATTGAAAACTATCACAAACTGGGTCACTTTCTGAATAGCAGGGGAAAAAATGCATCTAACTCCCTAAGGGTACTGCACAGTTATGCGACCTGCTTTGCTTGGATAGTTTTCACAAGCCACCAAGTGACACCCCTTCGCAGCCCTTTGTCATCCTGAATACTTTTATTTTTGTACATCTCTCCTGCTGCTGTGGGAATAAAAACAGCTCTATGGCAGAAAGTCAGAATTCAAAGCTGAAACAAGCAAAATGCAGCCTACAGCAATTTCAACTCTCTTTCCGTTATGACTCTGTGAAACGTAGTCACCAAAGCAACACTAATGCGGCTGCCCAACCCAGGGCATATGGCATGCTGCTCTGCTCGTGTGAATGCACCATGATGAGAACGTACAAGGACATGTCATCTGAGGACTGGAATGAAATGAAAATAGGGAAAAGATCCCAGCTAGCTCTGCTCATCTGCCTGCAGCAACCCCCAGATTCTCAGACTCTGAGCTCTCCAACAGAGATTTAGGTCTTGACAATGGTTTTCTCCTTTCGGGCTCTTTATGGAAAGAACTAAACTGGCAATGCTATGGGGCAAGGCCACCTGCTAAATCCTGGCCTCCTCCTTTCCCTGATCTCTCCTTCTAGCTGCTTAGCCTCTCCCAGCTGCCCACATTCACCTGAGTGGAGAGGGCATGCACCTCTTGCTCCCCCCTGTCTCCTGGGACAGAACCTCCCCAGGGAGAAAAGGGCAGAGAAAGATGCGTCCCAGCCAGCCAGGGGAAAGGAGCCACTGCTGATGGTCCATAGTGGTGGGCAGTGGGCACATCGCCCCATCACCCCTGACAGCTAAGGCTCCCAATCATCAGTCACCATATCCTGTGCCATTAAGTTCCACCCCAACTCACCCCTCCAGACACTGCCAGCAACAGGGAACAAGAGCACAGAAGAATTTGGATTTTAAGGAGAGAAAATTTGGACAGTCATGGAAGTGCAGAGAAGTGAATAAAAATCACAGCATCTCTACATATCCTTTCCGCTAAAATTTTACCCCAGGAAACATAAAGTAATCAATGAATCCTGCCTGCTGAATAGTCCTGTAGAGTCATCCCCTTCATAACACGTCTCCAGCTGGAGTTATAAGGCCTCACAGTGGTGGGACATCACTGCCACTTCTGATGGACACCCCGTCAGAACTGCACCTGCCCTCTGCTTCTGGTGGGTTCTGTAGCTCCACTGTGGATGCTATACCACCCACAGCATTGCCAGAGAACAGCCCACAGGGTATCTCCAGATGTGGCTAGGTGGCCTACTGTGCTTTTCAAGATTAAACTTCAGGTCTCATACTAGTCCTTCTCTAAGGATTTGACTCAGTTCCCAGTCAGATTCCTGTCTCTTACTGGCACCTCAGCCTCTAAGAACTGCATGATTGCAACTGATGTGAGGCTGTTGATTCAAAGCATCTATTTCCATCTTCTTTCTCTACTTTCCATAGTTATATCTTAGGTGAAATAAATGATTCTTCATACTTACATAATGCAGTTTCGTATGTACTCTCTTCTCCATCACTTAGCTGTGTAATATTAAATGGCCTGTGCTTTAAAATCAGTGACAGCCAGCAATAAAACTACCTCCTGACTATTTGCCATGCATTAATACTTAGATACAGAAAAAAAAAAGAAGAACAGTGACAGAGTCTTCTTCAGATTTAAATCCCCTCCATACTTCCAAGGGCTTTTAACTGCCATTTCTTCACCATTTCTTTCCTCTTCATGTTTTCTTCTTTTTCTTTCCTTCCCAATTATAGGAGCTCAGCAGCCTTTCAAATCTATGAGAAACTTGTATCTGTCAGTCTCATGGCCCTGTATAATGTGAAAAGCAGCCATAGTCCATGACACATGCTACTTTACCTTAATGGTGGGCTCCTTACAGCCAGTAAATCCAAGCACACAGACTCTGGAGCCAAGGCATTTCAGATTTGAATCATTTCTGCTCCAGTCTCCTTGTTAACCACTGAAATACACACAGACTCCTGCAACTAGCATTTCAGATCTCAGAAGTGACGCACCTTCAGGCTCCCAGAAGACTCCTCAGTGAAGAGAAAAAGATCAGAGAAGCTCTGTTGCACATAATTGCTACCAGCTCATAGCTGCCAGTGGGACACTAAGTACCTAAGGACTGGAGCATTTCAGAGCACTGCTTGCCAAAATCTAACAGTTTTGTACCAGAACCTGTCCAGATCCTATTGCAATTTCTTTGTGATGGAATGACTACCTCCCAGAAACACGTTAACTTTGACTAACTGGTTTGCTCAGGCAGGAAAATACTGCACGGGAGAGTTTGTTACTAAACTTCCTTCCAATCAGTAATTCTTCTGTGTACTGTTCTCATGTCTTTCTTCTTTGAGAAAAATCACTTATTTCCTTTAGCATCCAAGGTCCATTCTAAGAGTAGATGAAGTAGACTTTCAACAGCCCAGCAGATTGCTGGTCTCAGCATTGGTCACAGCCAAAACAGGCAACTTCTTCGTATCCCTACAGTATCTACAGATTTTTGCTTCACAGGAGAGTTCAGAGTCCATGGGGTGGCAATTGTAGGGTGGCAAAGAGACCCAGCTGATTCCTCCAGGCCTGCTGAAAACTGCAGCAATGTTTCCAGCCTCCCTTATCAGTGACCTGAAATGCACAATTATGTTCCCAACCCTATACGATGTCTTCAAATCCCCAGTGATTTCTCACCACAAAATCCATCCTCCGGTCATAAAAAGGTTCCGTTTTGCCCAAATTTCTAAGAATCAAATGTGACTTGTTATTTTCAAGTCTTCAGTCATACATCAGCCATGTGGATGTGTGTTAGTGGATAGAGTATCTGTAGATCTATCATAAACTTTCACACAGCACCACAGGTATCCTCCCATAAAAGATTAGGGTATAATGTTCTGCAGGGCAATACCTTAGCCACAGCACTTACACAAGATAATTTTCTTTTTCTTTTTTCAGGCATAGCTGTGAACTTGGAATTGAATATAGTAAAGATCATTTCAAAACTGCTGAAATTACAAATACTGTGCATACCTATGCAGTTCTTCCAGAAGTTGCAATGCAAAGCCCACACACACAGCACATACAGTGCTTTCATTCAGTAGGTACAGTCCAGGTTAGTTCTGCAGCTCTCACACAAAATGCCCAGCAAGCCTCAGCTACAGGGCTGTCAGGATGGTGGGTTCCGAGCCTAACACTTTCAACTCTACACCTGTGGACACTGCTGGATATAAAACTATACTGAAGTATTCTTATACACGTGGTGCCAAACAACTCATCAAGCTGCTAAGCACTGTCAAGTCAGGGGGATCCTCTCTCAGTTTCTGAAATGTACTTTGTTACCTTCATGACTCTTTTACCATTTTTAACTAAGAACTACAGTAATAACTTGCAACAATGCTAGAATATGCTGTGAGGAAAACTCACCTGTTTTTAATTTGTGCTTCTTGTGCCACCCACTGGAACAGGCTGAAAACCCAAGCAAAATTAAAATGTTAGGGGATTTCATATCCACTTTATTTTAATATGTTGTGTGAATTAATGTAACAAGAGCTTGCAATATGCTCTAGCTGTTTTAATCAATTCCCACTAACTCAAAATATCTGAAGAGGAGAACCCAGGCTTTCTAATGTGACCAAATGCCTACAAGTCACTAAAACTATGGAGTCAAAAGAAAAGCAAGCACACCTCAGTGAATTTTCCAGATGTTCGTGACATTGTACAGGGCACAAAGAAAATTTCAGCTAACATAGTCCATCCAACTCTGGTCACTGTCATTTGAGAAAGCTCAATTGAAGAACATGTGGAGAAGTTGTTGGCCCTATATGAGGAAGAAGGCACTCACTAGACCAAGGAAATAGAATAATTTGCCTTGTTTAGTCATGCAAAATGAAGACTGAGCAAGAACATGATTGCTCTCTCCAAATACATGTGGGCTTATATTCCAAGTGAGTACAGCTTCTAGAACAATGTTCACAGTGATAAATAAGTGATTACAAAATCCATCAAGGATGAATTTAAGCTGAACTCACAAGGAAGTTTAATAGCATCAAAGCAGGCAGTGAAACCCTCCAGTAGGATAGATAACAGCAGAAAATTTTACTTACAGTAGGATAGATAATGGCAGAAAACTTTATTCTTTAAAAAAAAAAAAAAGAGCTTGAACCATTTCTGAAAAACTTGTTGGGTTTGGGCTTGTTTGCAATAGCAAGGGATCACGCATAGGGGCACAGACTCTCATTTCTATATTTTTACTGAGGACATAAAGACATATCCACCCTTTAGTAGGAGTGCAAGAGACAGGAATATCTCAGTAGGATAGCCTCATTAGGAAAACAATGTTTGGTTCATTGGTTGCTAGTTATTTCTTTTAGTCTGAAAATGATTATGGGACAAAACACAACAAAACCTGAACTTGACACTCTCCTTAATGCCATCCTGAAAAGGCCATTCTGAGTAACTAGGCATTCAAACTACCCACTGGGTTTCCAGCACAATTTTATTTGACCTTTTAATGGAAGAATAACATGTATAAGGCAAGTGATTTCAGCTGATCACCTGGGTGACTGCTTAAAGCAGCCCTCCTTATAACATAACCCACCCACTGACCAAAGTGCAAAGCTGAACTTTGTCTCTCACAAATGTGCTCTCACAGAAGTGCATTTTGTGATTTTGAAGTTCCTCTTTTAGCCCAGTCTGACTGTATATGTTTTTCAGTGTGCACACCTAAAGTAAGGTACTTAAAATACCTAGTAAAGAAACAAGGTACGCCCAGATATTCAAATCATTAATAACAATAATAATAATTAATCCTTTTTTATGAAAACTCATGCTCTATTTATAGAAGATTATGGAACTACATAAAATTCCTTATTTTCCAACAATAATGTTTGATCTTGCTGAAAACTTGCCATTCCCTTTCTGTTATGAAAACAGTCTGGAGAAGAGAAGGCTCTGGGAGGACCTTTTAGCAGCCTTCCAGTACCTGAAGGGGCCTATAGGAAAGCTGGGGAGAGACTTTTTATAAGGACATGTAGCAACAGGACAAGGGAAAATAATAAACTGGAAGAGGGTAGGTTTAGACAAGATATTAGGAAGAAATTCTTTACTGTGAGTGTGATGAGACACTGGAACAGGTTGCCCAACAAGGTTGTGAATGCCCCCTCTCTGGAAGCATTCAAGGCCAGGCTGGATGGGGCTCTGAGCAGCCTGGTCTAGGGGAAGGTGTCCCTGCCTATAGTGGGGGGTTGGAACTAGAGGATCCTAAAGGCCCCTTCCAACCTAAACTAATCTATAAATTTGTGATTCTAAAAATTATTAGATATTTAAGAAATGTTTTCTCAGCCTCCATTACATTCACACCAATCTAATGTTTGTCTTCTGAGCTTGGGTTGTTTACACCAGTGACCCCCACAACAGGAAACAGGGAAAAGGTGAAAGCATCAGACATTTAAAGTCCTTGTTGTGCTATAAGAGTTAATCTTCACAGGATGAATATCATTTCACGGGATGAATTTCTAGCCATGCCACTGCTGCCAAATTAGGTAAGCACACATAAAGATTCAAGTGAAAAAAATGTAGGAGCACGTTCAACATGTGACTCATCTTCATGTATAATTAGGGGTACTGAGCTAATAAATGTTATTTTGAAATACGTAAAATAACTATAAAAACATTTTTAAAACCTTTAGTTGAGAATGGTTATTAAAAAAAAGAAAAATAAAAAATAAAAGTAGGAGGAGGGGATAAGACCCTATTGTTCATTTTAAGCTCCCAGGGAAAAAAAGGTAATTCATTCACCTCCATCTGTTTTCAGTCTCTATTGCAGCACCTTAGGTCAGCAACCTCTCTTCCTCAGAGGCGAGGCTAGGACATTCCTCAGGAGCTATTCTGCCAAAAGGTTGTCCCACAAGATGGAAAAGCTTTGTCAGCAGCCACATTTGATACGCAATCTTCTTCACAGTGCAGGTGACAGAGTACTGGCACAGGCTGCCCAGAGAGGTTACGGAGTCTCCTCTGGAGACGTTCAAGATCCGCCTGGACGCCTACCTGTGCAACCTGGGCTAGGGAGCTGCTTTGGCAGGGGGTTGGACTCGATGAGCTCTAGAGGTCCCTCCCAACCCCTACAATTCTGTGATTCTGTGAATCACACAGTAATCATTGATTTCTTCCTTGATGTGTATGAGATCTTGCAATGTTGAGACCAGGTGGCCAGTGCCTCAAGAAGAAATAGAATTTTGTCACAGGCAACATAGAAAACGTTAGTTTTTTTGTTTTGTTTTGTTTTAATTAAAGAATTCAATTCTAACTGCCAATTAAAAGGAATCACAGAAACAGTTTCTTAATTATTTAAAAAACACAATTACTTTGTTTACTCTGACACTTAAGCTTTCTTTAGGAGGATCCAACAGGTGCTCAAAGTGTGCTATAGCGACTATCAAGAATAGTATATTTAAAATGAATTTCATTAGTGCTCAGGGTCAGAAAACTGCAGGTTTATGCTGAGTGACTTGAAAAGACAGAGAGCCAAGCCAGGAGGGAGATCCTGAGTTCACCTACCAACCCGGGCACCTGCCAAGAATAATAGAAATAATAGTCAAAATAAAAATGCAAAACCATGAAAGTCAGCACTGTGTTGACTGGGCTCCGGTAAAATTTCAAACAGAGGAGCTCCATCACTAAGTCCTCCCACTGAGTAACATTTATAGTTATTACTTTCTTGCTGCTGGCAGCAAGCCTTTATAGACATTTTGAGAATACATCCAATATAGGAAGTAGCCTGTTGTTTTTTCTTTCTTCCAGCTACATTATTGATATTTCAGGAGAATAATTGAACTTCTCAGCACTAACTTGTTTTCTCCGTGAACTACTATCCCCTGTAGATACACATGTTTTCTGGGCATATACTAAAGTAACTGTAAATCCTGTGCCTAAATGGCACTGGTATTTTATCAGACTTTGTAGGGAAAAAAGAAAAAATGATATCAAAGTGGTAAAACATCTGACAGCATTTAAACTGTATTAGGCTTCATCTCTTCCTCACACTTTCAGACAGGCTCACTCATATGTAAATAAGATCTTACTTTAAAAACTATGAAGTTCAGAACTCTCATTATAGGTACCAGACCTTGGTCCTTCTCCATCAAGTCCGTTGTTTTTCTCTTTTTCCTGTGAATGTAGAGTACCACAAGCAACGTAAATTGTCAACCAGTTATGCATAATAAAGAAAATAAAGGAGATAATGTAATTTTGCAGTGAAAAGCACAACCGAGAGGGCCAAAGACAAAACTGGAGCCACTCTCAGCACACAGCACTGGGCAAACCTCTTGTCATGTTTCAGACTTTTTGGGTGCAGGGCAGGGCTAGTATCTCACACCTGCTCCCTTGTGTCTCGGTTTCTGCAAACACTTAGGCTGCACAACATTTCCACACAGCATTTTCCAGTGTGTACCCAGGCAGGAAAAGCAAGGGACAAAGGTCCCTGAAAGGATATACAGGTTCACCGACAACCAGCTTCCGGCCCCAGCCGCTGTGTATTTGAAGTGGAAAAGTCTCTAGTCAGAGAACAGAAATACTTTCCTTGGAAGTTCACGTGGAAAATTAAGAGTAGGTTTCTACTGGAAAAGAAAGATTTGCTGTGCAGCAGGAGACTGTGTCTCCACATGGTTGTCTTAATTTCAAACCTTTTTGTGGACCAAAGTGCCCAGCTGCAGACATGGTGGAAAGGAACCCTGGCTCGCAGCAAATTAGGTGGCATAGGAAAAAGACATTGCTCAAGGAGTGCACGGCTTGGCTGGATCACCCCCACAAGGTACATTATGCGATATCCACACAGCGTCTTCAGCCTCCACCTCTCCAGGTCTCTGATAGTAGGCAGGCTGTCAACAGAAGGGAGCAAACATGAAGCAGAGTGCTTGGCATTTTCCAGGCTATTGCATAGTCTGTAATCCCTTATTTGCACACTCCATATTATCTTTGCTCTCAGTTCTCTGTAGTTTTCAGCAAAAGAAAAATGGTATTATTGCAAGTTTAATACTGCAGCTTTGCCTGTGGCAGAAGGGTTGGAATTTGGTGATCCTTGAGGTGTCTTCCAACCCAAGTCATTCTGTTATTCTAGGAATATGGAATTTTTGCTTAGTCCATTCCACTTAAGCTTTCTTACCTTCTATTTAAAAGTAAAATTAACCTTCAGTGAAGAGATCTAAGTTGTCCTCAGGCAGCCAACTAGATGTTGTAGGTCTGGTCACTGCTAAAGGAGAATAGTATTATTGAACCATCATCCAAGTAAGATGATTGCAAGGAATGCTTAAGTAACATTTTCATGTCACTGTATCAAAATCATGCTTTTAAATAAATGTCATTATTTTTGCAAATCAAAAAACCTGGCAATATCCACTGGATATTCCTATATCAGATTTTAGATTTAAAAAAAAATAGCTTACACAAAAATACAAATGTTCAGAAGTCTTGACTATAAAGTATAATAGAAATGCTTTGTGTATTATCTGTTGATCTTTCATAAAAGATTAATTTTGAGGTCACTTTCCATGAAATTTTTATGGACTGATGCTAAGAATTCATGGAAAACAAATGTTCAAAATGAAATGCACCAAGAACCCCAAACCGTTATTTTTTAGTCTATATACAGAAAGAGTTTGCACAGTTGTTCATTCCTGAACACTCATGGGCAAGTTCAGCAAGAAAGTCATTAAAACAAACCAAAGAGAAAGAAATATCAGAAACAGATTAATAGAAGACATAAGAACATTCTGAACACTCCTGGGCTTACCGTGAGCAGGTTATGAGGCTAAATACTTTAAATAAGTTATTCATTCTGAATTATGCATTCACCTGCTGTAGAAATCTACTGTGATCAGTAATCTCTTTCCTTGAAGGAAATTAGCATGTTGCTAAACGGGTTTCTTCTGCAGTGAAGATCTGACCTTGCACGTGCTGAGTATTGTGACAGCCAGAGAAAAGCTCAGCTAAGTGTTGTAATTTACTCAACCAATCTTTTAAGCACCTGCCAGGAGGCATAAACACAGAAAACACAAGCAGGTTCTCTGAGACAAACAAACAAACAAATGTTCAAGGAGAAAATACAAATAAGAAGCTAGGAGTATGAAGTCCCATTGCTATCCTAGATACGAAGAGCAAGGAGCATGAAGCCTGCCTAAATCCCCCCTAAATCTTGAGGCCTGCATGATTATAGTCCTCAAAACTCAGCCTAATGCCTCAGCCTAGAGGTGAATTGAGGAGGCCTTTGCACCTGCACCCCCTATGTACACCCCCTTTCCATCTCCAACTGGTCTACCCACCTGGCTGGCATGCTGCAAACACCAGCAGCAGACTGTACACACCAGCCTGGTAGCAGGATTCACAGAAGGAGGACTTAAGCATGCTCTAAATTACACTTGTTATCACCCACCTCACTTCCGTGGACACAGTGAGAAAACCTGTGACGAGATTTTATTGCTCATTCTGAGTTTTCTTCACTGTTCTTTTGTATAGCCAAAAATGAGAAGGTAGTTTGTAACACGATTGTGGCAGCCAAACTTCATGTTATCTTTGGCCGGCAGAATGGGCACCATTAAGAAAATATCCACTTAAATCACATCATAATGGCAGCTTGGGGGTTCAGTGCGGCTGAGGATCTGAAGCAGAACTGACTTCAGATGAACTTTTAGTGGAAAATCACTTCCCCTTTAAGAGGATCTGAAAGTTATTAAGGCCTTTCCCAGCAGTGTTCTTTATTTAAAATAAATTAAAAAATAAATAAAGCATTTTTGTTTCATTATTTTAAACAGGATGCAATGGAGAGCAGAGTCAGCCCCTTGGCTTTGTAAGTGTCAAACAACTTCACACTTGAGAGGAATCAAATTAATGACTAATTAATTCATTCACTCATTTCTTTCACAGGAGAACAGACACCTCTATCCCAGAGGTACTTAAGAGCGCACAGTGTAATGGAACAGCTCTACTCTTTCTAAATGCCAGAGTACAGCCCCAAGGACTACTGAAAGACTGGCTGTATGAGGACCTTCTCCAAGGACCATTCCACTTGCCCAGTCAATTCATATGAGAACTGTCGGTACATACACCACTAAAACTATAAGAGCTGCTACCATGTCAGCATCAGCTGAGACTGGCAAAAGAGAGTCAGCTAGAGAAGTTCATACACCTGAAAAGGATGGTTGAGTCCCTACTGCACCTACTAAGCATACAAGGAAAATGCTGCTATTTGATTGTTCACTATAAATCTGCCAAAGCTTCTGAGAACAGCATTTCCTATTTGCATACTGTGGCTTATTGAGATAGCTGAGAAGTACTATGCTTTTTTGAGAGACAATTGCAAACTCCTCCAAACAGTGCTTATTAGAGGCCAAGAAGTCTACCTGGTTTTCTGCACTGTCAGCTTGCAAATGTTCAGGTACTGATTTAGGAGGCAATATATCCTGGTTTTATTCTTCTCTTTGAAAGAAGGGAACTCTGCACTGTGACAATAATTCTAAACACACACAAAAAAAAATAAAATAAAATAANTGGAACAGCTCTACTCTTTCTAAATGCCAGAGTACAACCCCAAGGACTACTGAAAGACTGGCTGTATGAGGACCTTCTCCAAGGACCATTCCACTTGCCCAGTCAATTCATATGAGAACTGTCGGTACATACACCACTAAAACTATAAGAGCTGCTACCATGTCAGCATCAGCTGAGACTGGCAAAAGAGAGTCAGCTAGAGAAGTTCATACACCTGAAAAGGATGGTTGAGTCCCTACTGCACCTACTAAGCATACAAGGAAAATGCTGCTATTTGATTGTTCACTATAAATCTGCCAAAGCTTCTGAGAACAGCATTTCCTATTTGCATACTGTGGCTTATTGAGATAGCTGAGAAGTACTATGCTTTTTTGAGAGACAATTGCAAACTCCTCCAAACAGTGCTTATTAGAGGCCAAGAAGTCTACCTGGTTTTCTGCACTGTCAGCTTGCAAATGTTCAGGTACTGATTTAGGAGGCAATATATCCTGGTTTTATTCTTCTCTTTGAAAGAAGGGAACTCTGCACTGTGACAATAATTCAAAACACACACAAAAAAAAATAAAATAAAATAAAAAAATAAAACTCTCCTTCTCACCCAACCTTTCCTCTCTTGAATCTTTCTATAAGTATGTAGCACTCAATCAGATAAACCTGGTTCTGAAACGAGACTTTTCAGGTATAGTATAATTTAGCTACTGAAGACAGATGTTACTTGGATTTCTTTCTTCAACCTCACTTCCAAGAAAACAAAAGCATTACTTGGCTTTCCCTTTGTGTAAAGATGGCATATAGTCACAGACTTCAATGACAGTTTCCACGTGATGCCTTAAGGTGGAATACTGAAAACCTGATCAGAACAAGCCTTTTTGTGAACAAAACAAAACAAGAGATAATTACCATACTGCATTGATGTCAATGCCAAAACTCTGCTATTGAGCAACCTGCATAAATCACCAGTTACAGGCTGTGGATGTAAGCTACTCTTCCCTTTGCTGATAGTGTCTGGGAGTACCTGAGAAACCAACCTCATACTGCCTCCTGTCAGCAGTTTTCATCCTGTGTCTGAAATAGCAGTGTTTAAACTTCTGAATATTAAGGAGAAAAATGAGTAGAATAAACTGGATTCTTCAAAGATTCCTTTTTTTCATTACTGTGTGTAAGCTGTGTGCATTACTTCATCAGTGAGCAAAATACAGACATTAACACCATAGAGAACTTGTCATTTTGAAAAAAAGTATTTCCTTCCTTAGACTGTTGGCCGTGAGATTTCAACACTTAACAATTCGTCAGTGAAAACTTTCTTATATGCTGATCAAGAGAGCGTTTTGCATACAAACTCTGCATCTGGAGAAACAAAATAAATACCTTTTGTTGAACTGACAGCCTCTTAAAAGTTGATCAGAACATAGAAAGTTAGAAAAAATATCAGAGAACATGAATTTCTAATTCAAATATATGTGAAACTGTGAATTAGCATCTATAAGAGATTTACTAACACTAGATAGGATTTGTGTCCCATAAAAGAAAGGATATTTATTTCTGATTTTCTACAAGCAAACTCACCATAAAAAATAACCCCACTTTGCCTGAGGCAAGGCCTCTATTCACAGTACAAAAAAATCAATCCACATTATCCTTTGGTTCTGTTATTTAGCAACACTGTTTTGTAATAGAACCTTTTCCTGAAATGGATTCTGTCCAATACTCCAAAATCTCAAACTCTGTCCGCACTTCATTCAAAAGTTGCACATCCCTTTATCTGAAGAAAATGTTCTGAAAATTCTGTATCTTCTATTAATCTCCTTGATCCACAAGAAACATTTTGTTTTCTTGGCATGAGACTCACAAGGCTCTAGCTGAAATTCAGCAATTTACCCATTTTGTATTGAATTTATGCCTAGTAATTTGGCAATAAATATTCATCATCTCTCTATTTTGGCTTCCTTTCAGGGCAGGGAAAGTTATGTTTATTCAACTTCTGAGCTGAGAAAAATGTTTACTACCACATCATTAATAACAAACGAAGCTCTGGCATAACTTGAGCAATAAATAAAGCTTAAGCTTGTCCATCTGTGAAACTCTGTTAATGAGCATCATGTCAAGCAAGGCTCCTTTAGACTCACTGTTTTTGGAGATTCCTGTTGCGGCTGTAGTTCTTAATACACTTCAAAATATACAGTAACATTAACCACAGTCCAGAACTTCCAACAAAGGTACATTAATTTATTCTTGCATAATCTGCTTTAATTTTTCAGAGGAGAAGTTATGGAGAAACTTGAGAAGTAATTAAGCTGTAGCCCTATTCACAGATCTCTGAAGAGGAACAAGGTATAATGAAGTGAGACTATGAAAGGCACTATTTAGCCTTGAAAAGCTGTCATTGTTACTGAGGTTAGAAAGTGAATTCTGGTAGCTCTACTGCAGTAGAAGAATTCAGGGTGAATCAAAATATATATTAGTCAACCTAAGGTAAGTAAAAGTCAACTTTGTTGAAATGATGCCATCTTCCTGTTTTGGGGGGAGAAGGGTTGGTTTGGTCATGACAAGTTTCAAAAGCATATTATTAAAATTATTGAAAATGATATCATAAGCTCTTGAAATTTCAGGTATTTTATTTCTAATAATTTTCACAGTAATGTAATAGACAGTCACTTGGCATTAATTCTGTACAGCACTGCACAGACTCCCATGGCGAGCGTCTCCTGAAAAATGAAAAAAAAAATCACATTTACTGATATCTTGGCTAGAGTAACCCAAGAAATAAAATCTCAGCCATTATTGGGTGATGACAGGATTTGCCATTGCAAGACTTACTGCTTCAGCATCCTCAGCTGGATTGGAAGGTACGCCCCACACCACTTCACTTTTACTGATAGATTCTAATCAGACATATACCTATTCCTAAATATCTTACTAACATGCAAGAGACTGTCCTTCATGACCATTTCTGCAGAAGCCATTTCCATTGAGTTTTTACAGATGTCTTATCTGTGTAGGATTTGATCACTACCTCAGCAGGAATCCCTAGGACACTCCTTGGAACACTCCACCCAGGATGTTAATCAATAATATCTAAACATAAAAAAGTGGGCAACAAACAGCAGGAGCTGCTATGGGGAATTTCAACAACTCTCCAAAATTCTCACCTGTTCAGAATCCTGTGACAGTCAAATCATGAAGGCTTGCTCGGTGCCCTCATTTTAAGCTAGTCAAGTTAGGATATGTGTATTAGCACAGCCCTGACACCCAACCATACCAAACAGTAATGAAAGATCAAACTTGATTTTCATATTTATGACTCACTGATAATTTAAGTCCTGTAGGTCTTGCCACAGTATGTGTTATGTTATTATGAGACTTTTCTGACCTTTAGGTGAAATAATTCTCTTGAATTCAAGTAATCCTGCTAAAGGCACACGTCTTCATTTGTTAGTTTTCCATTTTCTAGTATTGACTAAGCAGCCCAGTCATCTCAGGTTGTTCTTTTCCTTACCTAATAAACAACCTTTTTTTATTATCTCATTATATAACTAGTCTCTGTCATCACAGGCTATTTCATATGTCACTACATGTCTTTACAACTCTTAATTGCAAAAAAAAATAAAAAATAAAATAAAAAGAACAAGTTTGGGACTCACGATCTGAAAGTAACAGTCTGAATTTATTTTATGAATGAGGTTATGAAATCTCTGTAGTTGTTATGAGCAAATTAAATGAGCATTGGTATTATCTAATTTCAGCCCTAGGGTGGGGTAGATTAGTAGGTACCTCAACATCTCCTTCAGTTCTACTTATTTTTTTATTTCAGTCATCTAGTTTAGTTCAATTTATCATCAAAATGATGACTACAGCAATGCCTCAAAACAATGTAACCACTACCCCTTTTGGAAGTCCCCTTTCTGAAAGACATGCATGACATTCTAGTAATACAGTAATTAATAGACGTTTTAGATAGAGTACCTAATTTTCAAACTTAAAGCTCACTCTACTTCAGTGGAATGTAGGCTCCTAGCTACATGATATCAAGGAAATTCTCAAAAGGCATTCAGGATGGTCTTTAATCTGAAATGACGGTCATAAGGACTTACGTTCTTTCCCTCTGAAAACTTTGGATGCTTCTGAAAATCCTCACCTTAATTTTCATTCCTGCAATGTCGCAGTGACATCCAGTGGTCAGTAAGATTACTCTTAAAGTGGGCTCTGACCCTTCCAAAATTCTACCTGTGTACACTTAAAGCCAAAACATGCTTCATGCTTGTATGTTTTCACACAACTGTGTTTTGATTAAGCTTTGACTAAGTGCCTTTGGAAAAGACAAAAGAACTGTCAGATGCACAAGAAAAGATCTCCGTATCTTTATTACGTAGATCTCTTTATTTTCACAATCCTTGCTTGGGCTACAAGTTTTTGAAGCTACTCCCAAATTTACCTGATCCCTAAATGTTCATTAGAAAAGAGCAATTAATCTAAGGTTTGCATTGTAGTAGCAGCCTGGATACTATAGACAGAGGTAAGAACTCAGGCCTCACATACTGTACCATGCATGTAAAAAGCAAAAACCTGTAAGCAATATTGGATTGGCTACAAGACTGCTAGTCTAGGAGACACTGTAGCAGTCACACACAGTTTCATCATTGCTGAAAGAGAACTGAGATACTAAGGGCAGAAACTAGTTGAGTGATTTTGTCCAGAGAAAGAAAAACCAAAGCCCTGTGGTGCAGGAGAGGCTACGGTGCAGTAAGGGGATAAATCAGTAAATAATCACCAGAAGAAAGAGCAGAGGAATGAGGCAAGGAACAGAACAAAGAACTTTGGCACTGGTAGCCAAACAGTGTTGAAAATGCCACAGGTCTATCTCATTGACGAGATGAAATACTGAGAAGCTGATAGTCAGAGAAAGGGTAGTCAAGTAACGAAGTGAGGGAAATAGTAGACAGGAAGGAGGGCACCAAGTAGGTGAACACACAGGGAACTGGAAGAGGAAGGCTGCGATTTTAGATTAAATGAGGTAGTAAAGAGAAGAAAATATGCAAGTATAGAACAGCTAGACATATCAGAAGAGACGCTGTTTCTCAGAATCAGAAAGGATAGTAAGGAAAGACATCTGTCAGAGTCAGACTAACCAGTAGCTGACAGTGACATCAAGGGTAAAAGAGCTGGGCTGGGACAGTGCTGCTAGAGAGAAGGAAAGATCAGAAGGAATGAGTAGAACAAAAGTAAAAAAGACAAGAATAACAAAAAGCTCATACATCCAGAAGGCATAACTCCTCAAGTTATTACCTTAAAGCTATCATGTACATGGGAGGAGGAAGGTTCAGTTTACATTCCACTCTGAGACTTTAGCATTATGTCTTCAGAAGAGATAAAAAATGAAAAATTGCCTGTAGATGAGAAAGGGGTCCAAATATCAAAGATTCAGTAAGACAGATAAATCTTCAAGTACCATGTTACCATTCACAACAAAGACAATGTGTTAAAGACAAGTTACTGAGACATTTAAATTTCAGCTGACAAAGCAGAGTCATACTTCTTGTATTGACTTCCCCCGCCTCCCAAGTTGTTAGCATAAGCTATCACCTTGATGAGAGTCACAGAAGCTACCAGATGAGCCAAGACAGCCAAAGAGGAGCTCTATTGTTCTTCATATGGTTCCGTGGGAACATGCACCTCTGTGAAGCTACTTGCTTATTTATTTATTCAGAAATAATATTTGTTGACAAAGCTGGGACTGAGTGATCTGGCTTAGAAGAAGATGTTACACCTTCACACGTAACGGATAGGAGAAGAGGAATTAATTAATAGCATGGATAGGGAAGGAGTGGGATAGAGGGAGAAACAGACTGGAGATATTATCTCTGATGTTGAAGGAAGAAAAGGAAGAACACAGTTGTGATGGCAAATCTAGGGTTTGGACAGCTCTTGCAGTAGGGATGCTCCAGCCCCTTCATCATTTTCGAGGCTCTTCATTGGACTTTTTCCAGTGTGTCCATGTCTTCTTTTGTAGTGGGGAGATGAGAGTTGCACCCAGAACTCCAACTGTGGCCTCACCAGCGTTTCAATCATCTCTTTCAGTATGTTAACAATTGTTCACCTAATGCAGCCCAGGATACCACTAGCCTTCTTTGTGGCAAGGACGCATTATTGCTTCATTTTCAACTTCTTGCCCACCAGGATCCCCCAGGACTTCATCTGCCAAGCATCTTTCCAGATGGTTGGCCCACAGCATGTACTGGAGCCTGGGGCTTTTCCTCCCTAGGTGCAGGGTTTGTACTCCTCCTTGTTGCACGTCTCAAGGCTCCTGTCAGGCCACTTTTCCAGTCTTTAGAGGTCTCTCTGGATGGCAGCACAACCCTCTGCTATATCTGCCACTCCCCTCAGTCTTGTGTCATCAGTACAGTGCCTGGAGGCACACTCTGCCCCATCATCCTGGAGTATACCACGAGTTACGGGCCATTTCATGCTACTGATCACCACATTTGCTCACTGATAATATAAGCATATTAATAATTATGCTCCTCAAAAGGGTCTTACATCAATTAAATCTGAAGATATGCCTTGAGGTCTTCTGTTCAAATGTTGTTGTCCTAGATAAGTAAGAAAATATTGTCTCTGTTTTCAAATGTTCTTAACATTATTTAGTTCTATAAATCTTTCTGGTATTGAATCCCTAAAATAGCTACAGAGCAAGACATATACATGTAATAAAATGAGGATGTAAAATATAATGAATTCCCAGGTTTCTCCTAGATAAATTTACTAAGTAAACTCTAATCTCAAAGTTTTATCACCACATCTTTCATTTTAGAATGTGATGATATTTCTCAAATGAATCTTAATTTTCAAAAAGACCACTCAAAGGTGTCAATACTGCCAGTGTAATTATCAAGAGCACATAGTTCAAAGCAGAACAACACGAACCACTCAGCAGAAAGGTAGTCCTAGTATATTTCAGGGTCTGGCAGTGATTCCAAGCTGCCTAGTGCTGTAACATCAGCAAGGAGATAACTATTTTGCACTGCAATTACAATTAGCTTTGCAAGAGATTAATCGCAAAAAACCAACACACCTTTCCCTCCTCTTCACAGAAATTTCTTGCTCTGAGATAGTGTATCAGGACAAAGTCAAGATCACAAAGGAGAAAGGTTGGGTAGTGTGTCATGTACTCGTGTGCTCTATAGGTTCCTACAAATTTCATCAGAAGACTGTAACCCGTTCTCAACGCTGCACAAGACACTAGTACCAGAGCCAGGGTTAAGGTGCAGAAAGCCCTGGTATTGTAGTTCCTACACTGAGCTAGTAGACGAACAGTCATTTTGGGAAGTGCAGTCAGTTTGACTAATAGAAAGGGTTCCAACGGTAGTTCCCGAAAGGAATATTTCTGTGAGTAAATTTGTTTTCAGTTCATGTACTTCAAGAAATGATTGCTCTACTCTTCATTTAATTAATACATGTTAGTAGCTTTCTCATCCTGCCAGTTTCACTCAACTGTCATGAGATGTAAGGTAATTATGGACAGAACAACATACGCTATAGGAGGAATTCCCTCTGGGACCAGCTCAAATTCTTATCACTCTCAATCTCATTGAAAGGGTTTTATGTCCATTGAGCTGAAGAAAAATGGAGATGAAACTGCCCGGTAGCATTACTTTTTTAAAAGATACCCAAGATATTCACAGCTGTGTATTTATTTGATGATCCCATTAGTAATTGTCATTGGCCTATACGTATATTTGCAGCTTTTAAGACTCCAGAGAAGAACGGGTATTTTCTTATAAGGGGAAGGGAGTGCTCGATTGTACTAAGAGCATTGTCCAACAGAGGTAGTAGTCAGGCTAAATGACTTGCTGCCATCTACTGACCATGTACCTTACAGTATCTGGAATTTTCAGCAAGATGTTGAAAAAGCAGTAAAATCTTGTAGCACATCAGGACAGGAAAACCTACCTTTTATGATGAAGTCAAAATAATATGTATGCACGCTCTTCCTGTCTCAGTATTTTCCTGAATTTTCATTAGAAGTTAGTTTAAAAGTTAGTTGTTTGCACAATGTCCTCCTCAATATTTTGATTTAAACAACTAGATTCTTTTCACAAATCAAAATACGTTTACAGGTGAAACAGTCTACATTCAAGGACATCACACTGATGCTTAGCTGAGCTTGAGAAATGACTTTGTATAGGCTCTTATAGAATTCTGCCCCCTTCTCTAAAGCAAATGAAGCAAACTAGCGTCATAGTTTCCTATCCAGAATTATTGCCATGTCTCCAAATGAGCATTTTTTATGTGTCTGTTTGTTGAGGCTTTAGAGTAACAAATCACTTCTTTATAACAAAATTGTCTCCTTGAAATAATAGGCTTAGGCATGATTTCTGGTAAAGCAATAGCTCCTCTACATAATAGCAACAGCTTGCAGCAAGGAAAAGGAGCCCATTCATTCAGGAGGTTTCTGTTAGACAGACAGGAACTGCTGTAAAAAATTAATTCATTTTTTGAATCATTGTGGTACTCCATTTAAACAATGTATTTTTTTTACCGTTAAAAGGTAACCATGCTACAAGTAACAAATTGAAAGATGACTATTTCCTTCAAGATTTGAGAAAACGTATCTGGGGATACAGTAATGCATCATCCATACAGAGCACAGAAAGACCAGCAGATTGTTAAGGCATTCATTTCCAACAAATGTTTATTCAAACAACTTTCAGCCCCACTGAGGCTCTTACCAACCCTCCTGATCCATTTTACCTCAGGCCTGCATCTAGAGATGAACAGTGGTGCAAAAGATCAAGCTGCCCTGACTTGGTAGCAACAGCCAAAAAGCTGTGTAATTATTGCTTCCTTATCACTTCCTTATCATGGCTTTTTCTCAGTGACTCTTACCTTCATCAAACCACTGTTGTTGTTTTTTTTTTTTTCAAAACACAAATATACGTTCAGAAGCAAAATTTCTCCATTCAGCTAAATCTGATTCATCACCGTGTCACCACGGTCAGTAGAGAAGAAAAGCACAAAGCACACTATAAGGGAGTAGAGAATCAGACACACAGCTCACCTATCTAGACATTGCATTTCGCCAACTGTAGTGATAGAAGCAGACAGCTACACTGATTGGAAAGACTCTAGTGGTAAATATTAGTGGTACATAACAAAGTACGTAGTACAACCTCTGAAAATCAAGTATTTATTTTGGCTAGGACAGGTGTCGATATCTGAATCAACAGCTACAGAGGTAAACTGAATTGAGACTTTATTACTGCACGTTCTTAAAGTTTAGCAAATGTTGATATCTCCCTTCTTTATACATGCAATAAGAATCCTTGCAACATGGGAGAATCTAATATTTGGCATTAGGTCTTATGGAGACTGAGCTCTTAAAGCTCTCTCCCTGTTGATCTCTTCAGAAGTTGTAGTTCCTCCAGAGCATTCACTGCCATAACACAAAGTAAATCTGAATTGCTGTAGTACCTGAGAGTGGTAGGAAGTACCCTTTAAATGTTACCTTCATAGGAATCCAGTCACTATTATATAATGATGCATTTAGGAAAGCAGAAATGATCATTCTCCTCTCCCACCCATAAACTTATGCAGTACACTTTAGGACACAAGGAGCAATTGAAGCAATTTCTTTTGCCACAGTTTTCTTGTTTCTCATCCTTCATCCTGTTCTGCAATCTGATCCCTTTATATATTAGTGTCTCACAATATCTTTGACCAGAACTGGCCTTTTCCACTAGTAAGTTGCAATCATTTTCTTGTCTCGTCAAGGAAAATTTAAAAAAACTCTCTTTTTGCAGAGAGAAAATGAAGTCTAAGCTTCCAATTTTATAGCAGCCTAAGAAGTCTCTTTATTTTAGCAGACAATGAAATAAGGAACTAAAAGACAATTAAATAAGGAACCAAAAACAGATAATCCAGAGTAGATCTACAGTAGAGACAACAGCTAGTTGTAAGCCACTAAAAACCTCCTAGAGTTCAGCAAGCAGCAGCTTTTAAAAGCGGAAGCGTAGCCCTGTGTCTCCCCTCTAAAATGAACCTGACATCATACTCTCACTCCTTCCTAAAGCCAAGATTATGGCCACTTCTTGACAGGCGCACTTGGGAAAGAAAGAACTACTCTCCCCTGCCTGCCTATTCTGGAAGGTACATGCTTTTCAGGAGCAAACGGAGCAAACTGGGCAGTGCATCTATCTCTGTGTTGGCTTCTATCCTGTAAATCCCTCTGGAGGTGAAAAGATTCCCAGCTAACAAACCAGACTAGATTTAATCAGCCCAGACTTATGAAATACCTATGAAAAATAACTCAATTAATACAATTACCTGCTTTGGTGTATCAGGTGCTTCACAAAGGGAGTCAGAACCATCTCTACAACTATGCTAAACACCTCTGATGTGATTCTTCTTTTTATTTATTTATTTGTTTATTAAGTGGGAAGACACAATGCATCCTAGTGTATTCAAGAGCATTACCAATTTTACCTCAGGTAGCACAACGATATGATCATTGCATGACTCATGAAAAATGCTATTCCTTCACATGCTTTCTTTGGAAGTCATAGTCTCTACAGAGATTTCACTGCCATAAAGCAAAGTAAACCCTGAACTGATGTATAGTACATGACAGCTGTAGGAAGTACCCCTTCATACATTACCTTTCTAGGAAACCAGATGGTGCCATATAACTGACCAAAGTAATACAGTATAGAACATAGAGCAAACCAGTTCCCATTCCTTGATGTCTGAGAAAAAATATGAGCTTAGTTTCCAAGTGATTGCCCTAAAAATACATCAACGCATATCTGAATGCTCTATACATTTGCTTTCCTCAGATAAAACTAAGCAGCACAGTTGTCAAGATGGTTATAATTTAATATGAGTTTTCAGAATGCAATGTTCTATATTGGTGCTGTTGCTGATGCTAAAATTCAGGTGATAATTATAATGTTGATCATCTGAGTTGAAACTGTATCATAAAAACTGCTTCAAAAAACAGTTAATGTGTAAAAACAAAATCCTTTATAAAACTGTCATAAAGAGAAAGAATATAAACAAGAAAACATCACTTGAAATCTAGAAATCTATCTTCCAAAATGTCAAGAAATAAAGAACTCAGAAATGAATTGCTATTTAGGATAATGTTTTGAAATTATTATTGAATTAATTTTTAAAAATCTATGAAATTCTGCATCAGAGGAAAAAAAAAAAAGATATCCCCCTTCTAATTTTTTTTTTAATTAGGAATGAATATTTGATTAATAAGGTTCCATATTTGACAGTCTTTCACCTTTAAAGTGCAAAATGCTGGTTACGTCAGTTGTTCTGGTAACATGAGTCCCCTTGGCTTATATATTGTTCAATTTCTCTCACACTGGACTAGCAAGGAAGAAGTCATGGTTTCAAGCTCAAAGAGGGTAGATTTAGGTTAGATATACGAAAAAAATATTTTACAGTGATGATGGTGGAGCTCTGGAACGGGTTACCTAGTGATGTGGTTGATGCCCTGTCCCTGGAGACTTTCAAGGTGGGGCTGGATAAGGTTCTGGGCAATCTGAACTAGCTGTGGTGTCCCTATTCACCACAGGGGGGTTAGACTAGATGGTCTTCAGAGGTTATACTTCCAACTCTAAGGATTCTGTGATTCTATGATGCTATGACTCTCTTTTAAAAATGTGGTCAGAAGACACCCAGTAAATACAGATGATAATGGAGCACTAGTAAAGTTCATGAGCCACAGACTGGATGCCATCAGACTGTATGAAAGTGCAAAGCATATCTAAACTTGCGGAAATTAGTGCCTTATCTAGCAAAGATCTACTTGATTTAAACAATGCCCAAAGAATCTGACACTTAAGGAATACTGTTATTATCCATCAGTTAATTTACCCATTAAACCTCTTTTTTTATGGCACAGAGCTGGCTGAAATCTGCAAAACACAAGAATATTAGCTCATTAAAATCTTTGAAGAATGATATTTATCCATCTGCATCTAACACCCAAAAATAAGTTCCAAAGGGTGATGCCAATGCATTCTGTTGACTGTGGTGCTATGGATACCAACTTACCATGGCTCAGTGATAAAAAGAAAGATCACTGTTTTTCCAGATATAGATTAAAGGGAGCTAGATGTAGGCTCTTGAAAACAATAGGTTTCACAAGAAGTTCCGGTACAGCTCCCATACCAGAGTCCTGTCACATAACCAGACACACGTTGGGCTCGTGACAAGGATTCTGTCTATCCCAAGCCAATCCCTCATGGGGAGCAGAGAGAAGGAAATGCATCCATATCTTCCAACTCTCAGCCACTCCTGGAGACCCTCCAACCTCCAGTTCAACTGAAAATACACCCTGTGCATCTTTCAAAGCTCTTCAACAAATGAAGACTTTGGTAGGCATTGTACAAATACAAGGAGTACGACAGTATCTTATCCAAAATCCAAATCTAGGACTGTGATTGCATGCGTCAGTTAAGGAAGTAAACTGACCTTTTCAAGAACAGAACTACATGACTCTCAACCCTTCAACCACTAGGTATGCTCTCAAGATACACTATGCCTTTGTCAGTCATTGCTGGTGTTAATTCTTAATGAATCCACCTGAATCAGGGGATCTTAAGAACTGAAATTCTAAATCGGGCCTGAATTCTCTCTGCTATAAATGCAGCTGAAAGAAGGCCTGGCAAATATGTTTGCTCCAGAGCAGCTTTCCACAGCTTTTGAATGTGAGTCTTGCTTTACTGATACTGTTGGAAAGACACCTGGCTCTGGAAAAAAGGCATGGACTCCTTTGCATTAAGTCAAGTTTGTTCTCAAGTTCTTTTCAAAAAGCCAAAAGAGCTACCACATAGGAAATGGACAACGGGAGAATAATCCAGGCAACTAGAGTAATTAGGTTTTGTAATTCTCTTTTTACACCTAATTTGGCAAGTAGCAGAAAGCTACCGTTAAGACAAAAGCCTCTTACTGGGCAACGAGCAATGGTGTTTATAATCTTACTTCAGTATGTAGTATTTTCTTTGATTTATCTTGTTCCTTGTCAAAAGAAGAGAAAGGTAGAAGTCCTCTTCTCATCTTGACCAGCAGGTGATTCTTACTAAAGAAATAACTCACCCTGCTGGTTAATCATTTCAAAAGCTTTCAAGAGATTTAATGTGGCATTGAGTTTGACTCATTTTATTACTCCTGATGGAAGACCTTATTTATTTCAGAGCTAATGGGTAAGAGTTAACTCACATTTCTCCATCTCCAGTGACAAGAAAATAAGAAAATAACTTCCAATTGGTTTATTTAAAAAATATATTGAAAACAAAACAATAACAAAAAAAAGGCATTGAGCCATGCACCAAAGTGTAAATCATGAACAGGATTTATGGCACAGTAAAGTGATGTTCTTGCAAAATAAAAGAAAAAAAACGAAACCACTTGCCTCCAGTAGTAAATACAGTGTAAGTGCTATTCAGACAGTGGTAACAGCCTTCTTACCAGTACTAGAGCACCTCCATGCACAGCCTGAACATATATTCTACTGTAAGTGCCTCAGTGATTAAAACCCCATTGCCCATAGAGTTGAACAGCAGGAGATGCTGGTTCTGAACATGAAGACAGGTTATCTGTTTGACAACAGCTTACAATAGGCAGCAGACACAAATTATTACTCCTTTGGTACTTATTATCATAAGAGTTACTGCAAAAGCAAATTATTCGCTAACCATGCACATATGATTATAACACCATGTTAGAAGCACCCTCAAAATAAAAAAGTGCTTTCTTGACCATAATTCCTCGTTTGCAAATAATCATGATACTTCTTTTGGGATCGCAAAACACTCAGTGGATTAAAAGTTACCAATCATCACCAATTTATGGCAAGATTTTTTAGATAACAGGGTGATTCTTGAAACAGGTGAACATAAGAAATGTTTTTCTGTACCTTACAAATATCTTGTTTTGTTATCTTGGCACCAAAATAGACATAAAAAGACTTAAATGTTCCAGCTCTGATTTCTGGATCAGTCACAATGTGATATTAATTCTGCTTCAACATGGCAACTGAGGACTTCTTAGTTCAGCTGTCATAACATCATTTTTATATGAAATTCTATATATATTTAAATATTAAAAAAACAATGAATGCACACAAATCCCATTAAATTCTGCAGTAGCCCTTGTCACTGTGGGTATAAAGTAGAGCAGGAAGAAAAAAACAATAAAAATGAACCACAGCTAATTGCCTGCCCTTAAAAGTCTGCTGGATTTGACAGCAGAGCAGTGAACACTAAGTATGTGACCATTAGATTAGGAACAGCTGAAAGAAGACTGAAAAGGATCCACAATTTTGACCACAATACTGAGATTCGTTTACTATTACAGTCAAGAGCCCACAGAGTGCATCTCATACACAGGGCACAGTCTTGCAAATTCTGGGTCAGTGTTGAAGCAATGCAAGTGTCTTAGTTAAAGCTGGCACAGAATTGTTCTCTTCAGAGTGTCTGGCTTGATGCTATGTTTTGGTTCTAGGAGAAAAATAATGCTGATAGCACACTGATGTTTATAGTTGCTGCTGAGCAGTGTTGCACAGAGCCAAGACCATTCGCAGCAAAGGGGTTGAGGAGCTGGGAGGGAACAGAACTAGCACAGCTGACTTAAACAGACCAAAGGGATATTCCATACCATATGACATCATGTAGAAGGTGTTTTGAAGGGAGTGGAGCTCATCTTGCTCTCTTCCACTGTTTGGGGTCTAGTTGGGCATAGGCTGGGGGGTGGTGAGCAATTGCTTGTGATTCACTGGTTATATACATTTATATATATATGTATATATATATAGTCACAACTATTATCCTTTTCCTTTTCTCTATCTTAGTAAATAGTTTTATCTCAACTCATGAATTGTACCTTTGTTATTTTTTATTCTCTCCTCCACCCCACTGGCAAGGTGAAGAGTGAGCAAACGACTGTGTGGTGCTCACCCACCTGTCAAGTTAAACCACAACACTGAGGTATGGTTCTCAGAAAGTGTAGATAAAAACATTCTTTCTAGATCTGGAAAAGGCACACATGTGTGAGTGTGAGTGTGAGTGTGTGCGCAGATATACCTAAGGGGAGAGGAGAAATACATTGTTTAATTCTTACTGCCAAGCTAATCTGTTCCTGATTTTGGGGATGTTACTTTCTCTTAATTGTAACTTTTCCAAAGAAAAATAATTTCTCTTAGGTGGCCTTTTACCTTAGAGATCACTAAGACATATGCCCTAGCACTGATGCATAAGGCTGCTCCAGAAGTAATGCCTCCTATTTTATTATGCTGGTCCATGATGTCAGAGGTGAATGTTGGTGGTATGGTAGTAGAGACTGAATGTTCCCACTAATATATCTATTACATGTTGTTGTCATGCAACAGATGGCAGCAGAGGGGCAGTCTGACAAAATGATGTCAGCATCATCCAGTACACCAATAGGAAAGTTCAGACAAAACAAGGGGATGTGATTCACCCAAGATCCCACACACCTGGTCGAATTCCATCACAGCAGTCAAAGTCAGACAGAGTGCATGACCAACATGGCAGGAAAACAACATTTACTGACATCTTGCGGGACATGCTTGCTGAACTGCTTTCCAGCATGTTGCTGGCTTAGCTCAAACACAGACAGGAGGGAAAGATGTTCATGTTGTTTCAAAGAATGCCAAACTGTCCCCATTTTCAGCAGGTTTCCAAAACAAATTTTTCCCTGTCTTACAGCTAGGAGTGACTGCAGTCTATTCATCTACCTGACAAAAATATCAAGACTTGCAACTCATGCAGATCACATGTAGTATATTTTTTTAAAAAGCACATAGTTTACTCTTGGACAGGTTTCTTAAAAATAAGAAAAATGTTGTGGTTTTATTGAAATGTCACCAGATGACAACAGCATGCATTTACCTTTCAATTTTTAATCTGCCTTTCCAGCAGACAGATGCCATAAAACACTACAAGATTCAGTGCCTGTTGCAGTGAGTTGAACACCAAAAGCTGAAACAGCATCTCACTCTCTCCCTCCTGTTTGCAAAAGAGATTTTCTTGTTTTCCCAGACTTTTTTTTTTTAAGGGCTGCTTATTTTCCCACTTTAAGACACTCTGAATGAACCAAAGCTGAAAATTGCACAAGCTATTGAGCTTTGTTCTGGTTGTGATGTAGAAGGACAGATGGCTGGGCAGACAGACAGATTTTTTTTGAAGCTTTATTGTCTAACCGCCAGTTTATGAAGAGAAAGTGATAAATGATGTGGCACATAGGACAGCAAGCTGAAATTCTGTTTGTATTTCATGTCATGTTCAAAATGCATCTCCTATTCTGAAATCTTTAGACTTTATGGGACACGGTAAGTGCAGCAAGAAATGAGTTGCAGCTTGGCAAGTTGTGGAGAAAATCCTGGAAGAGAAATACATGAAAATGTTTCAAGAAGCAAACTGATTAAATTTTATAACTTCTGCAACCATGGAAAATTACTTAACTGTGAAATGCCCAGTGGCACAGCTGCCACATCATTCTTTTCACACCTTTACTGCAACAACTGACACTATCTAACATGGCACTAGGAAGTTCAATCTTAACAGGGAAAGAATGAAAAAGTTCCCTGGGAACTTCATTACTCGGAAGATGTACTGAGAAGCCAATAATCAAGAATCTGATTGAATTCAAACAAAGAGTCACTGAGTCATTTTTTTGGAAACAACTTCATCATAGGCATAGGAGAGCAATCCACCAAATTCTGGCCAGTTTCAAAGTATTTACAGCAAGTTATTGAATGCCTGCTTCACTGGGCACTGTTCCTAACTGCACAGTGGCTGTGGCTTCCCCACTGTCAGAAGTATCTAACCACACCGGTGAACCATGCAATCTATTAACAGTTTTCTTCTGTTTTGCAAGAAAAACTGACAAAGAATGAGAAATCAGCAAGAGAAAAGCACAGGCTCTATCCTATACCCCACAGGTACCATCAGCAGCAGCTGGTTCACATAGCTCCGTGTAAAAACACAGACATTGTTTCAGTCACATTTCTGGGTTCCCAGCTCTAAGATGATTCTGAACTCAACAAGTGCTGCCAGTTACGCATAGTATCGTGACATGAAGTTTTAGACTGGATGTACAAAACAAACAAAAACCAGGATTCTGGGACTGGAGGAGTGCGATCTTTCAAGGCTTTGGATCAGAAAGGAAAAAAAAAAAAAATGTTGCTATAATTTTGACAACATAATTTAAAGGCTTTTATATGGAGCAATCTACACCTCCGCCCCTCTCCACCCCGCCTCCCCCTCTGGTATTGTCTTGCCTGTCAATTATTGGAAGAAGAACCTGTTCTTTAAAAGGCTTTTAAGTGATTAGAAATTATTTGGAATATCATCTAAAAGCTCTTCAAAGAAAGAACACTACCCCCTCACATACACACATCAGAAAGTATTTATTTATATTGTCAGCTTAAATGTGGAGGAGTAGTGTGAGAGTTTGTCTGGCTAATGACATCGAGGATCATTATCTGTGCTGACCTTGGGTTTGAACTGCGTGGAGGCTGTAAGGTAAAAATCTAATGCTCCAGAAGTCTAATACATGACATTGAAATGCCTGTACCTTTGGTACCTATAATACTGTGAGGATTGTATAGAAGGACAGAGAATTTTTGGCCATGAAAATACTGTAGAGTGTTGCTGTTAATACATGCATACCAGCACGCAAAGCAAGCCAGCTGCACCATTTTGCCAAGTAAGCAACTTTGTTGTTAATGTAGGGTTTGTTTGCTCTGATACATAACAGACACATTCGAGTTCCTTCAAACCATCACTCTGACTGGCGCTGAGAGATATTGTATTATAAATCTTACATTATAATAGTGTTTACTGGCGGAATAAATTGCATACCTGTATTGAAGTGATGGAAAAAAGACATCACTCATTATCACATTCAGCAGCATGTTGAATACAGCAGCGAACAGTGATAATCGTGCCAGCTAAAGTGGTTTTACCTATGAAAAGTTGTTCAGATCTAAGAATCAGAGACTGCTAATGTCTTACATGAAGAACAGCTATTTCCTACTTATTTCTGGGAAGAACCTTAAAATCCATTGATAACTCACAAATTTCTTAAATGAAATATATGCTAAAAGTATAAAAACACCACTCAGTTTTCTTCACAACCCCCTTTTATCTTCATAGTACCTATCTTAATTGATCACCAGATGCTTTCTTCCTCTTTTTAGGCGGCCTCACACCAATTAGGAATAAGTATTCCATTCAAACATCACCATGCAATTCATTCGTATCCCCTTGGATCACTCCTGAAATGGTTTTTGTGACATTCTAGCAAGATTTGAGAGCCAGATAAGGATCTTTCACCTCTGGATTCAGCTTTTTTAGCCAGAAGTAAACAGAGCCAAACATGTTTCCCTTCCAATGTTTTCTTCTTGTTAGTTTCCCTAGCTGAACTTCATCCGGCTTTCTCTGCCTACTTGTAGATATTTAGGGTGGGCTTCTCTTCGGGCTAGAGCAACTCATCTTAGGTCCCAACATGCAGGACTCTGTAGATGGCTGTGGTGATCTGCACAGTCCATGTAGATCTTGTCAGTAGATCCTGGATGTGACTCATGCAAAACAAGTACACGGGCAATCTTAGCATATTCCACCTGACTGTTGAAGGACTTGGGTCTCTCTAGGGCCTCTGTCATGTGTGTCAGTTTCATGCAGAGGTCTTCAGTAACCTAGAAAGCTTTGAATAGTTCTCAAGGTCTATCTTAAGTAGTCAACTGTGAAAGCCGAAGCACCTCGCTCACATACAGACACCAATGTGCACGTGTTTGAGCATCCCCCTGGAAGTTGAGAGAGGTGAACCCCAACCATCAGCTTCAGTTTCACACTAACTACATCCCTGGAGTTAAACCTACTTACAGAGAATCTCTTCTCTGTAGCTTTTAGGACTCAACTCCCCTTGGCCTACAACTAGGCTTCATGCCTTTAAGGATATGGTCCCGAAAAGGATTTAATTACCTTTAAGGATCTGATCTCCTACAGGAGACTGAAGAGAGGTTGCATGGTGGCCTACAGCTCCTCATAGGGAGTGGAGAGACAGTGTTGAGCTCTGGTCTGTGTGACAGCGACAGGGCCCGAGGGAACAGCATGGAGTTGCATCAGTGGAAGGGGCAGCTGGAAGTTAGGGACAGGCTCTGCACCACAGGGCTGTGGGCATGGAACAGGATGCGCAGGGCAGTGGGCATGGCCCAAAGTGCTGGAGTTCAAGGAACATTTGGATAACACTCAGACATAGGGTTTGAACTTTGGGTGGTTTTGGGGTGGAAGCGCTTGATGATCCTTGTGTGACCCTTCCAACTTGGGTTATTCTATCACTGAATAAACACCTATAACTGCCAGCATCTCAGGGAGGTGCTACTGTAATTAAACAGGTGGAAACCTAGACCATGTTACATAGAAAAAGCATAATGAGAGCTTCAGTGATAGAAAAAGACCTGTGAATGTCCCTTTCATTCCCTTTCTGATATTCAGTAACTTATACCAAGCACTGCAGTTCTTCTAAATAATATGGAAGAATAAATAAATATCCCTGAGATTTTCTGTATTCCAGCAGAGGACCCTGCTTTTTACTGACCAGTGTAGCAATCTGTCACCTCTTAAGAAAAAATCCTTTTCTCTATATACCAATTGGTCTTGCTTCCTACAAAAGAATACTGAAATGGAGAAGAGAAAGAGAAGACTACCAAATAAAAGCAGAGTTGTTCTTGGAATATCCTTTATGTTGGAGCAAGGAAGCTGTTCTAAAAATAAATGGTCATCTCTTTCCCACTTGTCAAAAAACACAATCTGCACTAAAAAGAGGCTCGCTTGCCTGCCTTAGGACACACATTTCAAAAACGTAGGTGCAATTCAAATACAGCAGTTCAAGCCAGTTGCTGGTCCTAATATCAAGTTTCTGTTGACAAACAAAACGAATCGTGGCACTTCTATGTGACTGAGTTGATATTCAACACAGAAACACTCCTCCACAGAGTCACAAGACAGACTTGAAATTAAAATAATTTTCAAAGCAAATTGTAGGTGAAAAACAAAAGGAGATAGATTGAAAATTGGAAGTAATGGGAAAATAAAGATGAGGTGTTAGTGCTACCTAATTGTTTTCATTTTTTCATAATAAAAAAGATTATCTCTCTAAATGTATGTCACCCATGCATTTATCTACATTTCTGTTTGTCTATCATTTACCTGTCTTCCACTTGCCTGAAAGTAACTACCTATTTGGAAAAGCAAGTTAAATTGTCTTCCTTGGTGAAGGGAGGGGAGAGAGATAAAAAGGAGAGAGAAAAATGATGAAAAATCTTGGTGTAATCTGAATAGCAATGAAGAAAAACTGCTCCTTGATGTGCCTATGAATCCTGTAAATGAAGTGGCCCTTGAATTAAATTAATTTAAAATCTGGCAAATATTACTCGGCATGTTTGTCAATGTGCTGTATAATTATTAATTTGTTCATTGAGGCAACTATATAAATAAATAGAAAGCAGAATGCCATGATTAAACTAACTCTAGAAATCCAGGGTCAAGAAGCCCGGTTATACAGGGATCTAAATAGCTTTCCCAGGTCCTATTTTTACATCTCCATACAGATCTGCAGGTCTGTAACTGCGAATTAATTGGCACACATTTAGATGCCAACAGAGCTTTTGTATTCTCAGTGCACATTTTGTCTTCTCGGAGCGAGATGTTAGTAATGGAGGTTTTAATATTACCCCTAGGGGAGCACCAGAAAATCTTAACAATTTCCTTCACTAGAGTATTTTCATTAGAGCTAAATGCTGTGCAATTTACATTTGAAATCAGGTGTAGGGTAAGTATAATGTGACAAGACATGTTGCAATGTTAGGTTTTTTTGTTCAAATGTTCCTTATTTACTGCAATATAGCCTCTAAAGATAAGCATGCAATTAAATAAATATCTTGATTTTTAACCACTCCTAATTGGACTGTTACTGGGATAATAGGAGCACAAAATACAATCAGGTTTAAAAGCACCCAAAGCACAAGATTAAAATATTACTCTATTTAAACAAAACCGTTTCTGGCAAAATAGGTTCTGTAGAACAGAAGGGAGTTCATCATAAGTAAATCAGACACAAAAACCTTCTTTTGTAGCACTAATTCAACATTATGGATGCTTAAAATGCCAAGACCACTGTATGACTCACAGGAAAAACCACAAAGCCTACCTCTTCCAACATAAAACCACCAAATACAAAGAACTACATCAATTTATAATAAATAAATAAAATAAAACTGCATTCATTAATAAGGGCCCAATGCAATAAGGAGCTGGAGGACTAGAGCCAAAACAGGACTAATCTGTATCTGAGGCTGAATTTCACTGCTTGGTCTAATAAGAAATATTACTCTGCCATTGTTTAAACCTCAAGATATTCATATCTCATCACTGACTTGCATTTTCAGAGCAACAAAAGATGAAATTACACACCAAAAGAAAGTTCAGTCAGATCAGGGCCTATCATGACTAACCCTGAACATAGGATCCACTGTTTAAATATTTATCCACCAAAAACTCCTCGACCCGGTCAGACCAGACTCATCATCTAAGATTGTTCCTACAGAAACATGAGGATTGCAGCACCTGCCTCTTTGTTAGCCAGAAAACCCCTAAAAATTAGGAAAAAAGACCATAGCAGAAGAGACCTACTTGGCAGCAACAGTAGAGAGAAATCAACAATCCTAGCAGTAAGCTGCTCTGTGAAACTGCAGTAATAAGCCAGTTCACAACAAAGGAGGTCTGGGAGCAAAGGGTCAGACCTAGAGGGTTGGAACTACAGGAACTGCTCGACCCACCCTGAATGCAACACAGCTCTCTTGAGCTTAATCAAGGACCAGAGGACTCTCTCATCATCTTCCTCCTTATATAACCAGACCAGAAAGAAAGCACAAAAATAACAGATGATTTTGAAGAGTAAAATGTACCCCACCTGACCAAAGTGGCCAGGTTAGGCACATGGAAATTGTTGACTCCATGCAGTCAGTGGAGAAAAAGTCCTACACAGGGCATATAGCAGGCATTAGCAGGGTTAAGCCATTCTTCACACTGCCTCCATCTTGTCACTGGGTAAACAGGGACTGCAAGGCAAATTGGTGTCTGGTAAGGGGGAGAGAAATCAAGCGCCAAAGATCAAAGAATACCTTGGCTGGACAGGATCAGGTTTTCAAAGTATAGCCATTATGCTGGTAACGTACCACGGTAATTTCCCATATACTCACACAGGCAAAAATCCAAGTCCAAGATTTTTTTGGTATTATTCTAAATTGAAACCTTCAACCATTAAGGACTCCATGAAAAACCCTTCATAAATTTTCATGAGAAAATACATCAAATGTAAGACAGGCTGAAATGATATGAAGTTGTTACTTTCAACCTTCTACAGAAGGGTAATTTCAAAAGTTCAAGTTATCTCTGAAGAATTAAAAACAAACAAACAAACAAAAAATACATTTAGCTCCTTGGTCTTTTAAAGACTTTCAACAAATATTATTTCTGAGAGCAGCAATGCATGATTATGAAGTCTTCAGGACCTGACAGATTTCTACAAATACTGTGTTACCATCTGAGTGACCATTAAATCTATGCAGAGCAAGAAGCAGGAAGGTTTGGAACATGGCCTTTTCTTTGCAAGGCAAAAGATTTGTCAAGAACCAAGGAACCTGGTGAGTTGCCACACAAGGAACTGACACTACATAGCAGTAAGCAGTACAGTGTGAGCTGTCTGAGTGAGAATTAAAACAAACCTTTAAAAGCTTGCAAATACTAAACAGCAGAGATAAGAAGGGGAAAAAAAATAAAAAATAAAAGAAGGGGGAGGACTAAGACCAAATATATTTCCACTTCTCAGAGACCAAACAAGGACTCAGTAAGTCCTATACTTTAAAAAGGCTTCAAGCTGTTAGGTACCTTGCCTCTGTAGTATATTAATGAAACAAAATGAAAAATCCAGTGAAAGCATTTTGGCTAGGGAATATAATAAACTTTTGTTAAACATGAAACAAATAGTAGAGTTGAAACATAAGAACAATTCATATAATCCAAAATCTTACAAGATTTCTTCAGTCATCTGCTGTATGTGAAATTGTGCTTGAGTACCCAATAAGATAAAATAAATTAGCTCTGCTTTCCACTTAGCTTTGCCTACAGTTTAACTGCATGTCATTCAATACTTTACCAGGTCTTCAGAAGGTTTTTGGAAGTACTGGCTACCTTTGAAGTGTATAGAAAAGTACAGTCTGTTGTTTCAAGCCATTTGGAAAAATAGAAATCATAGAAAGAGGTTTCTTCCTGAGAGCAGAATATCTATTAAAGGGGAAAATGGAATAGAAACCAGTATCAATGAACTTTAGACACCTAATAGATTTCCATTCTTACCTATTTTATGGTCAAAGCATAAAATATACATTTCTAGGACAAAATTATTATGTTCTAGTCTGGATTTTTGTTTCTAGACTGCGTATGTAGAAGAGCATGTGTTACATTACAGAAAGGTGGAGTGAAGGTTTAGGATGTCTCTACAGAGCAAGAGGCTAAACCTTGCATCATGCTTTGCTTGGGTGAATCTAAAGACTGTGTCTTAAAATGGTCTTGAAATGACTTTTAATTAAAAAAAATAGGAACGAAAGATGTATTTGTGACACTAAAAGGTTTGAGCTTTGAAGATAAAGATATTAGAAGATGATCGAGGTTAATTCTCCCTGTGTTCAGCATCGAAATTATTTGCTATTGGGACACAATAGTCAGAAATCCAAATTCAAGTGAAATATCTACCACACATTACCATATTTGAAAGTACCGTGAAAACAGACGTAACTGTAGGGGATACATGAGACTCTAGACAAAAAGTAGCCCCAGACTAGAGATGTCTAGGAAGCATTCTAACTGTAAAATATCCAGCAACACTGGATTTTTATCCAGGTACACTGCCATGGGTGTCATCTGAGGGAGCTTCTACCTCTAAGAACATCCTTCCAGAGGCATTCAGACTGTAAGACAGTCAGACAACTCGTGACTTATTAACCCAACACAAGTACCCAACACAACTCCAGTACTGGAAAGTCATATAGAGTAGCTTAAACTTCCAGAGCTCTGATCAGGTAAGCACAAGAATCAGCTGTGAAGATCAGAGTCCATTGACATCAGCCTCCTCAACTCAGGTGCTTCTCCTTCTGTCCAAATTTAATGTCAAAACAGTTAGCCTAACTCACTGACTTGACTCAATTTCACAGGGATATTACACTCTGAAAGTGCTTTGAAAAATGCCTGTGCAGTTCTTCTTCCTATCCATGAGCCCATTTTCTTTAATTTAATAAATTTTTTGTGTTTGCAAAGAATTTGTGTTTCTCTTAAAATTACTTGGAGTTTCTCATTGTCTTTGGTGAAAGAAGATAGGATCATGGGTGCCTAAACAAACGTGATTTCTGACTGGGAGCTGATTAAATATCTAAGTAATTCTAGATAGAATGCTCATTTTCAGAGATTTTTTACGGCCCATCAAATAAAATTTAAGTGATTCCTCTCTGTGTAAATCCTCCTATGTGAGTAACAAAGAGCACATGGTTAGAGATATACTTCTTTAAAGTTATCTGAAATGTGGACTCACTAGTAAATAATATAGCATTGAGTGAAGTCAGAGATACTCCTGAGGATATTGTATCTCTTACAGAATGGAATAAGTTGTACTATAAGCAGACTTGAGGAGATTTGAAATTTATTTCATACTGAAAATATTTTTCTGTTGCCCATTCTGATTCTAGAACATACCCACTTCCTACTTCAAGAATGTATTTATTCCTATTAAGTTCATTCTACTTTCTTTTTCAGTGCAGTTGTAGTCCAAAATTAATAAGAAACTTCAATGAGAAGAAACAGAGCAGAAAAACGTCCAATATTAAATATATTGTTAATTTTGAATATTAAAGATATTTGTTCTTAAAGACAAAAAGATTGTACTCCTTTTCAGAAGAAATAGAAGTATGAAAACTTTTTACATTTGAAAGAGGAGCTCCACTTTTTCAACTGACAACGAAAGCTCGGATTCAAGGAATAAAGAAAATTTAGGCAATAAGATCCTCCTTCAAAAATCAGCTCACCCACCAGCTCTTTCACTTATACTATCTAACTTGTCTAAAGATGTTAAATTCAGATGGAGAAGGAATGACTAAATCATAGACTGTGCCTTTTTTTTTCAATAATTTTAGACAGTTTTCAAAAATGTTGAATCGTAGACATGGACAAAGTCTGTCAAACGTTCTTGCAGACAAATGGAAGAAATGCTTCAGTGCTACAAAGGAGAAAGGAAGCCATTTTGAGTGTCATATTTAAAAATGGAAACATGCAAACAATAAACATCAGTTATGACAGAAGCTCAGTACATACCAAGCTCTTCTCACCCAGTAAGACCTTCAGACATGGTACTGCTCTATGTTTTCCTAAATGGTTATTCTATTCATCATAATAGTTATAATGTGGCTCAATATAGGAAGAGTTTAAACCAACTTTTTTTCTGTGATAGTACTATATTCCAGGGGGAGAAGGTGTCCATTTTTATTTTAAAGAGTGATGACGATATTTTCCTTGTGATTAAGGCTCTGATATTTAGTCTAGCTTTAACCATTTCTCATGGGCACAGAACTTACAGGCACATTTTGCAATGTAATTATTTGTGTCTGCAATCTAGTTACTTAGATGTCTGAGTCCTTGATTGCATCCATAAGTCAGGGACTTGGACATCTAAGTGATCTAAATTGCACCTGAAACGATTTGCACCTAAAATGACAAAAAAAAAAAAAAAAAGAAGAAGAAGAAAGCAGATAGAGGAAGAGTTCAGAGATGGGTGATGAGAATAATTAGGGGCATGGAAGACCTTAGAAATGAAACAAAATGGAACAGAATTGGGCTGTTTACCTAAGAGACGAGATGAAATGAATAAAAAAGGAAATGATCAAAAGTTAAAGAAATAAAAAGCAGGTCAGAAAAGATAGATGAGTTACTTTTATCCCTCCTCTCTTCACCATAATGAAAGAACAAAAAGACATTTCACAAAATTTGTAAAAATGGAGATACATTTTCACACAATTAACATGTGAAAAGCCTGACCACATGACATAGTGAATCCAGAGGGACTCGGTGGAGGTTGAGACACCTCTCTGGATTTGAAAATACTCAAAAACATTTAAATGACAGCAATTTCAGGGGACCAATGACCTTTCTGTTTCAGGGCTTCAGCTATTCTCTGGTAATACTGGGCACAAAATCTAGTCTTCTTTCCTCAAGACCAGATTAATTTATACATACATGAAGCAAGATTCCTTGTACCTTTTCTTTTAGGGCTGTCCCTTTTTGGTGGCAAGGTGTTCAGCAAGGTGAAGCCCAACAAAAAGAGCCTCACCTCCCAAGAGCACACACAAAAGTGGAAGCCCTTTCAGAAATTGTCACAGTAGGACTCAAGAGGACAGTAGCATTCTTGCTTCTTCACTACCTGAGTAATAGTTACTGAGAAGTACAGAAAAGAATATAAGGAGGAATTGAAAAACACTTGAAGAGAAAGAGTGGTAGTTAGGACACTCCGAGACAGGCAAAAAATTGTATCAGGTTCCCTCCAGTGAAGGTTACCAATGTCCAAACCACTAACCAACCACACTTGGGTAGATCCTACTTTTTCAAGGTGACTTGTTAATAAAGCAGTGCATTTTCATACTAAAAACTGTTCTGCAAAAAAAATAAATAAATAAACCTGATGGTCTATTCTACAATTTAGTCTGCTTCAAACCCACAGCTTACCCAGGTTAGTATGTCCTTCCACACATTTTAATTTTATTGCACAGCTGTGAAAAGTCCTCATCAGCATAGACTGAGAGCTATGTGCCAAAAAAAATGGAGATAACTTGTAAGTTAGGACATCTCCTGAGCTGTAGTTTCAGGAAGGATGCAGACTTGGAGAATGTTTTTTTACCATTCTACAGGAGTTCCCTAGACAGCCATACAGAAAATGATTTACTGCCTGTCTTTTCTAGAAAAAGTTCCTTCCTAATTACTAGAAAACATAAGAACTACTTTCTTGACCATCTTGGTCCTATCCGTTTTTACAGCAATGCTTCTTGTGCATACTTCGCTTTCTCCATGTGTCATAGATGTGAACCAGGTCTGTAAAACCTAAAGATTCCCAGTGGACTGAAAATGGACTCGTACTAGCTAGATAGGGTAGTCTGTGTGCAGAGGCAAAAGTAGAAAGATGCAAAAAGAGGAATACTTCGGAAATTTTAAGCAGGTAGATAAAGGACTAACTTTAAGTCCTGGCTAAATACAGTTACAATCCTTCTATAGCCATCAGTGATTAGGATCCAACAGAGCAGTGAGAGGTTAAAGGGGTTATCATAAGAGAAAAAGACAAAAAAGATGTTCACTGGGCTGAAGATGTGAAGTAAAGAATTACAGAACAGAAAATAAACAAGAGGTATTAGCAGAGCAATTCAAACAGCTGAACTACACAATCAGAGTAGTAGATAAGGAAAGTGATTTTGACAGGTCTGGGGTCAAGGAACAAGCAAGGGAAGAAAGAAAACAAATTAAAAGTCATGGCAGTGTTCAACTACAGCTGAGACAATGGCAGCATGAATGCACACTTTAGCTTCTGGAAATAAGAGTTTAGACAGTATCTACAATTTAGAGACAACCAGTGGATTTTGGCAACTGTTTAGATTTCATAAACAAGAAAGTTTAATATACAATATTTGCTTCTCCTGATTTCTTCCCTTTCATGTGAGTGAATAGGTTCCAGACTGTTTGGTCAGCTTAAACTTCTTCAAAGCTGAAGGGCCTAATTGACAACTTTCATTTAAAGGCAAGTGTAAGAACCCGGGATGGCCCTTTTGTCTGCTGAGATGTTAAATCAATAGCCACACACTGACACTATGTGAGACTGTCCAAACAAAGGGGTGCTTCCAAGGCTGAGGAATTTGTTCTGATACCGAGGAGGTTTGGAAGTCTGTGAAAGAGAAAAGGGAGCATAGTTGTTACAGCAACCTGCAAGGAAACACAAGACACAGCCTAAATATGTGGATCTCCGAAAAAATGGGAGAGAAAATACTCTCCTCTGATTGATGGTTAAAGAGTATTCGGACCTAAAAGCAAGGAAAGCATCTAAAAATCGCTTGGGAGAATGTTAGTCATCACAGGTCAAAACCGTGCCAGGCACCACATTCTAAATTTAACAGCATAATCAAGCTGGCCCTGAGTGTGGGGCTGCTGTGTACAAGCAAGGCTGCAGCTTGAGGCTGAATTTGAATTGTAGGGGTAGGAAGTAGTTTCCCCCTTGTTATTTCACTGTGTTGAAATGGAGGTGCCCAAAACAGCCAGCTCACCTCATACTCTCCCCCTGGCTGTACAGGCACATAGGCTTTTTCCCAGAAAAATGTGGGGTAGAGTGAGTAAGAATACATGAATCATTGAATGCTATGATATGAGTGCTAGATTAAAAATGCTTAGGCAATATCAAAGAAGGTAATTCAAGCAAAAACAATATCTTCATAAGATTTCAACATTCACTTTCTTACTACGCCCTACCACTAGGTTATATTCAGTTGAAAACAAGTGGACTGCTTCCTCTCTTTGCTAGAGTTCAGCTAGTGCTGTTGCAAGAAAACACAGTCGCCTTTGATTTCTCTAGCAAAGCTAAAGAGCTACATCTTTTCTGTTTGCTTGTTTGTTTGTTTGTCCTCTGTACTTCCCTTTTTACTCACCCTTCATAAATTTTTGTAATATTACTGTCTGTTCTTTTCACTGTTATTCCATGTTCATCCCCAGCTAATGTTTGCTGGCCAACACCAGTACTGCAAACACCTACAGCTGAGCTAGTAGCCTATAGTCCCTTGTAAAAAATTTACCTTATCCTAACATAGCAGCTGAAAATGGCTCAGAAGTATCTAGTCCTCTTATGTCTCTCCCTCTGTGGAAGAGCTTTGGAAAATAGGCTTCTTTTTCCTAGTTAAAGAGTGAGCAGCCCCAATGGTTTCTCACTGAAAAGATCTAAGAGAGGAACCCATCTTGAGCGAGATCTCTGCTAGAATATGGAAGCAGGTCTTGAAAATCTCAATGCAATCCATTTTCTTTCTTAAACTCATCCAAAATTGAAGCAGAAAGCTCAGAAGCTGACAGTTTTCAAAATAAAGCAAAGCCACAAGATATGGTTCAGCTCCAGGCATATCAAGCCCTTCCTCAGGAGCTATGTCTAGGAGAATACAAGGAAAAGTTTAGCAATATGGGGCTTTTGCATCCCCCAAAAGAAGGAAATTTCCAGCTGCTATTAAATCAATTTTTATTTGTTTACTTTGAGAAATTCCAGAAAAAAGAAGCAAGCAAAAGGTTGGTCTCTAAAATGAATTCTAGTTTTACTCACTTTCGTGTATATATGTTATTCCTGTGAATTGAAAATACAGAGTTAGCAGTTTAGCTAGTCACTGGGGAAATACATTTGCCCTGGCTTCCATGTTCCAGTCACTGCCAGAGATGTTTTATCATGACAAATAAGTGCAAGATCTCCCCTTGAAGTCAGGAGTTTGTTGAAGGACTGTTGAGCCAACAACAGCATCGTTTTAAAACCTGCTTTGAATTCTAGGAGACAGTTGTCTAAGAGGGCTAAATACAAATACCATTCATCCACCAAAAAAAGCACAGTCAATTACCTATTCAATCCTATCACATCTGATATGAGAGTTTCCAAAAATTGAATGGGTCAAGTAGAAATAATGGCTGCAGGAAGCTATTCTTCTATAGAAAAACTGATTACCAAACTAAGATGGGCAGATTGACCTTTTACTGGGAGTCAGACCATCAGTTTTGACCTAAATTGTGAAAATACTACTACAAATCTGAACTGCTTTCACTGAGAATGTGAAATAATGCAACAGACGAGGAGTTGGTGTTGCAGAAATATTTCTGTTATAGAGTTAATTTCATATCATTTTATTTTTCTCAAACTTATAATTTTCTACTACTCATACATTTTTGTGGCCAGAAGTGATAGTTAGCATCATCTAGTCTGACATGCAGCATAGCAAGGGCTAGAAAAGTTCATCCAGTAATTCTTGCATTGATCCCAACAATTTACATTTGGACTAGAATATATCCTTTACAAAAGCATCCAATCTTCTTTTAAAAGCTTAAAAGCAATGGTAAAAAAATCTACAACCCCTAACAATCTGAATAGTAAATTAAATGATAAAAATCCACATCCTATTTCTAATTTCACTTTGTTTTGCTCTATATTTTACCACTGGATGTCTTTCTAACAGTCAAGCATCCTCCAGTATTCCCCATCTTTCCTACTGCCATAGTGCTAAGCACTTGGATGGTGGGGAATTTCCCCTTAACTAGTCTTTCATTCAAAGGTGTTGATTCATTAGAAAACTACATGACATACGGCCATGTCCTGTCCCTGACTTCCTTCAGGCTGACAGCAGACCCCTGCTGCTCTCCATAAAGGGAAGCACGGTCAGAACAAGTCAACAGAAGCCTCACCTCTTACAGAGCAGAAATGAGCTCTGAAATGAGCTAGGGCCCCATCATGCAGAAAAGCCTACCTGCTCTTTGGAGCAAGAACAGAGACAACTTACAGCTCCAAACAGTGTGGCTGTAACCACAACACAATGGATACTAACACCAAGATAAACTCCGAGGAGGATGGAAAGGGTGACTGAATCTACAGCGTACCCAAACAATCAATCTCTGGATTAGAAGGCCATCACACAGACCCAAAGGCCTCTCCTGAAAAAAAAGAATGTAAAAAAAATCTGAGATAAGTAGAGCCTACGTCTGCTATTTACAGCTGAAAAATAATTGACTATTTGCAAGCTAACCACTTAAAAAAAAAAAAAAAACTTTCACCCTTCCATCTTCACATCCTTGCTTAATATATGGGTATTTCATCTGTAAAATTATTTTAGACACTGGCAAAGTAGCCCTAATGCAACCGTCATTGCTCATCCTCCCTCCTCACTGCTCTTCCATGAAGCCTGCTGTGCTACTGCCATGCTATTAACATTCCTCCAAAGTCTCAGAAATGCTAGGATGTACCTGATGCATTCAGAAACCCAGCAGGTGCCTTCTGCAGGTACTGTGCGTCCAGGCAATGCCAAGAAGCAGTCATAAAGTTAACACCGTGATAAACTATGTAATTTTTAGATAACAGCTACTTACATAAGTACAGAAATTGCTACATTTTATATGGACAGATTGCTCACTTTCCAATTATGGACCAAGACCCAGTGCATGCAAATAATTAGTATTTAGGAGTAATACATTATTTTTTTCCCCTGCATGCCACTCTGCAGCCTGAAAACACTGGCAGAATCCTAAGTTGTTTTGCATCTCATCTATTGGTCCAACTTCCCCTCCAACCTAGAAGTTTCTAGAGCACGTAAGTAACATTGTAGTGATACAAGAGCCTAATAATTGTGTCCGGGAAGCTTCCCATGTGATTTTTGTGTTTTATTATGCAATTAGTTTATTTATGTATCAGTATCATTTGGCAAATTGCATCTAGAATACATCAGAAGGCTGAACCTTTAAAATAGACTCATGGCAGCCTCAGGAGCAAGATCTTATCTTTAATGCCAGGGACCATCTGCAACTGAATGTTATTGTAACAGAGCATAGTGACTGAGCAATTTTACTTAAAGATTTTTGCAGAACCAATGTGTTTGCACTCTGACGGTGGTGCTGGATGGATGGGGTGAGGCCAGTTGTCTGCGTTTCAACAAGTGCTGGATCTGGCACTTTGGTCACAACAACCCCATGCATCGGTATGGTCTTGAGGCACAGTGGCTGGAAAGCTGCACAGAGGACAAGGACCTAGGGATTTTAGTTGACAGCCAGCTGAACACGAGTCAGCAGTGTGCCCAGGTGGCCAAGAAGGCCAACAGCATCCTGACTTGTGTCAGGAATGGTGTTGCCAGTAGGACTAGGAGGTGACTGGCCCTCCATACTCAGCTCTGGTGAGTGTACGCTCAAGTACTGTTTTCAATTTTGGGCCTCTCACTACAAGAAAGACATCGAGCCCCTGGAGTGTGCTCACAGAAGGGCAACAGAGCTGTGAGGGGTCTGGAACACAGGCCTTATGAGGAATGGCTGAGGGAGCTGGGATTGTTCAGTCTGGAGACGAGGAGGTTCAGGGGAGACTTTATTGCTCTCCGCAACTCCCTGAAGAGAGATCGTGGTGTGGAGAGGTGTTTGTCGGCCTCTTCTCCCAGTAAACAGCAAGAGGATGAGAGAGAATAGCCTCAGGTTGTGCC